>VZTA01025007.1:366459-449188 GCA_013398855.1 Mohoua ochrocephala | reverse complement strand
TGGGCGACCTGGTCATCGACCTGTACACGGAGGAGCGGCCCCGCGGTACGAGCCGAGCCCGCCGGCACCGGCTTTCCCCTGGCCCCCGCCGGCACCGGGCTCGGCCCTGCCCCCCTTCCCCCCCCCACCCTGGCGCCGGGTTTCCACTTGCGCGGGCAGGCGGCGGCCTCGAGCGGGCCGGAGGCCGGGGGGCTACAGTCAGCGCTTGCGGCCACAAATGTAACATCTGCTAAACCGAAGGGCTGCCGTGATCTTCTTTCTCAAGTTTCTTTTCTTTGAAAAGAAACGGGGGGTGGAGGGGGAAATGTGTTTCTGTATAAGGAGCCGTGTTTAGGGTTCTTTGACTCGCTAGAGATGATTTGTAGGAAGGGAGGAAATGTTACTTCTCCTTCGAGCATTTCTCTCAGCGTTTGTAGGTTGTACCTTGGTCAGTTTCGACACAGTCTGCTCCAAAACCACTTTCCTACACATTAAACTGGTATCTGTTACGTCTATTCTTACTGTATCTGGAGCTTCCTTTTCTAAGTGTTGGAATGATTTCTTACAGCTTGTCTGAATTTCCTGAAGCTCTGCAAAGTCAAGTACTACAACTATTGTCTTATCTATAATGTACAGGTGAGTATTGTCAATTCCTTGTTTTTTGGTTGGTTTAAAATCACAAGCATGAAAGCAATATCTTATGTATTCTCGTTTGTGACAGAGGGATTTTATCATACAAACGGGTGACCCCATGGGAACTGGCCGTGGAGGGGAATCCATATTTTGGTAAGTATGATATATATGTACATATGATAAAAATCATGCATACATACATATATATATATATATATCTATATATATCTATATATATATCTATACATATCTCAACAGAGAATTTGTGTAAGGGAGTCAGATTACCAGTTAGATTGTCTTCACCTCTCTTGGGGCAGAATTACTGGTGGGAAATAAAAATGTTAATGCATAAGCTTCTTTGGTTGTCAGATACCTTTTAAATTTCTGTGCTGCCTTTGGCCATTCACTGGTTTTTTTCCTGGACATTGTTCTGTCTCTGACCTTAGAAGTGAAGTTACAAGTAACAACTTGTACATACATTTCTGTCTGTGTAAAAGCTGGCAAATGTGTTTGGTAAGAGAAGTGTCATAACTAAGTGCTCTGTAGAAGACAGAATCAGTTAGCATTGTTAATACATTTGTTATTGTAACAAAATGTACTAAATTGAGCATGAGTGGAACATAGAGGCTCTACTTGGTTTCCTCTGTGTATAAGAAAGTGATCCCCTTACTTATTTTAGTCATGTTGAATGTTTATAAGGAAATCACTTTTCCTATTTATTTGTTCAAGTCATTTTCAGTGGTCATGCAGACAGGAGTGGAAGAAATCATTCAGAGAGCTAGGATGGAGCAAAGTGCATGTGTTCTGTATGATTCCTTTAAAACAGTTGTTGAAAGTAGAGTTAAAATTACAGAGCAGAACTACTTACTGGGGAGGTGCTGGGGAGCACAATATACAGCGATAAAAGAGTTCAGCTGGAACAGAGACAATGTTGCCAGACTGGTGTTGGCTTTTGAAAGTCACTCTGTCAGAGCCTCTTAAATACAAAACCTGGAACTCATGGATCCGTGAATCACCATGCCGGTGGTCCTGGAAGCAGTGTAACTGTGCTAAGGAGATGCAAGTCTTGGTTGGTAAATTTGCCAGACTTGAGCTGTCGCTGCACACAAGTAGATTAAGTTTATTCTGGTATTCTGCTCTGTTAGAAGTCTACTGAGACTTACTGGTATGGCAAATGGGGAAGTACAGTGTGATGAGAGAGTGTCAGATCCTGTCTGGCACTAGCTTGGAGTAGGTCAGTTTGTCTCTTGTACCTGTTTGCTACTGCTGCAGTCCATGAAACTGGAGTTTCTGTTCTTGCAGGCAAAGTTTAATTTGAATCCTCTCTTCATAGAGGCTAACACCTGCTTAGCAAAATGAATTTAAACACAACACTGTCCTTAAATTTGGGCAAATATGGGTATTGACCATGCCTCCATTAGTTTATGGAGTGAGACTAAGTAAGTGATAGCAGGGTTAGACTTGAAAAACTAAAAACAATGCAAAAATTTGCATTCTTACAATACATTCATTGTAAGACATTATAGTACATTCGTTGCGTTCATACAATCCTATATTCATACAATACATAGATCCCAAATTATTGAATGTGGTCCTGTCTGTATGCTGAACTGATTTTACACATAGATTTATTGGATTTGTGTTTATCTTGGAAGATAAATTTTTTTACATAAAATTACTGCATTTTTCCAATGTGGAAGAACTTATTTTTACAGAACCTACTTGAAATGTGTTGTCACTTCATGCCTCAGACAAATGTTATATACTGCACTTAAAAACATATAAATATACCCCCCATCCCTCCCACCCCCCAAAAAGCCTCTGTGAATTGTCCTTTGTTGTTCCTTATAATATGAACTGTGTAAGCGTACGGGTCCATAAATATGTGCATGGGTGCAATGTAAATTCTAAGTTTATTTGAAGGCTAATGTAAAATTTTTTGAGATGTCATTTACACTCTTATAATGTGTGATTAGCTCACTTTTAAAAATTCCTATTTCCTGTAACATATTTGTCACATATTTTTTTCAGTCAACTATATGGTGATCAAGCTAGATTTTTTGAGGCAGAAAAGGTGCCGAGAATCAAGCACAAGAAGAAGGGAACTGTGTCCATGGTGAACAATGGCAGTGATCAGCATGGATCACAGGTCAGCAAATGGTGTTGGTAAATCTAAGTCTAAGAAACTAAAATGAAAATTCCGTGAGTTTACAAAAGCACAACAATGACAGTGTCACATCAACAGCATCATCTTGTAGTACAATCAAAAGGCAAGTAAGAAACCAGCCATAGCTAAATACTTTGCATAGCATTCCAGGTGCCAATGGGTAGTTGGTTACAGACAGAGAAATTAAAATGCTGAGATTCAAATCCTGTCCTAGCTTAATTTTATTTGCTAGTACTCAGTCCTGTATTTTTTCCCTTTATTTATTCCTCTATGTTAATACCTCGATGTGATTTTGCTAATGTATAAAATGGTCAGGAAAAAAAATCTGTATTTCAATGGAAGTGAAAATTAAGGAAACTGGGTTTTGAAATAATGTTGGAATTTTCTGGTTATGACTTTTGTGTTAGTTTGGAAACTGAAATCATATCACAGTTTCTCCTGTATGGTTACATGAAAGTGTGCATTAATGATGTAAGTTTACAGTTTTACCCTAGTGCTGGTATAAAACAGTTTTTGAAAGTGGTCTTGTTCCCTTTGCTGTTTGCTGTTCATGCACACAAAGTTTATACTGTGGGTAATTCTTTTTACTTATTTTGTAAGGTTTTTTAATATTAAAGCTCATAGAATGCTATTATTTCTAAATTATTATTATTATTATTTTAGGTGCGTTGTCACTTCTATGAATTAAAATGCCTCACTTGTAATAGCCATATATTTTAATTTTTAAAAAGAGGGATTTTTAATAATCAAAGAACAATTTAAAAAAAGGTAGGGTTTTATTCCAGCTAGAACTTGTAATATATGCAGGTAATTTTGGTGCTTCCCTGCATTGTGTGTACTAAGTTGCATGGTTGAGGGATTTAGGAAAAAGAGATGACATTTGTATTTATATTTAAAATGCAGCCTGCTAGTGTATATGCAGGCACGTGGGAATGAATGCTGTTCCCAAGAACATTATTGCAGCTTCTTCCTTGGGGAAGAAAAATTCCAGTAAGGAATTACATGGAGTTGCTTATGAGTATAGTGTAGCTTAGTGTAACCTATGCCAAATACTAACCAGTCTTAAGTGTGTTGTAGAGACAATGAGGAGTGGGATGTTACCAGTCAGACTGTAAAGTGTTGGTGCAATGGTTGTGTTCTGTTATTTGTGCATATCTACCTCTTCCTCCCTCCTTCATTACCAAGTGCCCTCTGTCTTTAATTTGTTACCAAGTGCTCAGCTGGTATCAATTTTCATAGTTTCACTTTTGCCTTAAAGTGAAAGATCTGATTTGTGGTAAGATACTTTCCAGTGCCAGTTTGAGTTGATCTAAGTCAGTGTGTGCTAGTTCTTCTCTCAGTGCTACTGCATCCTGTTTTTCAGGAGACAAGGGTTTGTGGAAGAAAGGAAAAAGGTCTGGATAGAATTAGATAAAGATAGTACTATGGGAGTTTTTGCCAAATTTATGAAAAAGTACCTACTGAGTGCTGCTTGGTGAACAGGTGATTTGAGCTCAGCTCCCAAGGGGGTAGCCTTGCTCTTTCTGTCCTCTCCCTTTCATTGGCTGTGATGCCAGTCACAACCTTTGCTGGTCTTGCTCAACAAACCTCCTCAGCAGAGAGCTCTCTGCTTGTCCTCTGCCTGTCTGGTTTTGTGCCCGATTACCAATTCAAACCAGTTCACAGAAGGGTCCAGTGAGCGGCACCTGCAGGCTTGTGCAGAGGGAGATTTCCTCAGGCAGTGGCTGTGAGCTGTAGGTTGGCTCACTGTGTTCTCAGAGCTGATAGAAGAAGACCAATCTTCTACAAAAGTTGGGAAGAGGTTTTTTTTTCCCCACTGAATTCAGTGAGAGTGCGTTAAGGTAAAAAAACCCACAATCTGAATTTTTCTATTTACTGTTCCTACTTTTGTATCTTCTTTTGTAGTTTCTCATTACCACAGGGGAAAACCTGGATTACCTTGATGGTGTACATACAGTATTTGGAGAAGTGACAGAAGGCATGGATGTGTTGAAGACAATTAATGAAACCTTTGTAGATAAGGATTTTATCCCATATCAAGATATCAGGTGTGACTGCTTTTAACTTTACTTTTTGAGGAATACATTATAGTTGAATGAATTTACTTCTTTTTGGAAACTAGATGAGTCTCATGGTGTCAGGTGACCTGTACATGCTATCTCAAATACTTTTTTACCTCAGTATTACTGGTAAACAATTACTAAATAAACAAGTATATAGGAAAATATTCAGTTATGTTGCCCTTACAAAAGCATCAGTGCTAGAATTTACAAGCACACAAGTTGGGATATTTGCCTGTCTGGGATACAGCTGAGAATTAGTGGGGCTGGTGTGCTGTTAGTTGGGTAAACTAAGTTTTATTTGTATATAATCAATGCTGATCTTGATTTTGTTTTCTCTAAGGATAAATCACACAGTAATTTTAGATGATCCCTTTGATGATCCACCTGGCTTGTGTGTTCCTGATCGCTCTCCAGAACCTACAAAGGAGCAGCTCGATGTGAGTGTTCGTGACAGGAAAAAATTGGAAGAAATAATTAAATAAGCTTATCTCATTTAGTGTCCAGCTCAGATTTGGCCAAAATAAGAAATCAGTCTTTAAGATTTTGTCTCTCAAGTCTATGTCCTGAAAGGACTACACGTTTTTTCACACAGGAGGTGTTCTTCTACTGTGCCAGCCTGAGTTCTGATGTGTCAAACGCTTGTCAGTTATTTGGAGCCACTGCTGTGTTTAATCAAATACAGCTGCTTAACCTTTCAAGAGAAGGATAAAAGCATGACTTGGGTGCTCTGCCCTGTGGCTCTGGTGGAGTTATGTTTGAAAGCTCTATTTTAGGTTTCTGTTTACAGTGTAGATAAGCAGAACATTCCGAATATTCAACGTTGGTATTACTGGTTTTCTCTATACTCTGGTAGAAGACAAAATATAACTAACATTTATTAATATTAAAATGGTTACTGCTGTTTTCCTTTTAAATGTGAATGGTCTGTGTTTCAGTGGAAGTAATCTTGGTCATTCTTTAAGTTATATGTGCAGGCATACATACTCTTGTGGGCTGTTTGTTCAAACAGAAGGAATTTTGTAAAAAATAATTGCAGTTATTAATAATTTACTCATAGTATGCAGTTACAGAAGTTGTATGTGAGATTATTTCCTTGTATGGAAACAGTTGTTTCAAGCAATTAGTTAATTAATTAGAGAGAATGTTGTTTATTTTTAAGCTTAATAGATACAATTACAAGATTGAAATTAGGGTTTTATGTGTGCACTGTGGTTAATCTCTGATGTATCTTCAGATATGTTAAGAATAAGGTATTTAATAGCTCACTGCCAGCTGCATAGAGATGTGAAGACTTGTACTGAGTTCTCTTCCCTTGTAGCCTCTCTGAAGATACCCCTTTTGGCATGGAAATGTCTATAAGAAAGGCAGCATTCTGGAGATGCTGGTGAGGAGAAAAAATTAAACCTCAAGTCCTGCCTAGGTTCAGATGTGTAAAAACAAAATTATTATTGTGATATATTCCATTTAATGTCTTGCTAGACACAACGGGTATTTGCAGCGTTCCTTACCTTCATTTCTGGCAGGAGCTATCTGGATTAGAAATGAGTTAAGACTTGTGGTGAGATGTTGGGTATTAGGTGGGCATATAAAAGAATTTAGAATTTAGATCACTGAATATGGTTCAGACTGGTCACAAAAGTTCAGTGATAGTTCACAGTGCCTGAAATATGAGAATAACATCTTCTCTTTTTTTCTAATCTAAGTGGGAAGAACGGAATGAAAGCCCAGTTCTGTAAACATACAGTGCTTAAGCATTTTTCATGTCTTGAGGGGTGAGGCAAGAGGTCATCCAAGTAATAGCTGGAAAGTGAGAAAGAATTTTTGGCTATGGCTTGGTAATAAATAGCCTTTTCCTTAATTTTTCAGAGTGGCAGAATAGGAGCAGATGAGGAAATTGATGACATGAAAGGACGAACTGCAGAAGAAATAGAAGAAGTTCAGGCAGAAAAAGAAGCAAAAACTCGTGCCATTCTTCTGGAAATGGTGAACATCTTTCTATATTTACCTTTTAGATCTTATTCCAGTGTGCGTGCATGTTATTAAGTCTAGGAGGATGTGTACTATTTATCTTGAAATTACTTATCTGGTGATGATATCATGTTTCAGACTCTGCTATTAAATATCTGTTGTACCATGAAAGGATTGAGCATGAGCACTCATGTTGTGGTTTTCTGATAAAACCAGTGATACTTCATTGTCAAAGTGGGCCAGTGGAGGCTCTCTAAAAACTTGCTAGAAATGCATCCAGTTAAAAAATGTAACATACATAGTGTGCTGCTGAATACCTGCACTCCTGGGAAAGGTTTAGCATGTGTGGGAGAGAGCTGAGCTAATTTGTGACAAACTCCAAAAAGGCACACAAACCATTGAAGGATACGTGAATCCATCTAACGTCTTTACAGCTGCCAAATTCAAATTTATGGTGAATAGTTTGCAGCAGAGACTAATTCCAAGGTCAAGCCAGACCTGGCCACAATGTTGCGGAAGATTTGCAGGGACAAAAAGGGTGCACTTCCACCTTTTAGAATGGTCTGGTTGTTATGTTAAGAACAGGAAAAGCAAAGTAGAACATATTTGTGAACTTTCATGAAGTCCAGCAGTGGAATTGCAAATAAGTAATAAATTTTAGGTGGTATAGAAAAGGCTTTTTTTGTGACACTGAGTAGCAAAAATATTTTATTGAGTTTTGATTTTGTGATAGGAATGTGAGATCACGCCAAAGATGTGTTCCCTGTGTGCTGTGCTGCCTGTAGGGAGCTTTAGGCAGAAGTGATGAATGTCTTTTTTCTGTATCCCAGGTGGGAGACTTACCAGATGCAGACATCAAGCCACCGGAAAATGTGCTGTTTGTTTGTAAACTGAATCCTGTGACCACAGGTGAAGACCTGGAGATAATATTTTCACGATTTGGTCCCATTAAAAGGTAATTATGATAAAAGAGAGAACCTTCTTTGTTGAAACTCAGCTTGCTTCTTCCCAGTGTGTTTAGGTTTGGCAATTAAGGAGCAGTCTGGTGTCTCAGGAGATTGATGCTCTGTTTGGATAGAGGCCCCAACAAGGGGGATACAAAGGCAGATCTAGCTAGGTGAGTATCCTGTCCCAGCAGTGGTTTTAAGGGAAAGCCTAGGGAAGTGTAGGAACCAAGAAAGCGTATGACACTCCTCCCTGCCCCCTGTCCTCTCACTGCTTTCAGCAGTTTTCATATCAGATGCTCAGTGAGCTGAATGCAGTCTCTGGGTTTTTCTTTCCTGTGGGAGTATGTATGGTTTGGGATAAAGCAGCAGACATCTGTGGTATCTTATATACTCCTTGTAAGGTGTTCCTCATTCCTGCTGCCCTTCTCAGTTTTGGTCTTGGCTTCTAGTAGTTTCATCTGATTCCTCCTAGTACTGCTATCAAAAGGCAATGAAATCTGCTTTCCTACACTCCTCTATCCTACACCCCAAATTAATTTTTTTTCCTTGCTAAGAGCACTAGCCTACATATTGATGCTTCTTCGTAGTAGAGACTTCCTTACTTTGTTTTGCTTTTCTTGACCTTTTCCTGTTCTTTTCTTTTCATCTCAAGATGAGAGAACCAGAACTGCACGTGGTTTTGAAGATAGATTATAGATTTACAGTGGAACAGTTTTGTTCTCTGTATTACTCTCAACTCCTTTTCTAGTGAATGCTAGAGTTGGTTTTATCATTTGGGTTTTTTTGTTTGGTTGGTTTTGGGGGTATTTCACAATATACAGTTAGGGTTCCATCCATGCTTATCTTGTTGCATTTATCTACATCATATTAAGGTCATTTGCTGTTTTGTTGGTCCTGTAAGGAGTTTCTGCAATTTCTTCAGTCTTTATTTTTGCTACCTTTAAAAATTTAGTATCGTCAGCAAACTTTGAATTAGTTTACTCTTACCTGGTCTTTTGCATGTTTGTCAATGCGAAGATGTTCCTTATGCCCTTGCTGCTTACTTTCCCCAAAAGCCTTTGGTGCAGAAGTTTATTGGAATTTGCAGAGGGATTTCAAAAGACTGCATGGAAAGGATCATCATCATCACCACACATGAACATATTGACTCTCTTACAGCACTTCCCTTCAGTTTATTCAGATGGTCTGGAGTAGGTCCCGTGTATTCAGATGGATGCTAACTCTGTTCTGCTTGGAGTTTCTAGCAGTTTGTGCAGTACTGGCACACAGGCCTGCAGGCTCCCAGATCCTAAACTGTCCCAGATCTGTGTGTGTGTGTGAAATTGGCATTATGTGCCACTCTTACAACTCCAGCGTGATTTCTCTGTGCCCTAGGGATTTCTAATTTTTTTTTCCTCTATTAATTTGTTCACTACCTCTTCTGCAGACCTCCCACTTTCAGATAGGTTCTCTGAATAATCCATGAAAGAGGGTTCTTGCACAAAACCATTCCCCCTTCTGCTGCAAAGAATTCCTATAGCTTGTCTGAATAGCATTTTGTACTACTTTTTTTCTTTTCCCCCCAGCTTTTTTTTTTCTTTTGGCCTTGATCATCCTTTTGATTGTGGATCTCAATTTGTCGCTTCCTCAGTACACATAGGGGAGGTCTCACATTATTAAGTCTCACCTTAATGCCACATTTCCTGCCCTCGTTGCCTGTCTGCCCTCCTTCGGTATCCTGTGGTCAGAATTCTTATGTCAAGTACAAGAGTTGGGTAATACTGATGCAATATTATATTCTTCCCATTTTGCACTACTTTGTACTTTCAGGCTTCTTATTTTTGGCCAGTGACCTGCCTGTTAAAAAGATGGGCTGCTAAAGAGGTGCTTTCTAAGAAGAGAAAGTTTGTCAGAGGATGTTTGTTTAAACTTTGCTTAAAATGACCAAGAAAACAGAATGTGAAATTTCTTGTCTTGCATTAGTGAAATGCAAATAATTAATAACAAATAGTAATGTTGGAAAATATATTTTGTTTCACCAATTAGAAATTCATCTCTAGTTCTACACTTCATGGTAACCACTTGTGAGTTTACTGTAGCTGCTCAAAGTAATCTCATGTGTTTTTTGTTGCAGATGTCCCCAGATCAGTAGGGGGTCTCAGAATCAAGTGTTATAATACCTTCAAGGTGTTTTGGGTTTGTGGGTTGGGGTTTTTGGTTTTTTTTTTTTTTTTAACTTTTACTCTCCCTTTTAAGCAGTACATTTTTTGCTCCAACAGCATTGACATTTTAATTTCATATTAATTTTTCAGCTGTGAAGTGATCCGAGACTGGAAGACTGGTGAATCTCTTTGTTATGCTTTCATTGAGTTTGAAAAGGTATGGGTTTTTGGTATAAACTGTGTGTAGATTCTGTGTGTAAAAGCCCCTTTTTGGTATACTTCCTTTAAGGAAAAACACTGACATCTTCAAGTGTGGGGTAGCTAATATTTACTCTTACTGACTTAGTTATACAAGTCGTAGGTCCTAAATGAGGCAGACATTTAAGACTTTCTCTTTTTGAGCAGGCAGTACAAAAATGTTCTGAGGTTGTCTTGAAACCGGTGGGAGGGGATCAGGCCCTTTTTTTCCCCAGAGCACATTAAGACTTTGAAGAGTTAAAGAGGGGAATGCTAGGAGCATGCAGCATAAAGAGGGGAGGGTGTGTGGAGTAAGATAGATCAGTGTGTACAGCAGCGTTCTCTTCTGGGCTTGTAAATGGTGCTTGCGGTATCAACACGCTGCTCTTACTGTGAGATTGATGGCAATAGTTCTCTTGTGGTGCATAGCTTTGTATGTGCTGCTTTCTCTCATCTGTGAGGAAAGCACTGGGAAAGTGTTCTCACTTTTCTTTAGCCTACTTACGTAGTTAAAATGGAGCTTTCGTTAGTTGTCCTATTTTCCTTTTTTTTTTGTGAATGTATTATATGTGCCAAACGTGTCGCTGGATTGGCAAATTTTTAAAATAGTGACATGAACTGAAGAACTGGGATTTGAAATGCTGATATTCAGACAAAGCATAACTATTTCTTTTGAAATGGTACAATGCAAGAACTGTGGCGCTGCAGGCAATTTCAGAAAGAAATGTATGCCACTAAGGTGTTGAATTTGTGTTTGAGCTCTTCAGTGAATATTCCTATAAGATTCTTGAGTCGTAACTCGAGATTTTCCTGGTTAATATCAGGAGGAAGACTGTGAGAAAGCCTACTTCAAAATGGACAATGTGCTGATAGATGACCGACGGATACATGTGGATTTTAGCCAGTCTGTTGCAAAGATTAAATGGAAGGGAAAAGGTAGGTACATTTGCAATTACTTGATCCTCATAACTTAATAAGCCATGACTTCTAAACTAGGCATTATATAAAGAGTTAGGAGTTTAAATCATCTCATTTTCAGGACTATTGATTTCCCTGGTACTGTAATAAATAGAGCAACACAGTTGTTAGCTCTTCCCTTCATTTGTTTCATAAGAAAAAGTAGATGGGTTTCCTACATTGCCACTGATTACCTTTTCAGCCAATGTATTTTTGCCACTAAAACATTTTTTTATCTTAAACTTGAGACATGATTTTTTTTGTATTACTTATTAGCAAAATAATATGACAATAATTGTTATTTTCTAGTTTCTTTTCTTTACTCACTGTATGACAATCAGGGGGCATACAAGAAAAAGTCAGTATTCAGGCCAGGGATTTCCGCTCTTCACCTCCTGTAGGTCAAACATACTGAGTGGCAGGCAGGTTGTATGTTACAAAACCCCAATTTCAGGTGTTTGAGGATGTTTTGGCAGGCAAAGGATTGTGGAAGAGGTGGATGCAGTGGTTATTTGATTACTGGGGGCATGAGGAAATCACTGGACTTGGAGAGGTGTCTGTGCATTGCAATTGGTGACATTCATGTGTGTTGTCTCTAAAAGTGCAGTCAGCCCTCAGTTGGCATGCAGTTTCTCCAGGTGGGGTTCCTCTCATGAACCCTGGGGTACTGGAACTTGTCCTGCACAGAGCTGAGATGCCTCTGTAGTCTGTCTGTGCCTGATGCTGCAGTGCATCCTGTATTGACTGCCTGCATGGGAAACGCTGTCTGAGGTCTAAATTGTCCAAAATATTGGAAAGCTGACTATATTGTCGTCTTGTGCTTCCATGGTTCCCAAAAAAATGACTTTCCACCCTCGGTCGCGGTCTCTGGCCCAGCCAGCGAGTGTTGCAGTTCTAAGCGTGGCCGTGAGAGGGCAGCACGTTGCTGTAGTTTGTTGATCTGTGCGCTGGTGCTTCAGCGAATGAATGGAAACTGAATTCTGTCGTGTCCCTCTTTAAATCTAGACGTGAACATTTTTTTTCATAGTTTTCTGTTTGAATTCTTGAGATGTAGCTGTCTCGGAGGTTTCTCTCAGTGCAGACCAGAGCAGAAAGTCATTTAATAATGAGAACAGTCTGTGGGCTTTCATGGTAACAGAATTTTAAGTAGTGTGATATAGGACCTGTAATAAAAATGGGACTAAGCCAGTTGCTGAATCCTGCTTTGTGATCCTCTTCACGTGTTGTCTCCGCTGGACATGAATGAGGAGAAAGCTGGATGTTGTTTAATGGGATCTGCAAGCAAAAGAAGGACAGAACATCACAACTTGTCCTGCTCTCTTCTACTCTGTTACGCAGATGCCAGTGTTGTTTCTGGAACTGTATCCTGCTGTAGACCTCTCTATGGTTATAAAGAGTCCCTAAATCATAATCAGAACTTAATGATAGTTGTGGGTCTTGGTTGTGTTTGTGGTTATAGTGAAATGAATATATTTTTCTGTGGACAGGTGGGAGGTATACCAAGGAAGATTTCAAGGACTATGAGAAGGAACGTGACAAACCTTCAAAACTTGCTCTGAAAGAGAAGGTAAAACCAAAGCAAGAGTATCCTTTTCTGCTCAAAGGCACCTTTTGAATTAAGTAGAGTTTATGAAAACAGCCTGGAAGCAACTTCTTAGTTCTAAAGCCTGCCAAATGGATGTTTCCCTGCTACTTCATTGTAACTATTTGGTGTTTGAGATGTAATTAAGTATTTTTTGTTTTTCACATGATAAGCTTTGATGAATTTAGTCAGATCAGAATATGCTGTTTCACTTCCATATTGTCTGCAGGTAAATAATGTTTTGAGTCTGAAATATGTGTTAAGTCATGGTAAACTCTTGTCAGATAAACAGGGATTTATTTGCTTCCTGGGCTGTTGTGTTCTGCTCCTTACTGCTATTGGGTAACAGATCTGTCCTTAACCAATGCCGTCAGCGCCAAGTATGACCTTGTGCTGGATGAGGATGTAGAAGAGTCTCACACAAGTCAGTCACACTTGGCTAAAAAACAAAAGAAGAAAAAGCACCACCACTCTGAAGATGAAGATGACGACAAGAGGACCAAAAAATCTAAGGTACTTGCCTCGTCATGCGTTAACTTTATCCCTGTTCATTGTTTTCCTCATAAAAGAAGCCAGGAAAAAAAAGTTATATTGAATAAGGACATGGCGTGCAAAGTCCTGTGTAAATACAGCAGTTGTAAACCTACAGAAGGCTGATGTTAATATTTGATTATGAAAGAGGGTTTCCAAATCCTCCTGGACTTTTGAAGCTTGGCATGTGTGGATGGCTTTTTGCCAAAACATCCTGAAGAGGCAATGTAGCCTCTCATAAAGTAGGGGATCTTCAGCACTTTGAACCTGTTGTTCACGTATTCCCAGTCATAAACTGGTAGTTAATCATATTTCATGACTGTAGACTATTTCTCATTTTCTTGCCAGACCATCATATGTTGGGTTTTTCCTGTGTGGAGTTGGGAACACAGTCTCTTTACATTATCTTTTTGTATTTGTCCTTAAGTGTTTTGGAAGTGTTTGTGTAAAATCTGCTTACATCTGTAATGTGCAAGCATATGGTGCTGTGAGGCTGGGGCTGCGGAGGACAGCGCCAGGAGACATTCATTAGTTCCACTGCAGCCTGTCATTTCTGTGAGCTTGGGATAGTCAAGATGTGGTGTTTTGTGGAAACAAAGTCTGCAGTGAGAAGGTGGAGGGTTAACCACCACTGAAGTGAGCATTAGGAAGAATTGAGCTAAGCTGAAAAAGAAAAAACCTAAATCCCGGCATTTTAACGGTGCAAGCTTTATGAGTGAGAACAAAGCTGTCTTCTAGAAACTTTGCAGAAAGTGAAAGTTTCAGCCACAGCAGACAAGGCCATTGTCTCATCCTGGGTTTTGAGTACTGCTGTAAGTTCTGTGTACACAGAGCAGACATGATTCTGTTCCTATACATCACTTCTTGCTGTGATGCTTAAAAAGAATTTTTCTCGTGAACATCAGCAATTGAAATCTTTCAGTGCCTGCAGTGAGCCCTATTGCTCATTCATGGACACAGTCTTTTTGTCACTGTGCTAATTCAGTCAGGGCCCTTTGAGTAGAGGGGAGGGACTTTTTCAGATCAGTAAAGTCTTGACTGGAGCATGTGCATACAAGAGGTGTGGCCTTATGTTGGTTTAGACTTCCTGATGACTGTTTGGCTGATTGAAACTGTTGCTTTAGCCTTCTTGAAACAGGTATTTTTGGTGGTAACCTTTGTTCCTGATGGTTCGGGAATTACACCCATGGAACTGGCTGGTCATGCATTATCAGCAGACAATATTTTAAAATCGTTTAGAAGTCTTCACCCTTGCAGGTGGCACAAGCGCTGGCAGCAGGAGGTTGTCAACATCTGTTCCAATTGTTGCAAAGGGATTGTGAGACTTCATAGCACAAAAACATGAATGAGGACAGAGGGATTCCTGGTGCTGTTTTCAGGTTCTGGAATAGAATATATTCTAGTGCTTGACTATGTGATCTCCCCTGTGTTTTTGTGTATCTTTTTGTGATTTAGTCACGTGCTTCTGGTGTGGTTTATTCTCGTAGTCTGCTGCTGCTGTGTTCTGGTATCTTCTTTCCCACAGCTTTCTTCTCTTAGTCACCTTTACCCATCTTGCCATAAGTAGCTTAGCTTTCTTATGCCCAAAATCACAGGTGGAGGCTTACTTCTATTCTCTGATGGCAGGCATTGTAGTTCCCTCTTAAAGCTGTGAAAATTAATTTCTGGGAAGAATTTTTCTGTCTGGATTTGAATATTCCTGTTAGTGTGTACGGTACAATACACACATACTGAGCAGCATGTACTCAGTCTCACACAGGCACAATATTTTGGGCATGGCCTCTTTAGTGAAATCTGCAGCCAGCTTAGGTGACAAATGCTGTTTAGCATATACAAAATTGTAATTTTGTTTTATTTTTTGCTATTCATACTTTGGGCATAATATGTGGAACTCAGGGGAGGCAAGCATGTCTCTGAGGTGGAGTATGTTCAGTGTGAATAGTGAGTCCAGCACAAAGCATAACAGCATGGAAACTTTTTAGTGAATGGTAGCATTTTTAGTATAGGCAAACAAAGCATTCTCCCTTAACCCTATTTTGTAAATCACTGAATGTATTTGAGGTAAGAACTTTAAAATAAAACAGCAGCAGACCTTCCACAACTCGTCAGCCAAAGACCACAGTAGCCATGCTTCATACAGAAACTTCCACCCTGAGTCCATGGTGTGGCTGAGATTTTAATTAAGAGAGATTAGGGGCTTATAATGGGAA
Organism: Mohoua ochrocephala; assembly: GCA_013398855.1. Classification (NCBI taxonomy): domain Eukaryota; kingdom Metazoa; phylum Chordata; class Aves; order Passeriformes; family Acanthizidae; genus Mohoua; species Mohoua ochrocephala. The sequence continues at coordinate 433,773 of VZTA01025007.1, read as the reverse complement.
GTTCTGGCAACTGGAACCGCAGTTTGTGCTATCAACTCTAGCTATGACTTGAAGGGGTTTTATTTTCTCAATAGTTTCCATGATGTTGAGTTGTTTTTCTGTTCTCTTGCTGGTGTCATGTTTTTTTCTTTAGTATATTTTGACTCATTCTTTTCTTAGTCTGACACCCGTTTCCTGAATCTTCGGCCTCTGTGTTGATGTTTCAAGAATATATTTTTGAGTCTTGTGCTGTTTGACTTGATTCCAGTGGGTAGAAGAGGTAGGGTGCTGTGGCTTGCTTTTAGTAGGTAACAGGATGTGGGTCTGGGGCAGGAGGGTTGGCTACCATGTGGGTTTGTGAATAGGATTTGGTAGAGGTTTTTTGAATACAGGTCATGCTTCCACCTGAGATCTATACTATGACTTTGTTCCCCTTCCAGTTTTTTCTGTGTGTTTTCTCTTGGATTCTGTTTTTTAAGATGACTGGATCTGTGAAGTAGTATAGCCTATCCAATAGATTTTTGTGAGACACAGGGACTTCCCGATTTCAGATTTCTGTAGTGCATGGTTTTGGCAGAGGTGCTGATTTTTCTGGTTTTAATTTCCTGCTTTTACTGCTTATTGGACACTGTTCCGTTTATTTTCAGGGTCAAGTTTTATCAAAATCTCCCCCCTGAAAAGGCTCTGTTTGCTCCTTTTAACCTTTAACCGGTGTGTTTAATGTATGTAAGAGGTGGCATATGCATTCTGCTTTTGTGGCCATGATATTTACAGTTTTTTCGCCTGCAGCTGCTGTTTAGCAAGTTACTGTTTTTGGCAAAATCAGCCATGAACTTCCAGAGAAGCGTCTTTCCCTCTTTCCTTATTTCCTTATGTGTGTTGCAACACAGTGCTGGATTAAGAATTAGGGTGATCATCACTTATTTATTGACTGTTGAGAAGCTGTGATCCTGGATTGAGATATACATATTTCAGCAGTAAGAGAGAGCCTGTTTTTAAGTAGGGATCCTTTTCTTCTTCCAAAACAGCATGTTTTTGACTTTCAGGCATAAAAATTTTGATTTCAAAATACCATTATTTTTAGTAATTTAGTGTGTTTTAAAAATTGACCTTTTTCTATGCTAAAGACTTTTAAATGAAAAATCTTATTTAAGGGAAAATGTAACTTATGCTGGCAAGAAATTAAGATGCAATTCATTCTATTAATTCAAATTACACATTTATTTGTTTACATTGTGATCATATTAGCTACTGTGGCGACTTTTTTGTGTCACTTTCAGACTTGTCCTGTACACCTGTACCTTAAATGCTTTTGTGAAGGTTACTGTGCTTGTCTAACTCAATGCTTACATGACTTCTAATCCTTTCAGCAAGTTCTGAAGGCATTCAGTGCAGGCTGTTTGTCTGTAGCTTGAAGTGTTCACTAACCTGTTCCTGCCCCCACTTAGCCAGTAGCCTGTCTCCAGTGTTTACTTGGTAGATTGTTCAACTGAGTGCTGTCCTGCTTTTCTCCTGTTTCCCCCATGGGCTAGGAGGAATCTCCAGCAACAAGCCTGTTAGGAGGCAGCCATACACCAAGCCCACCATTTCGGTTTTTGGCCAACATTTTTCGTCTTGTTCCTCTCTACCCCTCCACCAGCATGTCCATCATCCCATATTTACTCAGGCCTTGTCGCAGATGGGCTTGAAACCTATTGGGCTTTTTCAAACATGTGGAGAGTGAGGCTTTTGGGTACGAGAGTAATATCCCTGTCCATCATTTTGAGAATGAATGGACAAAGCTCTTATAAGTAGCTGGAAGCAGCACTGAGTCTTTTTGGCAGATCCAGATTTTGAAATCTGTACTGAAATAAAGTTTGACATTAAAGATGTGGAATAGGCATTTGGCCACCAGTGAGATTACTGTACCCAGCAGTAGCAGAATTTTTTTTTAATAGATCAAACTTGTGATTATTCGTGTGTCTGTTTATCCAGGGGGTTTATGTTGCTTATTGTAACCCTAGTATTTCAGCATTGTCGATGTCATTCTAAAGGTGGTGTTTGCTCTGGGAACCACCCCAGTCACTGGCTTTCTGCATAAAATCTCTGTTTGAAGTAGAGTTTTTTCACTGTTCTTTTAAATAAATGAAGTTTGCTTGTTTGCACATGGAGTATAAGTTTTAGCCCTACAGTTGTAAAGGCTGCTGTCATGGTACGTACTTAGAAAAATAGTATCTGAAATGAGGAAAGAAATACTGTGTGATTTAATGCAGACATTTTTCTTAATTCGTATTGATCTGTTGCTTAACAGTGTTGTTATTAAAATCCCATAAAATTGTATCTCTCTATTAGCACATACAGTGATACTAAACTGTCAGGTTGTTCATTTTGCTGAAGCCTAGAATTTGGGCCATTAAGAATTATTAGAGGCAGGTCTTAAAAAATGTTATGCATCTGCATAGCACTGGAATGCCTGTGGGACTTGAACCAAAACTTACAGAAATACTTGCATTGCTTAGGTAAAAAATCCGAAATCCAAATCTAGCTTACAGACTTGTTTGATGCTTGTGAAGAGTTTGGTAATATCCATCTGAGTGGAATCCCTGATATAACCAATTTTTGCTAAAGCTCCTTAGGCAGTACAAGAAGCATGCCTGACAGCCATGCTTTTTTCTATAAACACTGACAGAAACTTACTTGTAAACTTACCTTCTTCAGATGGTTTCAGTGGAGTATTTTTGTGTTACCTTTTACAAATCATCGTGGATGTGAATCTCTTTATGGTAATATCAGCCGTAGCTAAGGAACCAGCTGTGCTCAACTTTTCCCTAGTTCTCTTTGTGCCTTTGTATGTTTTCCCCCTCCTGTTTGTAACTGCATTTCTGTCCAATTCCTTTGACAGGATTCTGACCGAAAGCACGAAGAACGCTGTAGGGAGAGGACCAAGAGTGAGAAGAAGGACAGGCATCGGAGCCGCAGCCGTTCTCAGGACAGAGATTACACTTACAGCAGGCAAAAGGACAAATATAGAGAAGATGCCCGAGTAAGAGACTGGGATAAAAAAGCAGACAGAAGTAGAAGTCCTAAGAAATCAAAAGACAAAGAGAGGTCCAAGTACAGATGAAGGGCAAGGAAAAGACAGAGGGGAACTAAAATAATAAATTTTACTTTTTTCTTTTGTGACAGTGTTTTTTCTATAATACTTGCTGTAGTGTCTGACTGCAATATGCAGTAAGATTTTATAGCTTGATACCTCTTATTGGAACATGATCTGCCAATTCTAAAATTCAAGATGAATCGCTGCAAATTGCTCTGGAGTGCCAGTAGCTGTGCCTGGCTAGAGCATTTCAATGGACTGTGCAGAAAGAGAACTTCTTATTAAGGTGATTCTTTGGGAAGGCTGGTATTTAAGGAACAAAAGCAGCTGAAACCACACCATGGCAGAAATTCTGACTAAGCAGGCCAGGCCAGATGACCGTAATCTCCAGACCCAAGCCGAGTGGGGATACTGAGGGTATTTAATACAGCAGCATCTGCTCTGTCTTTGCTTTGTTAAAAACAAAGCTGGAGTCCAGCATCTTTGGTGCTTGTGGTAGTTAGAAAACAGAACGAAAACACCCCACCTTCCTCTGTAATGTTGAGAATAACATTGAAAATGTCACAGCAGAAACATCAGCTTCTTCACTTTGACATAGCTGAGGCCTGTTTGAAGGGCAACTCTTCATGCTTTAGGTTCTTTGTTCATTAGTTGAAGGCTTAGAAACCAGCTCCTCACAGTTTTCTATTGGATTCCTTTACAGCTTAAAAATGTGATGTGGATTCTAAATTGTTTTATTCTGTGTATTTGAGTCAGTTTGGGATCTATTTTGATGCCGTGCATTACAGTTCCTTTAGTTCTCTGTAGTCTTGAGCTTGAGTCCAAGACTTAAAGTGGACTTGACCAAATATACAAAGTGTGCTTGTTTAGGAAGCTGCCTTTTGATGAATCTCTAACTTTTGTGTCCTTCAAAGCATGGAAGCAGAAATCCAAGGCTTCCATAACTGTCTCCTGGCAAAACATTTCTAACCCCCTGAGACCCTGCAGGGGCCAGTGCCATCCTTGCAGAGTCTGAGCGAGAGCCCTCTATCCCAGAGGAGAGGTAAACAGGAAGCCTGTTCCTGGAGGTCTCGGGGAATCTGGGGCTAAGGACTGCTCACTGTTCCTGTCAAGAAAGTTTCTGCCTTCAGTCTGGGCATAAGAAGATCCCAAGGAACTGTACTAGGTCAGGATATGGTGTGTTTGGAGTAGTACTGTGAAGGCGGTAGGTTGTCTTGAGCTCTTCCTCCTCTTGGCCTGCTCTGTTAAAGAAGCAAAGTTTGCACTATCATACTGTTCTCAGTCCTGCTGTCCTTTTCTACGTGACATTTTTAACAGTGCAAAAAGCACTGGCCGGATTTGACAAGGATGTAGAGTTACTAAAGCAGTTGCATTCTTGCTTTCTTTAGGAAATGGCAGTCATAGAAACAAACAAAAAAAAAGCTTCTAGTTGAGGAGAATGCTGAATTCTTGCTGAACACCAGAGGTCCTCTTATTGGAGAGTTGTGACTTAACATCACAAAGAGTTTCAGTGGCCATTCCTAAGCTTCAGTTAGCCCTCAGCCACCTGTGAGACATACAAAGCTTATCGATGTTTAGAAACAAACACCCTATTTCGGGTGAATTGCTCACTTTTCTGCAGCAGAAATGGCTTTTTTTCCTCTTTGCAACAGGTAAATGCTTAACAACTGAAAGTTTAAATGACTAGTATATGGAAGTAAATAGTCCATTTGTGTTGTTGGCCGAAGAGTCTTCAGAATAAAGGGTTAAAAAATCAGTACATCCAAAAGGTTTCAGGTTTCTGATTTTCAGTATGCCCTGGTGCTTTTAGAAATACGGTATCTTCAGAAGGGCGAAATTACCTGTTTATATTTTAAGAGGAAGCTTTCAAATGTGGATGTTCAAAAATCAGGTGATATTAATAGGTGATCAAATGACAGCATAAAAGCTCCCAGTTTGGAGGCAAGTACTTAATTTTAGGGCTGCTGGTTAGTCTGCTGACACTGGAGGGATTGCTGTTCACCTGGCACGTGCACAGACGGCCGAGCACTCTGGGGTGGGTGGGATTTACTGCTCCAGTCATCGGAAATTACGGTTGTGTACATGTGGTTCTTTTGGAAATGGCACAAACAAGCTGTATGGTCAGCTGAAACCACTAACATTTCCTGCTGTTCCTGTCCAGCCAGAGGTGTTGGAGTGGACAGGACTTTTTATTATCTGGGAGTCAAATAGTTGACTTGTTTTAATCTAATGAGAACTCACACTTCCTTGTCATTTCCTTTTCGTCAATGCTATCTCCAACCTCAGTTTCAGTATTGACCTTTGGTGCTTGTGGTAGTTAAAAAACAGAACAAAAAACTCCACCTTCCTCTATAATGTTGAAAATAGCATTGAAAATGTAGCAGAAACATCAACTTCCTCACTTTGACGTAGCTGAGGCCTATTTGAAGGGCCTCATGATTCAGACTTTTTGTTCAGTGGTTAAAGGCTTAGAAACCACCTCCTCACAGTTTTCTATTGGATTCCTTTTCCTGCAACAGTTTAAAAATGTGGTGTAGACTCTATAAACTGTTTTGTTCCATGGATTTGAGGAAGTTTGAGACCTATTTTGATGTCACGTGTTCTAGTTCCTTTAGTTCTCTGTAGATCTCTTGCACTTGAGTCCAAGACTGGGAGTGGACTTGGCCAGAACCATGTTATGAATAGGACCCGATCGTAGAGCACTAAAGGCAAGTGGGAGAGGGCTGGGTTGTAGCAGAGATCTCTCTCTAATCCCACAGACATCACGCAGGTCAGTAGAAGAAGCTTAAACGCTGTATCCAAGTGGTTGGCATTGCAGGATGGGCGTTACCCAAACCCAGTCATGGTAACCCTGTACTCTCTGGAGGTAAAGCTGTACCTGCTTCCTTCCACTTGTCAAAAGAACACCCAACCCGAACAACCACACAAACAAACCTAAACAAAACAAATTCTCCCCCACTTCCCCTCATCTGTTAGTTATTTGGACAGGCATTTTAAAATTTTCAAGAAGTTTAGAACAATTTCTGATTCTTTTGCTGCTCTTGTCTTTGTCCATCTCACCTTCCTGTAGCCTGACTTTTTTCATGTAAAACTTGTACGTTATTGACAACAGGATTACAGGTTTTGCTTGTAAGCTTCCTGGAGCATGGGTAATGTCTCTTCTTTTCTATCAACCACTTGTTGCATACAGGGGTAGCACAAGCAATTTGAAAAATGTTAAGTTACAATAGGATTTATGTAAATACTTGCTACATGGCTGTATTTTTGTGTAAAGTGCTTGATCCGGTCACTGATGGGATGTGCTTTTTCTCAGTGAGCAAGCCAGTATCACCTTGGTTAAACGTGGTAGCTGTGTTAAAAAGTATCAGCAAACCGTGTGTAGGGTTAGGTCTTACGAGCTTACAATAAATCATTGGCGCTGAAAGACAGTTCCGAGAGCCTTCTGAAATCTTCACCTGAACGGCAGTAGACTTTTGAACTTGAAACTTGCTTGGGACTTTCTGATTGTAAAAGGTACTTTTTTATTTTAAGCCCAGTGGAAAACAACTTGAGTCATAGCAGTATCTTGTTATATAAAAGAAGGAAAAATAGGTATTTTAGGCAAAACCAAGTAGGGGTCCTGCTACGTCAGACCTTATGGATGGGATTGCAATTTTCCAAGAAGTTACCATTGTCTACATTACTGAAATTGGTTTTCCTGGTTTTTGTTCTCCCTGTTCTGTGGAGTGCTTGCAACAGTGGCATAGTTTTGGGGAAGTAGGAAAGGTGGTCATTTTGGCAAGCATGTAGAAATAACTCTTCTAAAGATAGTGGCTTTCTGCCAGTCTGAATACAGGATTGCCTGTCAGTAACTGAACTGGTACTCTAGTAGGACCTACTAAGTTAGTGATGTAGGCTTTTGGGGTGAACACCTGTCTCCAAGTCAAAATTTTCAGTGTTTCCAACAGGGAGAGAATTTCACTGGCAGAAAACATCCAGATTTTGCCTAATAGCATGTAAAAAACCATAATTCAAATCGGGAGTATGTCTTGCACTGCTGAGAGAGCTTGGCTTGAGGGTCTGACCCAAGCCTTCCTGAAGGGAGTAGGGAAATATTCTCACTTGAGGCAGAATGGAGAATGTATTAGTTCCAGAACTATTAAGAATATTCTTGGCACTAGATCTGCATTTGATTTAGCACTTGCTTTATCCTGACCTCCTCCTGCTGGTTAGGGGCTAAAGAATTTTCACTGTGGGCATTTTACCATGGGCACGCATGCTCGTTTGATAGTCCCAGCAGGTGAACTTTTCAGATGAGGCAGAGGGTGATAAGGCTTTTCTCTTGTGCTGAGGCAATAATGACTGTTTCCTTTAGCAAAGCAAATACCTCACTGGGGTGTGTAGACCAAAACACCTGAGGTGTTCCGCAGTGCCAGTTTCAAGAGAATGCTTTTTCCATGCAGAAGTCTAACCATCAGGAAAGTGGTTTTGTACAGGGAGCCTCCTTGAAAGTCATGCTTGGTTGTCTCCATAGCCTCCAGGAATTGCCACAACAAGGCTGCCCCACTTTGAGGTCAGTAGTGATTCTTTCTGGTGAAGGTCTAGTTGTTTCACAAACCAGTAAACCCTCGGTCCTCAGCTCAGCATTGGAACATCCATTAGTGGGGAGATCTTCCCTTCTGAAAACTTCTCCTACTGCAGCTCTTCCCCTCTTCAACATAACAGTGGCCTTGAGCAGCAGGAAATCTGTGCTGGGAAAACTCAGTGTGCTTGTCAGCACAAGGGAGCACAGCAGAGAAAGGAAATGTCTCTGAAACCACAGCCTTCAGTACTCAAATGTGTCTACGCTGGTGAGCAAAAGGGTGTGAGGCCATCTGAAAAGTTAAATACGCTCCTTTATTTCTCATGGTCTTTTCTCTGGTAACTGGTGACCAGCGAGGCAGGTTTCAGGAATTGGCTAAGGGTCTTCCTGTCTGCCTACAATTGGAATGATGTTGAAGTCTTTTGCTCATGGCTTTTTACAGTAGATGGGCTTAGTCATTTCAATAGAAATTAAAGTTCTCTTATCTAATAGACTTCTCTTATCTTTTTATGAGCTCCGGTTTGTTCCTATTTGTGTAGTAAAAACCCCGTTTTACTGAGAAGCAGGGGTTAAAACGACACTACACAATGTAGTGTGCTTTGCTCTGTTGCCTGCCTGGGTTATAAATAATGCAGCAACTTTCTCTTTCCTTTCCAGTAGTTCTGCTACGTGGTGGTCTTGTGATGAGGTGTGTGGCATTGTGAAATCTTAAATGGAGCAGAGAAGATCCCTCCTCTCCAGGGATGTTTGGAGTTTAGGCTGGACTTGATCTCAAAGGTCTTTTCCAAACTAGTTCATTCTGTGATTCTGAGTCCAAGGAGTGAGGAGTCAAAGGTTGTGGCTGTTCTGCTCTCACAGCTGTTCTGGACAGCAGGGAGCTAACATGTTTCTTTAGTTGTGATCTTAGGAACATGCCCCTACTTCTGTAGCCTTAACCTGCCCAGCCAGAGCTTTGTGGATCAGAGGAAGTGTTGTGCCAGAGGTAGGACAGAGGAGGCTGTGTGCTGCCCCTTGATCCTGTGACTGCCTGGGCACTGCTTTACACAGCAGCAGGGCATCCTGGGTCCCAGAGAGTTTCCAGGAGTCAGGGTGTGATGCAAAGGCGTAACCGTCACCTGGAAACATCCAGGAAGCGACGGTGATGCTTGCAGCAACCAGCAACCACTCTTTGGATTAAATAGGATACCAGTACAAAGGGTTTGGCCACCCTGCTTCCTCCCACAAAGTATGCAAGTAGTGGGATTTCTGACTGGGAAAGGTCAACCCTGCTCTGATGTGTTGCCTTGTGACCATGGCAGAGGTGCTCTCCTTCCACAGTGGGGCACCCCAATCCTCCCTGGCCCTGGGGGCAGAGGGCACTGCACCTGTAAGAGCTGTCCGAAGCATCCAAAAGGTCCCAGAGGTTAACCCCTCCTTGAGTCTCCAACCCTTCCTGCTGCCTAAAATTGGATTTGGGGCATATTACTTTTCAGCGAGGTTAGGAAACAGCAGAAGAAAACCTCAGGTTTCCATGGAGAAGTGCCCATCAGTCTTTGCCGTGGACAGGCTGAGTGTCTCTGAATCAGCCTTTCAATTGAGGCACCAGCGGGCTGGAAGGGATTGTTTGGTTTTTGATGTTTCACTGTAGTGTCCCAGGGCAGGTTCCCTCAGACATGGAGGTGTTTGAATGAGGCTTTGCAATATTGGGTGCTAAGTAAAATGTTGATTTTTTTTTTTTTTAATATTTTTTTTCATGTATCCCTGAAGGTCAGGAATTTGCCAGATGCATGGGAATGAGGCTATGCTAACTTGGTACAGCAACTCTGGTGGAAAACTTTTCACTTGACCCAGAATTCATATGCTAGGAATTCTTCATTCACTGCCCAATGTTCTGGATCCCTGCCGGAGTGTGTTTGACTAATCTTTGCCTGTGACTCAGAAATGTGTTGGGAACCTCTTTTATTTTTTTTCCTTTTGAAAAATGAAGTGAAACTTTATCAAACTACGGTTATATGAGAGCTTGGCCAGCCAAATGAGGAAGTAAAACCTTCCTATAAAATGAGATCTGCCCACTGCACTTATTTGCTCTCAGTTGACATCAGCCTTACCTTTAAATACGAGTCGATGACTTCCTTGTGAGCCTGGTACTGCTCTGAACCCAGGTTCTGGCTGGAGCATGGTGGGACGACGCTGCTGGGACACAGAAGAGCAGCTGCCAGGTAAGGTGCAGAGCAAGTGGGGTTGCCTGTGAGCACAGCTCGCTCCCTGGGGAATTTGGCTTTGCTATGTTTAGCAAACGGAGCAGTGGGGAGGGAAAAGGCAAATCTTTTCTTAGTCATCAAGATAACAAATGACTGGTCTTGTTATGAAGAGTTTATGTGCATCTCTGATTTGTGACAATAAAAATTCTTATTTTTCTGAAGACAGAGCAGCCCATCTGCCTTTGGAGAAAGACCTCATGGCAGGGCTCAAATGGGCTGTCAGTCAGAGTTGGTTTGCAGCATTATTCTCAGCGGTGAAGGAGGAAGAGGAAGTAGTTCAGCCCTGAGGTGTGAGGGGAAATGCTGCAGTGGCAGGGAGCTGTAGTTGAGCTCCTTGTGCTGCTCAGCACACACAAGCACTTTAGAGAGCACCTAAAGCTGCTCCGCCTTGACCAATGCCAGGTCTGTCTGGGGCTGTGTCCCCTCTGCTTCTGCTTGGGCAGAACGGGGCTTTGGGGGGATTTGAGGAGCCCTAACTCCCTCTGAGTCAAACTGGTCCTTATGGTGGTTCTGTGGCCTCAGGCTGCTGCAGGTGCTTCTCTGACTGGTCACAAGTAGAGCAAACACCTGATGGAAGGACAAGGAAAAATAATTCTTTTAAAGTCTTCAAGATGTAGTAGTTACTACCACTTTTTTGAAAAGTTTTTTCAATTGTCATTTTCTAATCTTAAAAACCTGTCAAAATACACCAAAGGCAGAAAACCATAAGAGGTCTTTTGATTTTTTGATCAAAAATACTCATTAAAATATTAACATTCTAAAATGTTAAGATTGAAATAGAATTTTGGAAACCTGACTGAAGCCATTTCTTGTGTGTGTGTGTGCATCTGTAAGAGGGGTCACAACACCACAGAGAGAGGCTTTTTAAGCTAGAACATAGGATGGGCACACCGTTATCCGTGGATAAATTTATCTGGGATATGAGAAGACTTTGGCTTTCAGTGGAGTGGAAACAAAAATTAGCTTCCAGTGGGATCTGCTGAGATGAAGGGAGGAAAGTGGCAGGAGGAAATCTAAGCAGTTTGCAAATGAAGGTCATAAAGTTTATAAATGGAATTTCACAACCTGTTTGTGATAGCAAAAGCTGGACTCTGTGGTGCACAATTTCTCCTCTTGTCATATGTTTTTTGTGCTGGTTATAAGCAGCCAACTGACCTGCTGGACTTGGGCATGCTCCTGACTATTTACAAATGTGTAAGCCAGAGATTTTATTGCCCTTGAATTCCCGCTTGAGAAGAGTGGCCTCGGTGTTGTCTGTGACCAAGGCTTCCATCTCAGTTTTTCAACATTGTTCTCTCTGTGGTGAAAACCCTGCAGTGACTCTATCACCCGTTTTTAATGTTTGGCCACACTGCAGCAGAAATCCAGTGGTTAACTTTGCAGAATTACCCTATTGCTGGTGATGGCTGATACTGCATCACATCAAGCCCAGGCAGCCATCCGGAGCACAGCATTTCCCATGCTTACCAAGCCAAAGGGATTCACTGCTTGTGCAGAAGGACCAGGCTTTGCTAAAGGAAGCAAAGGGTGCAGACATGGACCACGGGCTTGGTGCTGCCTGGGATGAAGCATCAGAGTAGACAGAAGTACAGTGAAAAGAATAGTAATGGCTGTTGAAGTATGTGTTAAATATTTTCTTTTCAACCCAAAGATAGATACTAACAAAAGTTTTCAATTAACAATAATTTATTAAAATAATCTAGGCATTTTTAAAAAAATCAAGTAGTACACTTGAAGAGTTTGGAGCCACTGACCTCATACCTGAAGCAACGTTTTACTCTGCTGCTAGCACAGATGTGACTGCTGCTGCTTTTTTTGGTTGCATCAATGTATTTCAGCTCAGAGAGTAGCTGTTTCAAAGATGAGAAAACGTTTCAGTAATGAAGAAGCAGGCCAATACATTTTCATCTTCAGTCAATGGATTAAAAACAAGGATTAGATGTAAAAATTGTTACAGAGTGCACCGTGAGGAAAAACAGTCACTGACTAAAATAAGCAATGCTTTAGTTTAGATGGAAAAATACACATGGTAACTGCTTTCCCCTTAAAATTATGACATTTTTAAGGTATTTTTTATTTTATTGATGCTGTTTGTCACCTTTAACTGAGTGCCTGATTTGTCCCACAGAATACCTGAAATCTATAAAGCTACACAGAGAAGTAAAGGTCAAAATTTTATGAGGTCAGGTTATAACTAATTATCATGCTTTCCTGCTAAACCAATCAGTTTTAAATTAACTGAACCCAGCGTGGATTTCTTCCCCATGGCCTGAGGCGGCTCTTATGCCTTGGGGAGGAGCTTCACTCTGAATCCTCTCCCAGCTCCTTGTTTCCAGTACCTGCATGCCTTCTTCCACAGGGTTTCAGCTTCTGGCACCTGGGGTGGCCCACGGCTGGGCAGGGAGCGGCTGGCAGGCTGGGAAGGGGAGCTGGTGTGTGGGATGTGGTTCTGGCTCTGGGCTCAGCACGGAGGTGGTTGTTTGGTCAGTTAATTCTGCATCTGACCGCAAGCAGCAAAGGGAAGAGGGCCACCCTTGCATCCCACACGTGGGTAGATGAACCAGCCACAGCTTTTAACCAGGTAGCACCAATAATTGCAGGAATGGGGCAAGAGATGCTTCAGTGCAGGCAAGCCAATGGTGACTGAAGGTGTTTGGCTTAATGGATGAGTGGTCACCGTGTATGCTCTTCTGTGTCAGCAGCTCTGGGTGTCCTTGACTATGCTGCCCACCACCTTCATTCACTGGGTAGACCAGAAATTTACGTGGTGCAGTTCTGAAGAATATGAAGTAGCTTTTTGCTACTTTCGCACACTCATTTCTGAATTACCAGTTTCTCTTGACAATAAAGATAAGTGAAATTGAAACGTCTTTCTGGATCACCTGCTTCCAAGCACTGTCCTGATGGCTTGCAAAAAAACAAGCTGCTTCTCTGAACGTAGAAGCCCTCACTGAAACAGCAAGTAACAGGAAAAGAGTAGTCAGGCGTCATCAGAACTGATGAGTGACAGAATTTCAGAATTCATGTCTGTGTACACACAGGCAGACACATAGCCGGAAAGACAAAACTATAAAAAAAAAAATCGGTTTCCCGATGCTTTGCAAACAGCATGTTTCCTTAAATCACTGGATGAAATTTGCTATACTTGTTAAGTTTCTATGGCATCTGAGCCCATCCAGTAAAATTTGATGGATATTTATCTTGGGCTGACAAACCACAGAGCAAATTGAAAATCCCCTTTGTGTCATTTCCTGTGAGGTAAGTCTGAAGAACCAACTCACGCATGCAGCCTATCTGCGTACAGGCAGCCTGGCACAGCTCGCCAAGTAAGGTGACACCTGTCTGACATCATGTTTGGAGAGTGACGAACATTGCACGGGACACTCTGGTGCTTTTATAATTAAGAGCAGACCAGAAAAATGCTTTAATGCTGAGAGAAGGCAGGACAGTCTCCTCAGAGAGAAGACGGCTGATCCGGTGGTCTCTGCTGTGCGCTAGGCAAATAACTGAGACGATTGCGTGTTCTTCCTCAACGCTTGTGTTTTGTTGTTTCTAATCTTTCCCTCCCAGAAGCTGATGCCTGTGGGACACAGCTGGGAAGACAGGAGCGCTGAGTTTAAAGGAATGTAAATGCCTGCTAAAATGGCACTGGCCAGTTCAATTTCTAGCAAAGTGGTACCACCACGCTCCAGGAAAGTTTCTGCAGCAGGGGTGGAAGTGCACCAGAGCAAGCTGGATTTTTTCTGCAAGCTGGGCTATGGTAAGCAGGACATCTGCAAAGTGCTGGAGAACCTGGGCCAAGAGGCCCTGGAGGATGATGTGCTGAAAGAGCTGATTCGGATGGGGAGCAAACCTCAGGCTCTGGAGAACCAGGCTCAGCCTTCCCAGCTAAAGCTGGTTGCCCGTGGATCATGTAGCGCCACGCCGGGGCTGAAGTGGCTTGGAGAAGATGAAAGTGATGCTTCCGATTCCTTGAGACCCATTGTGATCGATGGCAGCAATGTTGCAATGAGGTAAGCTCCGTGTCCTGAAAAGCATCTCTCTTCCTCTGGGGCTTTTGAATTTTAAAGCTGATGGCTCGAAGTGTGTTTTCCCTTCAGGTGAGAGGTGCATCTGATGTATGAACAATTGCTTATTCCTGTTCTTTGGCTGATGCACAGCCTCTAAGGACCTGCTGTCTCGATGCCCGTGAATACACCCGTCACGTGCAGTTCCTGGCTCTCTCTGCGTTCTGACCTCTCACAAGGCAACCTCTGTCCAGCTGCTGCTGTTTGTGGCAGTGCCTCTCCCTTTGAGCTCGCCATTAAATTACTCCCCCTTTTCAAATGGGCACCTAGGATTTCTAAACCGATATCCTGAGATGTTGCCAGGAAAATCTGATGAATAGATAGGCAGACCACCCAACTAATCTCAGAAGGAGAGGGGAAATAAAGTCGGGTGGCTGTGGTTTCTAACAATATCACAGTTGTACCACTTTGACTTGCAAGTAAACCCCAAAAATGTTCCCAGCTTGTATAATTTTTATTGGTTTTCGATTTGGCTTCTGTTTTAGGGAAATATCAGGGAATTGATAGTTGACTTGTATTGAATAGATTCATTTCCTCCTTAGTCATCCTGCTTCTGGGAAATGTCGCATCAACCCATCCTGGCCAATTACATTTCCTGAGCAGTGTCCTGGCACTCTTTCAGATGGGGAGCCTGGCACGTCCCTGCGGATGGGATGTCCAAAGACAGCAGTGGGTTGGCCTCTGTTTATCCAGGCAATATGGAGCAAAGAGTCCAGGATACACTGGCTATCCATCCCTTTTCTCTGCTAACTTCCCTGTCCACTCAGCAGGGCCAAGCCCATCCCTGCAGGCCGGGACAGGGCAAGGGAAGGCTTCCTCCTTCCGTCAGCTGTCCTGTGAGGTGGGATGACACTACATCCCGTTTGGTTAGAGAGAAAAGTGGACAAGCGCATCCTGAGCAACTGGAGACTAAGCAAATTATGCCATCTTGTGGGTGAAGGGAGAAATCCCAGCCAAAACCGAGAGGTTCCCTGCTCAAGGCAGCTCCCGAGGAGTGGGAAATACACAACAGAGCAAACATTGTATGGGCCATGAGCTCGGTAGCCAGGTGTTAGGATCTGCCTTGCTTTGCCTCTTCACCCAAGCCCCTCCTCGGGGTGTCTTTCTCGCCTCTCTGCAAAAGAGCTGAGCACCCCCTCAGGCAGTGTGGTGGAGCTGATCACTCACCCTTTCCTTGTGCCAGGGCCAGTACTATGCCTGAAGGGCCCTGTGCTCTGTTCTCAGCTCTCCTGGCACAGCAGCTTTGAGTTTCAGAAAGGCAAAGGTTTTACAGCTCTTCTCAAATGTCCCGACCTCTGTCTTGATAAAAACCGTGTGGATGATGGAGGAGGCTATGGAGCTTGTCAGTTCAGCAGGTACTGAAAGGGTACGGCCTGGAAGGAGCTGCTTTCCTCTCCTGGATGCCTTGCAAAGTGGTGCTGAATGGCATTTGCTTTGGCTAATGGGGTAGGCCTGGTGAGTGCTTTCAGTATCCTTGCTTTAATTTTTCTGGTTTGCTGCTATGAGGCAGAGAAGGACTGTTTGCAGATGTCAGGGGAAAGGGATATTAGGTTCCCTTGCTGGGGAAAACTCCAACATCATCAACACCAGCCACCATAAAAGTGCAGCAGAAGCAGCAGTTTAGGGATGAAACAATCAAGAAGTCAGAGCTTCAAGTGGCAGTTGTCTGTGTGGAGAAAAATACCTCGAGCATTTGTATTTATATCTTAGAATTGGTGTTTCTGGAGCATTTCAGAGCTGGCATTGAGGGCCCGCCGCAGAGTGCAAGGTTTTGAAAAGGATGTGTATGCCCCAGGGTAATAAAGCAAGTGAGTTGGCAGTCTTCAATCATCAATCAGCCCACCCAGAGGAGCTGAATGGAAAATAACCTTGCCTTCAGCCAGTCTCACTCGGCAAACATCTCAGCACACTTTGTGTTTCCATCAGATGTAATGAGAAACTTTGCCACCTGCCAGCCTATCCATGGGAAGTTTAGCAAGGCTGTTGGAAAAAATAAATAGAGTTGTGTTAATAGGAAAAGGGAACTGTCATAACCATATTCACTGCACACCAAAGAGGCTGCTATCTCCTCTAGTGCTTGCACTTACAGCTGCTTTTGAAGCTGTGGTAGCTACAGAGGCCTTTTCCTAGGCCTTTCTGACAAAGCTGTGGCTGATGCTGTGTCATGGCCAGGTGGAGATGGGGCCAGTTTTCAAAAGAAGTTGGTTTGCCTAAACTTCCTCTGAAAGGAGTTGGAATGGCACAATTTCAAAAGGACTTGCTGCATGCTGATGATGGATTAACCGCTGGAGCCACAAAGATGCCAAATTGCTGCTTCATTTTCTCAGAGATGGGCCCTGCTGATCTGTGACCCGAGTGCAGTGTACCCTGTTGCTGGCAGGAGGGAGAGATGACACCGAGTTATGACAGATCATGGGTGGGTTATGGTCCATGGACTCCGGGGTTGCGTGGGAAAGGGACTGACAGGAGCCAGTCCGTGCCCCTGCAGGGAGGATGGAAAACTCTGAGGGCCCTGCTCCATTGCACAGCAGTCCCTGGTGTTCAGTGTGGTCACAGCAGCCCCCACACGTGTTCAGACTGGTTCAGATGGCCCCCAGGTCTGGCTGTAGCAGTGGGGCAGCAGCTGGGTTAGGTGATAATGCTGAGGAACAGTTCCAGGCGTCTCATCTTCCTTGTTCCACTCGGCCTTTTGGCCGACCCACTTGTGCTTGAGCATTTTACTCTCTGCACTGGGATACACCTAGAACTGCCTTCCTAAAGCTCACAGGATTACTTATACAAGCAGTCAATATTACAGAAAGCTGTTGCTGAACCTTGTTTGAGTCGTGGCATCAAAGATGTACCTGGACTACCTTTTAAAGGCAGTTATCTGAAAAAGTCACCTGAACTTCCAATTCGCTTGTCCAGGTGATGTTATGAGTATCCTGGGGAGAAGCTGTCCTTTAAAACCAAACAAAACAGCTGTTCTAAAATGGGGATTAGATATGTCAAGCACTTCAGACCATTTATTATTGCGAAGGGTTTTATATGACTTCCTGTTGCCTTGGTGTCTATTCATAGGCAACCAGGTTTCTTCCTCCAAATTGTGTTATTTTCCATTTGTGGTCAGCATTTCAGGACAGAAACTTTTAATGGCTGTAAAATGGAGCTTTGGTTATGAGGCTAGTGTAGGTAGAACCTAGAGGTGAATCCCTGGGAGGCGGTGGTGGGAGACTCATTTAAGACTGCGGCATCGTCCTTGACCGGTCTGTCACTGCAGGTGGGTGTAGCAGCCAAGAGAGTCATTCACCAGGGCTTTTTGCACAGGTGACAGCCTGAGTGGGACTGGCAATGTTATGCAGAAAGGTCAACATACAAGGATGAGCATTCTGTCGATACTCTGAGGGTGTTTATCCATTTAGGACTTTGTGTACAGTTTGTTTTAGTTTCCTTGTGCAGAGGTAGTTAACAAACGACGTTCCTTTACACATGCACTGCACTGTAGTCAAATTTTGGATAAGTGAATGCCGAGCAGTAGGAACTTTCAGGGAAGGTGAGAAATTTAGAAGGATGTCACCCCTAGTTGTTTTCCTTGGGGTTATATTCTGTCTTATGCTACATATTGAATTGTTCAGAACCCACCTTGCTGGCACCTCTAGAACACTTGTCTTGGGACTTTCCGACCTCTCTGTGCAATGAAGAAAAAAATCCACCAACTAGGGCAAGATAAAAGTGGGCCTGAAGTGCCTGTGGCCATCTCCACTGATGTCTTGTCCCTTTTTTGGTGTCCTGGGTTAGGTTCTTTATATTTCCCATCCTGCCTCTTACAGTTTTCCTTCCTCTGTATGTTGTCTCATGTTTCCAGAAAAGATCACCGGTGGAGTGCCCTGTGATCACACCTGCAGCCACTGCAGCCATTAAAATCTCTAACAACCCTGTTACCACAGAAGAAAATTCCCACATTTTGTTTCTCACAGGAGAGCCTCATGGGTTTCTGCTTGTGCAGGAAGAAACTCTCACTCCTCTAACCTTTGTCAGACAAGGCATGTGAAGGGTTTGACCAGGCCTAAGATCTTGCTTGTACTTTAGGACTTAAGTCCATCCAGATACAGATGGAAGGAAAAGGCTTGGGTCACAGAAATGGGGGATAGGATACCTCTGGTTTTAAGTATCCAAACTGTTTCGGATAAATCTTTTTTGGCTCTACTGGAAGAGGTGTTTGGATCTGTCCCACCAGGACACCCTGCCAGGTTGTTTTCTTGGAAACTGCTGAATGACACAAAAGCTGTTTATTTTGCCTTTTCAGTACTGGCTCAGTTAAAGAGAACCCCAGGCTTCATAAAAGCTTTGCCTCATCATCCTCTCTTTTTTTAATAGTCATGGAAACAAAGAGGTATTCTCCTGCTGGGGGATCCAGCTGGCAGTGGATTGGTTTCGAGACAGGGGGCACACTTACATCAAGGTTTTTGTCCCACTCTGGAGAAAGGAGCCCCCTCGACAAGACAGCCCCATTGCAGGTAGGTCACCCTCCTGGGCGTAATTTGGCAACCATTAGGTGCAGTTCAGAGGCAGAGGGGGTGTGAAGAACCCAGTACAGTTTTTCTCCCTGTGAAGACAAGCACAGTGCAAGCTGTGTGTCAGACTGCCCTCACTCACATGAGTCATTAATTCATTGCCCCATTCAGCGTCCCCGGCTAGCAGCTGAGATTGCTTACAAGGCGTTGTTACACCGCTTTGAACCTTCTGCTTAACAAGCACCAGGTGCTGCCAGCTGAGTTAAAGGAGGAGTTTGTCAGCTTGCAGTGAGTCTACAGAGCTTTTGAGGCCCTCCAGGAGACAATGATGATCATCACTGCATGACTATTATCTGTTAGCCTGCTACCCAGCACTGAGGGTGCACGGGTTCTCCTTCCAGGAGAAGAAAATGCATCAGCAGAAGTCTCTGGAGGGGAGTGAGACTCAGCTTGTCTGGAAATAGATCTGCGAGATCTGTGCCAGCAGCTTGGTGTCTGCACAGGAGGCAGATCCACCTTCCTGCAGAGAAGGAATGGCAAGAGGTCAGGGTGTCCTCAATAGCAGAAAAAGGAGTTTATTTATGTATTTTATCACACACATTTTATCTGCAGGTAAAGCTTACATCAGGGCTGGTTATGAGCCTTCTAGCATCTAGCAGGGTAAAAAGGGCACTGCAGGGATTCAGTATCAGACTCTGGTGTAGAATTCAAGGCATGCTTTTACAGATAAGACTTAAAAATCAAAAAAGAGTGTGTCAAAATTTACAAGTAGATGTTTTTCTAAAAGACCTAATTTTCAAGTTGCCAAATAACCACCAGATATCACTGCATCTGAAAATTGCACCACCGTGATTTTCCTAAAGTGATGAAATATCTTTAGATTGCAGTAGGTTTCAAGCAGATGATTGAAACCTGGTAATTATTAATTAATTAGTTTCTCTTTTTTTTTTTTTCCCTTCGCTCATCTACTTCTGCCAACCACCCCACCAGATCAGCACATTCTTGAAGAGCTTGAAAAGCAATCGATCCTGGTCTACACGCCCTCTCGGAAGGTGAAAGGCAAGAGGGTGGTTTGCTACGATGATCGCTACATTGTGAAAGTTGCTTATGAGAAGGACGGAGTCATTGTTTCCAATGACCACTACCGGGATCTCCAGAATGAAAACCCCGAGTGGAAATGGTTCATTGAGCAACGACTGCTCATGTACTCCTTTGTCAGTAACAGGTGAGAGAGGGATGCTGTTAGAGAACCTAGAATTTAAACATTATGGGCCAAGTCAGCTCCAGCATCAGAGTACCTCCCACCAGCAGCAGAACACGTGAGCCTGTTCATGAAAGGAATTTACTGCAGCTTTTCTTATCTCATTTCTTGAGTTCCTACTCCCTCAGCTTTGGTCTTAAAACCTCCCATGTCACTCTTCTATGAACTTTTCTACTTGAATGGCAGCATTAGTGACCAGCTTTGCTTCTTTCCCGTCCAATTTGTGACGTTAAACCAAGGGTTGGTATCTTCCAATTTCTGTTTCCTATAAGAAGCAGAATTATAATCCATGATAGGAGGCTGGCTGGCAGTATTTTTAGTTCCTCTACACAACAAAACAGGACTTTCCCTTGTGTTTCTGCAATAACAGCTTGCTAGGAGAGACAAGAAGCTGGTGTCTCTGGCCCTCCACCATCCCGGCTGGGGGAGGGTTTTCATTGAGGCGCTTGCACCACACCCGCGAGGCTGAGCTGAGTGCTCCTCAGTCTGTTCCTACCAATCTCTCTCCTGAGTTTCCTAATAGCTGAGGTGTTCAGGGGAAATGTGCTTCACTGAGACATCCAGTGTGCCCAGACGTGTGCTTATATCCGTGACTTTTTTTACTTTTCCAGGTTTATGCCTCCTGATGATCCATTAGGCCGGCACGGACCCACCCTTAGTAACTTCCTCAGCAAAAAGCCAGTGCTTCCTGAAAAAAAATGGCAGCCCTGCCCCTATGGTGGGTTTCTTCCCATGCTGTGAACTGCCCCCTGCTTCCCAGCTGTGCTGTCCCTCAGCTAAGGGCCACTGCCACGTGCTGTCCTGCTTTGTGTGGTAGGGAATTGGGTTGGGGTTGCCCAAAGGTGTGATGCTTTTTTCCTCTCCTGCTAAAGTGGCTTCAGCTTCAGCAAAGGCAGCAGATGTTTCTGGCTGCCCCACCCTTGCCAGCACCCATGGCCGTGCTGACCATCCTGCCTGCACACGCTTTGTGGAGCGGATTGTGCTGCAGCACTTGGGAATGGCCATCCAAACACTTTCCCTCTTTCCCCTCCCAACAGCCCCCTAGCAGCGTGCAGGTTTCTCAGAGGTAAATCCCTATGCCATTTTTTAAAGCAACCTTTTGTAGCAGCAGACCTCCCAGCCCACCGAGTGCAGGAACTGAAACATGAATATCAGACACTTCTAAAATAGCAGAAACTTCCTTTCACTGCTGCTTCACCCTGCTATTTATATCAGCAGTATTTAAATCTGGAGTCAACAGTACTGAGCTTGAAAATAGTACTTCCCCTTTTTTCTGTGCTCATCACACCCAGTGCTGGGGAGAAGTGATGTGTGCATTAATTGATGTTGGTGTTAGGGACAACTTCCTGTCTGAGGTTTTTTTTTATTCTTTCAGGTAAAAAATGCACCTATGGCAATAAATGCAAATTTTACCATCCAGAGAGACTACATCAAGCTCAGCTTTCAGTTGCTGATGAGCTCAGGGCCAAAACGAAGGTCCCCTTGGCCCTGGGGAAAGAGGAGGAGAGGTGTCAGTGCTCCCCGTACATGGCCAGAGGAGAGCCTGCACCCTGCGATGCCTGCACAGAAGCTCTGCGAGAAGCCAGAGGCTGCTCTGGGCCTTCCTGCTACCCAGGCAGGTCCCAGGGGAGCTGTCCTGAGCAGACATCCCGTGCCTGGGCCGGCAGTCTTGGCTCTGACCTGGGGCTGGAGCAGCGCTTGCCACAGCCGGAGCCGCTCCTGGAGAAGATGTCAGCAGTGTCCATCAGCGACGGCCCCTGCGGCTGCAACTGGTCCTTATGCACCTCTCAGGACAGGGGGGCCACGGACAGCCCTCACCCCTGCGCTGACCTCAGGCACGAGCTGCTCTCACTTCATCACCCTCAGAGCCTGGACCACACCAGCTCATCCAGATGCCCTTTCCGGCCAAGGGTGCTCCCAGCTGCACGGGGCGGGATGTGCTCGGAGCACAGCTGGGCTCAGGAGTGCTGTGGTGTGCACGGAACAGGCCACAGGACCCACCACATCCCCCGGGGTGTTCAGCACAAACAGGCCCTGGAGACCCAGCACCGCGTTTTGCTGCAGCCCACAGCTCTGTCCCCTGACAGGCTTCCCCTGTACAGCGAGCACCAGCAGCAGCAGCAGCACCGCTGTTTCCCCAGCCAGCCCCCAGGGCAGCCCTTTCAGTTAGACTCCAGCAATGGAATGGGCTTCTTCCAGAAAGCCCATGTGTACCCCAGTGCCTCTTACAGGGACTACTGGCCCATCCCAGCTGCAAGGCCTCCCTCTGCCCAGCAAGTAAACAGACTCAGGGAGCTGTGCTCCCCTTATCCTTACAGGGAGATGAGCCAGGGCATGACTTTGTACCCCAGTATCAAGGATGAGGGGACTGGAGCACCTCCCGTATGAAGACAGGCTGGGAAAGTTGGGGCTGTTCAGCCTGGAGAAGAGAAGGTCGCATGGAGACCTCACAGCAACCTTCCAGTGTCTGAAGGGAGCCTACAAGGAAGCCGGAGAGAGACGCTTAATCAGGAACTCTGGTGATAGGACACAGGGGGATGGCTTCAAACTGAGAGGGGGTGCATTTAGATTAGATTTTAGGATGAAATTCTTAATTGTGAGGGTGGTGAGGCACCGGAACAGGTCGTTCAGAGAAGTTGTGGATGCCCCATCCCTGGAAGTGTTTAAAGCCAGGTTGAATGGGGCTCTGAGCAATCTGGTCTAGTGAAAAGTGTCCCTCCCCATGGTAGAGGAGTTGGAATTAGATGATCTTCTAGGCCCCTTCCAACCCAAACCATGCTGTGATTCTATGATATTGCCTGCTTGACTTTAATGATTCAAAGACACAGGAACTTGTGAAACCTCCAGAGCAAACCATTCCCAGCAAGCACAAGTCCTAGGGCAAGAAGATGCTATTCTGAGGCTTAACTAAGTGTTATTAGAGGGCATTATGGCAAGGATTACAGCTGCTCCAGGAACACAGGTATAAGCCATAATGCACAGGGCATTGAGTCAAGGCGAAGGCTGTCATCCACCCCAGTGGCATTGCATTCCACCTCCCCTGAAAGCGAACAGGAGGGCTCAGGGTTACTGGGCTGTCAGCACTCGAACCTCACTGGTGACTGGATTCAGGATGGCACAGATTTTCATCAATGCCCTGAAACACTGGGCATGTTTTCAGAGTCCCAACCTATTGTTCAACTTCTGTACAAGAGCCATGCCCCCAGTCCCCAGGGAAGGGCTCTCCCGTGACCTCCCTGTCACCGCTTGCGCAGCCAGCACAGAAGATGATTTGCCTATTCCCGCAGCACAGGCTGTGCTCTCTGCTAGAAGGCAACTTTGGGTCCCTGCTATTCCTGATACAAGCCCAGCCTGCTGTCAGAGAGTTTTCAAAGATACACCTCGTGCTCCTAAAGCAATGCTGAGAACACACAGAACCACCAGCAGAGGGGCTGGAGGTGCTCCAGAGCCCCTGAAGGAAGCCATAGGTGCATTTCTCAGAGAAGGGACGCACACAACGTAAGTCCAGTCAGGGAAATCAATGCAATTCCTGGTGTGGACTGAGGGCTTGGGGTTGGTAATTAAAAAAATCCAGAAGCCCAGATGATGCCAAAGAGAAGAAAAAAAAAATCTTGGAAGTGTCTCCTGTATTGAACAAGAAATCTATTGTTGACTTAACCCTTAATTACCAAATGTGGCCCATAATGCAATTATACAGCTGATTTACGATTATAAACATTTGAACTATGTTCTGTTAGGACATGTTTGATTTTCAGTAAGCTGTAAAGCTGCTAATCTCTGCATTATTCCACTGAATTCTTCAGGTTATAATTCAAATACTAAGGTTGATCCTGAAGGTTTTTGGCATTATACCAAAGTTTAAGTATGTCAGTATGACATGTTTTTAAAATGCTTTAACACATTGTAAAATATTCCTCTATAACACTTTGGTCTGAATAATGTCTTCTTTATTTTCTGGGTTTTGCATAGGTTGTGGGTTTTTTGTTTTGTTTTGTTTAGGTTTCTGTTTTGTTTGCTTTTTTCCCCAGTCCTCTTAGCACTGATGCTTCAACATTCCGATGGGATTTTCAAACTCTCTGACCCTGCAGTATCTCATTTCTCTGAAGTGCAGTGTTTTTAGTTCCAGGCAGGAATTAAACATGGTCCTCACTGAGAAGCTGGAATTCTGTTGCTTTCAAAAAGGTAGCAGTAATTTACCCTTAGTGACATTATCACAAGATGCATTTTTTGAAAGCGGTGATAGTTTGACCTCTTTCCCTCTGGAAACCACCACCAGCTCTTTTTGGTTTTTTGGTGATGGTGTTTGAAGAATCTTCAGAAAAGAAGTATACTGTATCTGTTCCATTTCTTGTGCCCATGTGGTTGGCTCCAAGAAATTGCAATTTGGATTTTGGAGGTATGACTTACGTTCACAGAACATGACAGTTTTTTTTCCATATGTCCTATGGATTGTGGGAATGGCTTATAAATTTACCCACTACGTATTACATAAGGATTAGAAATTGTCTTAAAACAAAACTGGGGAAAGAATTCTCCGTGAAATGCCTTGGGAAGCACTGGAGTCCTACAGGCATCGTTAGCTGCCCTGAGATACCCCCCCACCACAGCTGCACTGAAGGAACAGGGACATGGCACGGATTGAACGCCCGCGTTGTGCCCGTGCAGGGCCAGGCTCAGCAGCCTGGGCCTCATCCTTCCCAGCTACTGCTGCACACACACCTGCACTTGCACACAAAGTGTGATGCCAGGTGGAAAAATACCTTCCACCCACTCACACAAGGCAAGTCCCAAATGGCAGCAGTCAGAAAACACACACGCAGCAATGGAGCAGGATGTAACTGTACATGTCAACATTCATTTTCATGTTTGGCATGCACGTTGCATATTTCAATACACAAAGCATTTAAAAATCCATAGGAAAATTGGCACGCTGCCTTTTTATGGTGCCCTTGGCCTGCTGGAGACGTGCATAAACTTTTCTCCTTTTCCTCTGAGGATGCACAGGAATTTGGTGGTTGTTCAAAACCCTCTCGACGTTTAATATTTTTTTTTCTTTTCATTTCTGTCATATTTACTGAGGAATCTTTTTGTAAAATACATAGAATGTGCACTCTGCTGAGAAAGTGTCTGAGAAAATAAATCAGACTTTGGTGCTAAACAGAACTTGATTTCTCTTGGCTCTTGTGCTCACCAGAGGGTTTTTTCTCATGGAGATTTTGCTGGAAGGGCAGCTCAGCAGCAGCGCTGTGTCACTGCCTGAGAGCAACTCTGCTGCTGGCCCGGAGCCCTCGGAAAGCAGGGACTGTTTCCCTGTTCCACCACAGCACGAGCACATGGGGCTCAGGAGCTCCTGCTGCAGGGCCTTTTGCACTTTCCAAAGGAGGGATTTCTATTTGCCTTTGTCAGCCCCTGGAGCAAGGGAAGGGGCTGCAAACAGAAAGCCCGGGCAGCTCTTGGACAGAGGGGTAAGAGGCTGTTGCTATTTGGTTTCTCTGCTGAGATGCATTTGAGGCCAGCTCTCGCTGCCAAGTTGAAAATGAACCCATAAATCTTAATAGGCTCAGAAAGCCCTTGATGTTCTTTGCTTTTTGGTTGTCAAGCCTCTTTTAGAAGAAGCTGGAAGCACTGGGAGAAATCTTCCAAGAGACGGGCTGCTTTCCCAAGGGAGATTTACAGAGTTGCCAAGCTCATTTTAAGATTTAAAAAAAAAAAAAAAGTCAGAAAAGAGAATCCTCTTCCTTTCTCTACACTCACCCCCTCCCAAGAAGTCAGGAAGCCAGAGACACCCTCCTTTGTGAGGAACTAGGGAAACTATACACAAATATTTCACTGAAAAGTCCTGGGTCACCCCTGCAACAGCTCCTCAACATAGGAAGGGGGAGA
Organism: Mohoua ochrocephala; assembly: GCA_013398855.1. Lineage (NCBI taxonomy): Eukaryota > Metazoa > Chordata > Aves > Passeriformes > Acanthizidae > Mohoua > Mohoua ochrocephala. Next base: position 408,213 of record VZTA01025007.1, on the reverse strand, counting down.
GAGCGTGGTCCTTGCAGCCCATGCAGTCCTGGGCAGCTCACAGAACCTGCTTCCACCTCTTCTTAAACACAGAAATCTCTCCTTTGCAGAACATGGATGACAAGGCTGCTGATGTGGTGAGCTGAGGTGCCATAAGAATTAATGCCATGGAACAGTCTATAAAGTAGATAATCTTGCTGGGTAACAAACACTTGCATTTGCCAATTTTTCTGAGAAGCTTTGATAATATTTTATCTCAGTTCCCACAAGAGCTGGCACAATTTATAAGCAAACATTTGAACTAATCACAAAATAGGACATGACTTCTCTCTGCCTTAAAAAATGTTGGACTGCTAGGGAAGAACAAGGCCTGTACTTCACCGAGCGTGACAGACCTCTGCACTCACTCGTGGATACACAGGACTGCTGCAGGATCTACCTCCCATGCACTGCTGGGACTGGGATGCTTTGAACTCTTGAGAAGAGTTCAATATTACAGCACCACTGGCATTATTGAGAAAGTGCTATGACTTGCAATTGATAGCAAAGGGATTTTTTAATAGTATTTTAGCCACATCCCTTCTCCACCCCCAGCTGGGCTCGCTGCCTTGAGGTCTTGCAGCAGGCTCAGAGGAGCTCTTTAGTGAGATGTGCTGATGTGCTGACTTGGCAAATGCAATCCAAGCAGACACGCAGGAGGAGCAGAGCAGCGTGTGAACACGGAGCTTTGTGGGGACGGCACAGGCAAGGCAGTGAGCCAGAGAGCCAGGACAACGCTGCAGGGCTGGCAGGGCTTTGAGCACAGTCAGGAAACTGGATGATGTGCATCTGCCAATGAATGGTGGCATCAGGATTGTTCACCCTAACCACACTGGAGCTCCTCCTCCTTCCCTGAGTCAAACTGTTTCCTCATCTTCCCTTTCTTCTCCCATTCTTGTTGGGCTCAGGATTTCCACTGCACTCTTTATGGAGTGGGGCACAGGTTACAAAACACCTCGTCATGCCAACCCCTCACCCTCCACCTCCACAAAACCCCATGCCCCCAGACACCGCCACCCCAAATTCTTGCTTTGTGCTCCCTTCACTTCCCTGCTCCCCCACTGCGTGCTGACCTCCTGCCTTGCTGTCCCACACACTCCTCCTGCTCAAGCCCAGGTAGCATCTTGTCTCTCCCTTTCCCTCCACCCTCCAGCTGAAGGGATTTTTAGGGGTTTCTTTTCCTTTTTTCCCTTTTTTATTTATATTGCTTGATTTGGGTTTTGTTGTTGCTGTTAAAACCATGACAGAGATGGTTTTGGCCTGGCAGAGATGCAACATGCTCAGGCTGTTTTCCCACTGCACCCTAAAGCAAAAGCTGTTTGGGGAAGGAAACAGAGGCAAAGTTCCATTCACAGGTGCTTGTGCTGGCTTCATACAGCTTTCCCTTTTCTTCTCTAAGGATCAAAGGGGTTGCTCATAGAAACTCAGCCACCATGTGCTCTCAACTACCTTAAATCCTTCTGTAAAAGCCACATTCCTCCTTCACCTACCATTCCAGGCATCAAGTTCAGGCATTGAAGGGAATTACTGACTCTACTGGTTCCAGACAGAAGACAAATGGGCATCAGCACACTTAATGGCAGAAGAAAAACATAAACATAAACATCCCTTGTTTGCAGGCAGCAAAACAGGGATGGCATAAAAACCATCAAACTGGACAAACAGGTACATTTTCTCAAGAAAAGAACAAAAAAAAATTAAATGCAATTCATGAATGGTAGAGCTTGAAGAAGCAAGTACTGAATGCCACATATGGTAGGATGAACCTTGGAAAGGAACTGCTGTGCAAAGCAACACTGAAAAAGGTATCTGCCACCCATCTGCACACTTGCGAGACTGAGCAAAGCAGGCCCAGCTCTCCTGTGGCTCCCGGCTTGCTGAATTTAGAATCTGTAATTTAATATCTGCAGAGACTCCAAACAACTGAGAAAAGTGCTAAATAAGAAGCAGCATCAACTGCAGCAACCAAATGAGCTGCAACACTGAACACAAAGTGAAGACAAAGATAACTTCACTGTCTGGTGATTTGGTTTCCAGATTAGATTTCATTTTACTACAGGAATTAAAGTTCTCCTGGCACGGTCAGGAGGAGAGCTGTGCAGAGACCAGAACCGCCTAAGAGGACTAGAGAACAACCAAGGCGTGCCAAGGGGGGCAGCAGGAGAATCCCAGAGGAATGTGATGGCTTGTACTACTTGAAATGGTAAATGGCAAAATGCACCTCATAAACAAAACCACATTCTCCAGCTACAGGGAAACCAAAATCATAAGAAGTGCCATGATGCCCTGGCAAAGGTCGCAGTCCATCCCCCCCGCCGCTCCAAAAGTGGTGCTAAGGAAATTTTTAGCAGGGAAGCAAACTTGACTATGATTTGTTATTGCCAAAATATACACAGCCATTGGCAGACAATTATAAGTGTTACTCAAAACCATCATCAGAATGAGAAATACTGAGTTGTCCCCACAGGAGGTCCTGTTAGGAAGAGGCTGAAGTGAATACAGAAGCTTGTAAAAATGTTATTTCCAGCAGGGAAACATTCTCGGAGAACTTCAGCATCTGCATATCCTTTTGTTCATAACGTAATGTATGACATGTGGTGGATTTGGAGCCCTGGCTTCACTTAAAGAAGCAGATGGAAGACCTTTAAATCTTCAGAGCATCTTCCTTAGGTCATATTTAAGCCTTGCAGAAAGTGAAAAAAAGTGAATATCGATTTCAGCTGAAGTCAAATAAACAATGTTATGGAAAAAAGGGGCAGAGAATCCAATTTTCTACATCAGTAGGAAAGTAGAAAAAATATTCTCGAGAGGTTATTTCTGTTCATCTTCTATGAAATTGATAAGCAACTGGGGATGGTCTTTGGGAGACACTGGTTTAGGTCAGCCTCTGCACTTTGCTCTTGGATGTTCTAACGTTTGAATTTGTCCGCAGCCAAATGGAAGCTTGCTGGACATCCCTGAGGCATAACACCAATAACGTATTTCTAAAAAACATGATGGCCAAGTCCACCACAAGGTGTCAATGTGGTCGCACTAGAAGCAGGATTGCTGCTCCATGGCCGACTTTGGCGAGCCGGTCCCACGCACTCGGGGAACTCCCGGCAGCAGAAGTCGCACCGGGAGCAGCAGAAGCGCCGGGACACCGCGGGGCTCTGGGGCAGGGGCTCAGCTCTGCTCAGCACGGACACTCCTCTGCCCGGGCCTCCCGGCCTGAGGCGCTCCCGCCGGCTGAAACAAACCGAGTACCCGCGGTGAGGCTCCATCGCACCGGCAGAGCCAACCCTGATGCCTGCTGCGATCCGAAACACGCGGCGCCGGTGACCATTCACTCACATCCGCACTTCAGCCGGTGGTTTGTGTGCAAGCAGCCCGGCCAGGGCACACGGCAGCTCAGACGGACTCAGAGCTGCAGCAGCGTCAGGCTGGGGAGCAGGGAGAGACAAATGCAGAGCAGCGGGTTTCAGAAAGGGGGCATTTTACAAAATCCACCCTTTATTCCGTCTATTTATTCTCCCCTCACCTGCAGTTCAAGCTGTGGCTGCCCTGCCATCGGCGGCTCAGGATTTATCTTGGCTGGGGCCCAGGCGCTGCTGCCAGGCTTTCCTTTCAGGGCAGCAGCCCTGGGAAAGTCACTCGGGGTTAAGTTTAGAGTTCCAGGTTGGCACATTCTTAACGCAAGCCAAAAATAAGTGTGAATGGGGATCAATTTTATGAATTTGCTGAGCTGCCAATTATATTTTAAAGCTGAAATCTGAAACTAGGTTTGCCAGTGGATAAGTATCACAGCCAGTCCTTAGGCAGAAATTAATTGGAAAAACACTCTGCAAGCCCAGATAGCATTGCCTTACAAATGTTATCTCCCACGTCTTTCCAGGTGTACTTTGGACACTGGCAGTCAATCAGAACACAGGGGATTTTAACTAATTAAGTTTATTATCCTGTATGTGTCAATCAGCAGTTAGGCAGATATACAACAAATGCTCCCAGCATACAACCGTAAGGCAGCATTAAGTGTGTGTAGGGGGGAACTTTCTTCCAAAACAAACCAGCACAAGTTCCTATTGCATTCCTCTTACACCTCCTTTCCTTGCATTTCTGGGGAGTGGGGTCACCACAGCTGTAGAGTTGCCCGAAGCCAGCTGGTTAGGTTGTGCACCCACATCTCCACAGAACTGAAAATAAAATTCTCCACTCGCCAGGCAGAGGCGGGATGTGCAACTCAGCACTTACAGGCTGGAGCTCACAGCCATCTGAAACCCGCCTGCAGCCTTGTTTCTAAGCTCCTTGCCAGAGGCACAAATAACCCTGTGGGTCCAGCTATCACATCACCAGTGGAGCAGCAAAACTGGCTTGAAGGCAGGATTTCCTGAGTCTCTTGATGGAGCCTGCATTTGTCCACAAGCCAGCAGATGATTCCCAGTGCTGCGCCATACTTGAATTCATTTATTCAGGCCTGCTTTAAATGCTGCATTTGTGGTGCCCAGCTCTTGGTTTTCAGGGCTCAATACAGTTTTTTTACGTTCTGGTTAATGCAGTTCACCCCACTTCAAGGCAGATTTACATCAGAGCCATTAGCACTGATATTACAAAGGTTACACGCGCTTTCTAAACTCCACCACATGTAAAAGAATCGGAAAAACAGAAGCCATCCCCACCCTTCTTGAACAACTTCCAAAGCAAATCTTCCAGAGGTCACAGACAACTTTATGATGTATAAAATGTCTTATTTGTAAAAATATATTTCACATATTTTAATATTTTTACTATATTATGTATATTTATATATGCATATATATATATAAAAATTATGTATAAACACTATGTTACATTGTATTGACACTGAGCTGAGATCCAAAAGGACTCACAAGGTGCACCCTCGCCTTGAGTGCTGTGCACTTTTGGTCACCACAATATAAAAAAGACATAGAGCTATCAGAGAGAATCCAAAGAAGAGCCACGAGGACGGTGACAGGTCTGAGGGGAAGCCGTACGAGGAGCAGCTGAGGTCACTCGGTCTGTTCAGCCTGGAGGAGACTGAGGGCAGACCTCACTGTCATCTTCAACATCCTCTCGAGGCAAAGCAGAGGGGCACACACTGATCTCTTCACTCTTGAGACCAGTGACAGGACCCGAGGAAACAGCACAAAGCTGTGTCAGGGGAGGCTTAGGTTGGATATCAGGAAAAGGTTCTTCACCCAGAGGGTGGTTGGGCACTGGAACAGGCTCCCCAGGGAAGTGGTCACAGCACCAAGCCTGACAGAGCTCGAGAAGCGTTTGGACAATGCTCTCAGCCACAAGGTGTGTCCTGTGCAGGGCCAGGAGTCGGACTCGGTGTTTCTGATGTATCCCTTCCAACTCAGCACATTTATGATTCTAAACACAGAGGCTTTTGCTGGAGCATCCCCGGGGTGCTGTCACGGCCCAGCCTGGGAATGCTGCTCTGCAGTTCTTGGCCTCTGAAGCGCAGGGTAACCTGCCCTGAAAGCAAAGGTTCCGCCAGGCTGGCCTTGACACGATTCTGAAGGAAGCAGGAAGCACCAGCTTTGCTCCTGCCTGCCTGGGGAGCAAACACTCTGTATTGGGTTAAGAGTACAATAAAACCTTGCCAGCTTCGGGGTGACTCAGCAGCTCGTGTACATTACATCGAGCCCTGCCCCATCAAGCATGCTAGCAGGGAAGTCAAGAGAGAATGAGGAAACACTTGCTTTGGGAGCCACCCACGCCCGTAATGTGGTATAATGCCTCACTGCACTGCAGCAGGCTGATCTCCTCCAGACTGGAAAGGGCTAAAAGGGCAGGAAAAGCAAACTCCATTGACCCAGGTACTGGAGGCTTGTGAAAAAACATCTGGGAAAGGTCAGCAAGTGTGCTGGCTCACGTCACTGCTAAAAGACATGCAGAGAGAGCTGACTGTGCCTCTGTCCTGGCAGCTGGCAGGCACCCTCTCAAACCACCACAGGAAAACCAACCAGAGGCAGCTGACAGAACCTGCAGGTACGGAGCAGCTTTTGTAGCTAAGCTCACAACAGGAGGGCTTGGGGGGAGAAATCCCACAGAAAGCAGGCCCTGTCAAACGTGAGTGACGGCTGATGCTTTAGAGGATCACACAGGAGTTGCTAGCAGATGAATAATGGCTGACAAAACAAGCCTCTGAGCAATCTAAATTATGCCACCTGCCTCAAGCCCTCAGCCACAGCTTTTTCACTGGTGTGTTTTATTCATCGGTCTTTATAGGGTTGGGTTTAAATGCTTCTACTCCTAAAATGAAAATAAAAACAATTAGGTCATGGCAGTAACAGCAGAAGCCAATTGTGATGTGAAATGAGCTGTGTTACCTTCCTGAGACTCATCTGGAGTTATAAAACCAGAATTAAGAAGAAAATACGAATCACCACTTGCCAACATCTTCCTTTTGGCCGCAGAAGTGAAAGCCCTTCTGCTCCAGTCAGGAAACAGCGGCTGTGACCAAATGATGGGCAGTGCCAAGCTCAGCCATTCCCTGTCAGCCCGAGGGGTGTGCCGTTCCGGTGCCAGAACACAGGATTCATAGCACATTAACAACTCCACAGAGAATGGGAGCATCACAGAGGGTAGCCCTGTAAACCAGTAACAAGGACACCTCCAGCTGGGGGTGATGCAATCCCTGCTCCGAAGCATTGCTAATGCATTTGGTCTCAGTCTCCTGAGATGAGTTTCACATGTGAAATGAAGAGATACTGAGCTGAAATCACCACATGGCAGCCCGGCAGCCCACCACCTCCTGGGCCAGTGCTATGACTAATGAGGGTTTCAAAAACCAAGAGAAAAGCATGTTTGCCACGGGGTGACAGACTGATGAGCAAGGGAGTTCTAGATGCTGACTCAAGTCTTGAACTCAAGCACTGTGTGCAATCGAGTATCAACCCTGCTACCGGGATAGAGGGATTGGCCCAGGAAAAGAACAGGATGAAAAGACAGAAAATTGAATAAAAAAGAATGAAAACCAACACGAAGCAATAGATGGATGACACACTTTTCTATGCATCTGTGTAAGACTTACCTCTGCATGCTCTTTACCTCATGTCCACTTTGAACACGGCTGGGCTCCCAAAGTTGGAATGCAAGTTTCCGAGCATGGCATCAGTTGGCACGGCTATGCCTGACACTTGTGTTGGGTGCAAACAGTAAATCCTGTCAATAGTAAAGTATCTCTCTCCATCACTCAACCCTACTGTTTTTTCAGGAAACACTGAGAACTGGGACACATCACAACTGCCTTGAAAAATGGAAAAGCCTGTTTCTTCAGAGCAAACTCCACATTTGCAGTGTGGAGCTTGGCGGCCATGGCTGTGGGGCTGGCAGAAAAGCACTCCCTGGTGAGATCCATCAGGGAAGCTGTAGGGTCCATTAACAAAAGGAAATTCAGCCCCTGGCCGTGCTAGCTGGCTGTTCTGTTTCATTTAGTCCAGAGTCCCAGGGCCAGAAGTGAAGCTCAGGGGGGCAGAGCAGTGGCCAGGCAGGACAGCACTCGGTTTCCTTAGGGCTTCAAAAAGTCTAAGCCATTTAATTTAAAAGTAACAAGCTCAGCAGGAAAAAAAACCCCACATTACTAAGCATTATTAAAGAGGGAAAGCTTTTGTCATGTCCTTCAGCTCAAAAAACACTCACAAGACACTTTCTTTCTCATGTACAGGGCAGCTGTGCCAAGGATTACGAAGAGTTTCCAAAGCCAAGCATCACACCGCCTTTTTCCCCCTGCCTTAAGCCCAGCAGCAGCTCAGCTGCAGTGGCACAGTCAGATTTTCTACTGAACAGCCCCCACCTCTTCGAAACCTTAACATTCAGGAATGTGCATGGCAGACATGAAAAGATGGATGCACCTCCAAATGCTTTCTCAGTTGCAGGGGAATTGCACAAGAAACACTGCAAGAGGCCAGACTGCTGCTGTGGATCAGAGAGACAAGGACCCGCACAACTTTCTCCAAACCACCAAACAAGTCTGTGACAGGGCATCAAACCACAAACCATCAAATTTCAAGCTGGGTGTCCGATGACAGCATCCAACATCCTCTCTATGACCCCAAACTATAGGCATTGGCTACCAAAAAGTGATTCTTGCTGGCAGAAAAGATGTCTCATGACAAGCTTTTCATAATTGTGTCAGGTATCTGTCAGAAGACAGTATATTCTTTCCTCAGGTTATATTTAAATTCTATTTCTGACCCTGAAACACAGAGGGAAGAAAGAGGCTCATGAAAAAAACCCCAAAAGATACACCCCAATTTTAATCCAAATTTTCACTGTAGCTAGATAGTTGCAATAAAACATAGGAAACTCGGCCTGAGTGGTTGTTCAAGTCTCTAATTAGAGATGGAGAAAAGGAAAACTGGAAAGACAGAGGCAGAGATGAAGGCACAAGGAAGAGCAAAATCCCGGGGTCGCATTCTGCACACTGCCATGGCACAAGAACAGAGCATCTTTCATAAACTGAGCCAGTGACGCAGCAGTACTGCTGAGATGGACAAACCAAGGGTCAGGCTGGACGGGGCTTTGAGCATCCTGGTCTAGTGGGAGTTGTTCCCGCTCATGGCAGGGGGGTTGGAACTAGATGACCTTTAAGGTCCCTTCCAACCCAAACCATTCGATGACTTTCCAATACCTTTGGCCAAATGCCTTTTAAGGCAATAAGCAGTATTTCACACTTTTTCACTACTGTCCACAGGCTCACAGCCAGCACCAGCCCCAGAGTAGTGGGATGGGGCACAATGCACCCAAACACGTCCTCCTTCCAAACGGCAGCTCCCCAGACGGAGTGACAGTAGCTCTCCGTGACAATACAGGAAGACACAAAGCAAGTACAAACAAGAGCAAAGCTGCAAAAAGATTCTGTAAAAATATAAATCCATCCATCCGTCCATCCAATTTTGTTCTATACAGGATACAACCCGTGAAATATCAAATATTAAAAATAAATTAAACAGCCAAAAATAACAATCAAAAAAGGGCCACCAACTTACCATTTACGGCTAACTATGAAGCACAGAGCTGCTACCATGAATAAGTAGATTGTGAATGAAGTATTTTTTTATATCAGCTGATAAGAGACATTATGTACATACAAACATTGCTTTGCTTATAATCTTAGCTCAACATAAAACTGCTATAAAACAAATTCTTTATTTAAAGTGTTTGGGACGATAACTTTTGCAATCATATTTTCATTAAAAACACACATTCATTCTCTCATCTGAAACATGCCTCCTGTCACCTCAGAAGAATTAACAATATTCCTTAACCTGTTTTGATCTCACTTCTAGATTTACCACCTGAATTACAAAACACCACTTTTACAGGTTTGCTGTTGCAGTATGATGGTACAAAGCTAATCCAGAATTAACGATGCACGGGCTGTTCTTCTGAGAGCACCGAGCGTCTCTTTTCAGGAATCGGTGTCCAACCTCCACAACCGTGGAGGCCGAATAACCCCTTTTACATGCAGGCACCTCTTCTCCCTTGCGGGTAAGTAGCTGTGTACCAGCCAGACGAGGAACTCCAGGGACTCGCTTCCCACTGTCCTTTCCTCAGGAAAACCTTATGAACTTTTCCTTGGCACGTGATGAAACGTGGCGAGCGCGAGACCTCAGCACACAATGGAGACGTGGCTGTCACATCAGCAGAGGCACAGCGGTGACACCGCATTTCTCCCATGTAATTTCCCAAGTTCCTGCCTCCAACGCCCTGTCCAGCTCTGAGGCCTTCTGCTTGCCACATTTTAGTTTGCATGTTACAGCAGGGTGCAAGGAAAGCAACACCACCTGCTTCTGGACATGGAGAACAAAGGGCAGAGCACTCCTTAGTCCGTTTCCTTGATGTCTCCAACACCGCATTCCTCAGCCTTGGATCTTCAATCACTTGCAACAGGAACCTGAATTTAGGCAAACTTTATCAGTCACAGGCAGATAAGGTCTGCTGATGTCTACTGAGACAAAAGCATGTTAAAATACTTAATAATGCAGCATCTCCATTTGTTACCACATCAGCTGCACCAAAATTGTTTTGGCACCGCGCTCATGCAAAGGGTGTGGAAAAAAGCAGTCACAGAATTCAAAACCGTAACACAAGGCACCCCCTTAAAAAGTGGAACTGGCTTACACAGCGATTTCAAATTGCTTGAGTAGTACTCGAGTTGAGATGCTACTTTTCGCCTTTACAATCTGCATTCACATGCAATATGACATGTTTTATTATTTTAAATGAACTTGCAAATAATAGGCAGTTTGAACCCATGTAGATAATCAATCGTTTTGGCTCAAAGTCCTCTGTAAGTACACACGGGTATCTGCAAATTAAATCAATGAAGAGAATGGGACACTGGGAAAAATAATCAGCTAAAGTCATGCCTGCAGCAGCACTGCACTGGCTGAAGATTGTCATAGTTTGGTTAAATATTAAAAATATTTGCATTTGTGATGAAAGCATAATTATATGCACTGCTGGGAACGGACATGTCTGAAGTCTTGACTGAAGCAAGAATTTCTGAGTTCTACCCAGTGCTGCCTCTGAAGGTGGGTGTTTGAGAAGTTCTACTGTAGATGCCATCCATACAGAACTGCTCAAAGAAAAAAACAAATTAAAACCAAAGAATTATATCAAAAAATCAATGTTGAGTCTGATCACATAATTTTCAATGTTCATTATCACTCCCAATTGTTCCTATAGGACTTAAGCTTGTGAGCCTGAAGCCCTCAAACATTTCATACTAACTTCTTCATGTTCTCTCTCAGTAATTTTAAAGTAGTTTACACAAAATGTAAACCTCACAAGGCATTTTGGACTACATAAAATCAAAGACTGTTCCTCAAAATTAGCAATAAAAGAGCTATTCAAGCAGTCAGGCTGGAGAAAGGAATGTACTATAAATATTCCACTCTGTGCCAATGAAAGTAGTCAGAAGTTTAAAGTTAATTTGTATTCTCTGTTCAACTTACCAGGGCATTTTTAACAAATATGAGACAAATAAAATATCAAAGCATTTTTTTGCTAAAGTTAGAATCAAACATGAGTAACACTTGCTGTGCATTCACAAGCTGCACTACATATTCTGTTAACTGTACTGGAAAGCTTCTGCCACTGCTTTGTAGCAATACTCCCATTTTAGAATACCAAAGTAGTATTGAAAACAGTGAATACTCAGTAGATTTCAATAGATGGCTTTTTTTCTTTTTTTTTTAAATATTTCTTCCACATCTTTAATCAAGTCTTCTTTTAATTTGTGTCCAGGCTCCAATGTATATTCAAGTTAGAGGAATTTGACTGAAGAAATACAGTACTGATAAGGATACTTTTCCCCCTGGTCATCTACAAAATACGCTGAAGGTAGATGCTTCAAGATCACAACACTGATTAAATTCACATGAATAAAGCAAATCCACAGACAGGCACGAATACCAACCATGCAGTTTTAAATATCATTATCTTGAGACTGAAGACACTGAATCTCACAATTAATCTGAATTTCACGGGTGCCACAGCTGACCACACCCCTGGACAGCAGAATAGCTCTATTGATTGGAGACTGCACGAGACAAATGTTTTTCTAATGTATCTAGAAAGTAGCAAGGTGAGCTGAAGTCAGCTCCACAGAGCTGATGTCACCCAGCAGCCCAGTACCAGCTTTGTCTCAGTTTCCTTGCTACATTTCTTAAGTTATCCCAGTTCTGAAACTGGACCGAGTGATAATCTTAAGCATTCACAAAAAATAAACAGGAGCATCTCTGAAAGCCAAAGAGGGTACTCCCTTCCTACCCATAAGTACTTTTTTTTAGTTACAGAGACCCCTGACAAAGACAGTAGAAAAGTAAATTAAATCAGCATCCAAGACAAACTACTGATGTTCCCAATACAAAGTTTAACCTTGCTGCAAATGTTTCTTTTTTTATGTGCTCTAAGGAAAAAAAAATCCAGCAGTGAAATCTAGTTCATCCTTCAAACTTAAACCCTTAAAGACATACTACATTGATATGGCCCTATATTGGCATCACCTTCAAGGAGGGGCTGATGAAATATGTGACCTGAAGAACATGAAGAACATAAAACTCTTGAAGGGGAAGGTAAAAGTCCGTGGAAGACACTGGAGACATCATTTCTCTTATCCCGCTATTCCAGCAGCAGCTACTGAAAAGGGCTGTCCAATACACGCTCATGTTGTGCAGATGGCTCTGCACAGCCAGCTGGAGCAAGGATGGAAGTATTTTTTTTCTCTTCAGAAAATAAACACTCAAAGGCAGGGAGAAGATCAATTATGCATTTCATAGAATGAGCAGGATTCCATCTCACCTATTTCTCCAAAAATGCTCTTTCCAGCCCTCAGCTGACTGGAGTTTATTGTTTACTGCCCTCCTCTCTCCAACCACTAGTTCTCATATTGCAGATTAAGGCACTCTAGTTGAATAATATGCATTCTTTTTTATGGATCTGTAGGGGTTTTTTTTCTAAATCTGTTTATAGATGTCTCCTGAAGGCCTTTTACACAACATCAGCATGTCTCAGGAAAGCCCAACTCCACATAACAAGTATCTGCTTAGACAGGGTCCCTGTGGGAAAGACATGTCTAGGAACACTCCACAGCACTTATATCCATAGCACCAAGAAACAGTTTAACCATGTTCATCCTTAAACTGTGCTTATATCAACGTAAGTTTGGCATCTGTTACCACAGAGCGGCTGCCCATTTCGATTTAGAAAAATATTTTAAAAATCATAAACCCCAGGAGCATGAAGTAAAAAGGGCCTGTGTCTAGCTTACTGTAGCTTTATGAATAAGCGAGTGGGTCTTGGGGCAGAAAACAATCTTGTCAGTGCAACTTTATGAAATACATTCCTTACGCTCACCGAATTGGAATTAAACAGAGTAACGCACGGGAGGAGAGACAAGGTTCAACAAAACAAAGGCTTAAATAAAAACTCTGGCCATTAGAAATCAGCCTACTTTTAATACTGTTAATGCTTATTGTTCCGTTGAGTATTCCGTAGCTCCACAGCATGGAAAAAGCAAACAAATCACAAATGAACATTAGAATATAATTTTTTTTTAATTTTTATAAATAACTTATCTGTTACAAAGGCAGTTTACCCAGCTAAATCACAAAACCATCAACTCAAGAGATCCAAATTAGGTTTTATTAATAAACAGGTAAAAACTGATTTGTCAATCTTCACATAGAACTGCAGATGAAGCTGAAAAACAAGGCCTCATTTTATAAACAAAATGCATTGAATGCAAGTGCTTTGGGTCTACTGCCTAATTACCTGGGATTGACATTTTCTTCCCACATAAAAAAAATGCAAAGCCTTCAAAACAAAGGCCTCTGTGCATTCACATAGATCACTTGTAAAACTCCTAATAAAAGTGTCCACTGGCGGATGTTTACAGTGGGTGACAGTCTACTTTGTCTCTTGCTACATTGTTAGCACTCCCTCCAGCCTCACGCTAAGTGCTGCTGCTACATAATTCTTTGTGTGCCGTCTTTCATGCATATTGTACTGGAATTCCATTTTCTTGATCTCGGTTACATACATCCCCGATCACGTGAGTATTTTCCTTAAAAAAATAGATCATCAAAATAAAAGAGATGCTTGAGGTTGCTTCAGTGTTCAAGTCTGTTTGATTTCTCTTTTCCAGCCTTTATTTCAGTTGTCCTAAATATTGCTATCCTTGTTTTCTATAAATATGAGACTTCACCACAAAGTCAGGTTTAGAAACTGGCTGCCAAAACAGGAAAGCATTTAAAGTCCTTGAACAAAGCTGTACGATGCTGCTGCTGTTGATTTTGGCACTGTATGTACTTCCCCAATGAATCTCTCTTCGGGAGTCTGCAAGACACCCAGCAGATGAAGCAAGCTTAACTCGGATGCTGATCTGTTGGTGGGTTGAAAGTTTCCTAGTATAAAGTTTCCTCACACCAGACAAAATGCTCCCTTTGTGTCACCCACCGTAAAACTCAGTGTACAGAGTGAACTATATGCATAACTCTTGCAACTTTTCCTGCGCTTTTACCACGCTGCATCTGCAGGTCTTCACAGATCATCAGCATTTACAAGAGCAATGTACAGAACGAGCAGAGGAAAGCTATTTTGTGCATAGTTTCTTATTAATGCTCTTATTTTAAGGCATTGCTTCTCTCAGATAAAAGCTTAAAAAAAGGGACATGATCGTGCTTAATCACTTAAAGGGAAAAAAAGTTAACAAAAAGACTATTACACTATACATACAGAAGTACAAGAAAATAATAAAGGTGAAGAAAAGAAATCACTTAAAGCAGGCTCTAGAGCTATGTACAGTAGGAAAAGCTTTGGGGTATTTCACTGTGTGTATTGTACAGACAACGCATGCAGTTTTTCCTTTTCATCTTTAGATGTGATTGTACTGGTTTCTGGCTTCACAGAGATGTTTTCAGGGAAGACAAGGCAAAGAGTACCACTGATTTGTGAAGTTCTTCCCTTTATCAAAGGCACTATGTGGCAGCAAACAGTTTAAATATTTAAACCTTGTTCCTTTTAAGATCTCCTCTGTGCATGTAGTGTTTCACTGAAAGCTCTGAAAACAAAAACACTAGCACTCTATTCCTTTCCCCTGTCAAAATTCAGTAGTGACATCGGGGCAGAGAAGAGGATGGGCAACACCAGGCACTGAACACGGTGTGTGTTACTGGTAATACTGTACATGGTTTAGGCAGCTGGCAAGTCTCTCAGCAGATTGCCCTTCAGCCGAGCGGCGTCAACTGCCTGCGGACACAGCTCTGAGGTATTGCTTGCTCTGTGGGCTGACATTTAACATTAGCAAAATACCATCTCCTCACACCTTCCACTTTACAAAATCCTATGCATAAATGCTTTTTTTGCCCCCCAACGACTGGACAATTCCTTGTATGTTTGCTATGGTTTTACGGAAGATAACGGGCCTGTTGGCTCAGAAATGCCGGGGCATTTCACACTGTTCACAGCGATTTAAGGCCGGATGATTTAAAAAAGTACAGGCGGTACAACTCCACTGAGCTCCCTCATCTTCATCTGCGTCTGGAACAGTCTTTGGTGTTTTCACAATGGACCTCTGATCTGTGACATGGAAGAGATAAGATAAGCAGTTACTAACTGAAAACAGCATGGAAAGAATTTTGAGATTTTTTTTTTTCAGTAACTCACAGTAACTGAGAACTATCTTGTTCCTCTATTACAAGTGACAGAAGCAGCTTTTTACTTTTTACCCTTGACAGCTTGATTTTAAGTCAGCCAAAAGGCTCAAGGTAAAACTATGAAAAGCAAGTTTCCCACCCCTTAACTCTCAAAGCTATTGCATAAAAAGGAGATACAATTTGCAAATTAATCAGCACAGGAAATATAGACAAGATTTAGAAGTTTGACGTCTACAGAGTGGTCTAAAATTCATTCTGACAAGAAGTGCATGCTCTGTAACCCTTTGACATGTTTAACTTTTTGATCCTAGAAAGAAGGTAGCAGTTCTTCCTCAAGCCAGCTCAGCAGGCAGATGTACTAAAGGAAAACCAATGCCTGGCTCTGTAATGCCAGAGTAATCCTCTCGACCATACAAATGCATCTTTTTGCCTGTGTTAGACAACAACCTTCAACTATTTTAAAAGAGACAAGAAGAAGAGAGAAAAGGGATGAAAAGGATGAAAAGAGACATGAGTGACTTCTCAAGTTAAGGGTTCCCAGTTTAGACAACTGCAAAATCCTTTATCCCATTATTTCATCTAGAGAACATCTCATCAGCAACTAATCAACGGCAATTGCTGCAAAATGACAGCAAGAGCTTCAGGGAGTACAATGGTACTGATCACAGTTGCAAGAATAATTATTTTTGTTCTTCTGTGAACAGCGGTAATTGTGGTTTAAAGTCAAAGCCCACATGATAGCTGAACTGAAGCTTAAAACAAAATGAAAATTCAAGTTAATAAAGAACTAAGATACAGCAGTGATACTTTTTTAAAAAAAGAGAAGAAAAGAAAGATAATTGATAGAGAGACTTTAGAGCTTTATAAAACCAGTCAGTGTTAATTTTGCATTTTCAAGATAGATTAAATGAAACACTTAAATTTGTGAGTTCCTAGAAGATAAGCCAATAGAAATATATTGTGACAACTAGTCACAGAAAATTAACTTTTCTTCTTTGATGGGTTAGTTTTTACTTACTGTAAAAGGAACTACATAATTGACAGAACTTATAAGTTCTTCATGGCTCAGCTGTAAAATGTGTCTAATAGGAATGTGTATGGATTTAACTTTACTCACTATTTTCACTACCAGCTGAGGTAATGAAGGATAAAAAAATGCTTTATACAGCATGAAAAACAGTATCGGTTTGGAAGTGTTGCTAATGGTCTGCAGGACAAAAAGTCCAGTTTATCTAGACCATTTTACAGTGCAGAAATGTCAGATATCTCCAAGATCAGATTCTGTAACAAGTTACTGCACACTACAAGGACCAATCACACGTTCATTTAAATATTACGTGGAGAACTTCCTGGACAGAAAGACTGCACAGAAACCTCGGTGGATTATCTGATTCATGTGGTGGTCTGCCTAAGGTCATAGTATGATGCTGTTCCAAACAAGTTAATTTCATTCCCTGCTTTATGTAAAACACAAGAGGTAATTGTTCTGCATTGTTCGACATCCTGAGAGGGGAAAAAAAATAAGTAATGTGCAAACTGATGACAAGTAGAATGTTTAAGAGTGGCTAATGTTCAGCAATACTGACTGCCCTACTGGACTGCATTATCTTCCTCTTCAACTATCTAGAACTATATCCACCAACAGTCAGAAGAGGCTTTCATGTAACTTGTTAATACACATTCTACAGTAGCCAAGAATTCCAGTCAGGGTAACCAACCTGAGATGTTACTGCATGTAAGTAAATGTACTCTTCGCTACGGATAATGGTGGAGTCACCTAAGTGAGTTTCACTGATCCCTAAGCAACGTCATGCTCATTTTTAAAGAAAAACACAGATGCTTCCATTACATAGACTACCTTCCAATATATTACCCACCTTTAACATAACTCATTTAATATACTTCTCTTTCCTTAATGTATGAATAGAGAGGAAACAAGAGCAAAGAGAAGCATACTTACTGCCAATACAAATAAAATGCAAGGTTTGTATGCTTTTGAAGTAATCTATTTCATAATCAACACTTAAGCAAGATTCATAAATCAGAACTTGATATTAGATACAAAACAGGTATTTGTATCAAATCCAAATTTTATCAATACAATACCTTTGGGTTTTGGTGGCACGGGACCAAGAAATCCAATATTATCGTAAAAATTATGAATAGCGCTGGGATTAAAATGTGGTCCTAAAAATAAAAAAAAAAAAGGTGCAGCAGTTTAAAAAAATAAACTTGAGTAGGGAGGCATATCAGTTTTTTCTGGCAGTAATTCTGTAACAATACTATTATTCACTTATCACCTTTTATGTCAAGGTGTCAATACAGACCCTAGTGAGATACTAGTGATGTCAACAATACACTTCAAGAAACTTATTGTCCAAAATGTGCGATATAAAATAAGTCAAAGACAAAATCTAGCAAACCAACTGCCTTAAAGGTATCTTTCTGCCACTCTTTAAGATAATTTTGTTAGTAAATCTTAGCTGACTTTTTCTACGTTGTGACTATACTCAGAGATATCTTACCTACTATGCAGTGTATTATACATGCTTAGAGTTAAAACTCAGAGAAAGTTCTAAATGCCATTTACTGTAACAAGCAAAAAACCATCACCCACCATTCACTCTAAGGTCAGGATTTTAGTGCAGCATTACCTTCAGCACACCTGTCTACCTTCTCCTGAACTGCAGGTACATTGTCTGAAGGAGAACTTTTGTGGCTCATGTCCCGACTGATCTAACAGCTCCCTGCTGCTGAAAGTGGGAAGTATTAGTTCCTTCCTTCTCACTATCTCAGTTCTCCCTTCTCGTGCCTCTCCCTCACATCAGCTGTAGCAAGCTTTTCCAGCACTGTAACTATTTTAGCTTGGCTCGTGAACAGAATCAGCTCTGGTCTAAAAAACCAATACAGAGCCAGAGCTCAGTAAGTGGCAAGAGAGAGAAGCAGGAAGAGAGAAGGCTTTCTTCTTGGCAGCTCTTGAACTGGCTCAGCTGTCTCATAATTTCACCCCCATGACCAAAGGCTAAGTCCCTGCAGACAAGGAAAGCAGAGAGCACACTGGAAGTTACAACTACACTTTATATTTGCTAACTTGAGAGGCTAAATACAAACAGAAGTGGAAGACAAAAGAGAGATGGACACATATATATAGTTGTCTCACTCAAAAAACTTATTCTCTCTCTTTGATACTCAGATAACCAGATTTTTCCCCCCCAGCATTTAATAAATAAATGGCATCACAAACTTCTTTCTTCTGAGCCAAGTATGAAATAGAAATGACTGTGGGATTAGGAAAATCATATGGCCAACAAAAACAACAGGCTTTAAAGACAGTTACTTCCATGGTTTCACTCAAACTAATGTGATGAGTTTGCAAATAGTGTGTATATCCATCATTTATGACACAGACTTTTTTGAAACATGTGGACAGTGAAAAAAAACCCCCAACATTTACAGTTACTGATGGACAAAGACATACTGTACCTCTTGCTTGAAAAAGATCAATCTCTTTGGTTAGGCAATCTATGTCTATCTGCAGCTGTCTGTTACAACTTCTTAACTGTTGCATTTCTTCCAGCTGAAAAAATAAATCTGCCTGTTAGACTAATTTTCCCAGTTTATTAACAGTTATCATTCATGCACGGGTAGACAGCATTCAGTTATTTCAGAAACGATGACAAAAGAATCTTCCCTATGACCACCTTTCTTGTAATGCAAGCACAATTTTGGAAAAAGCTTCCAGACCCACTGAATAGTTCTCTCTCACCAGACTTCAGAGCTGACTGAACAACTCCAAATGGCAGTCAGGGCACAGCCAATGGTCCCGTCCACCAGAACAATGAAAACTGGTGCATTAATTGGTTTCCTTGAGCTCAGTATTTGCACAAAGACCAAAAAGTACTTGGTGTGATAGCAGTATGAGCGTTAAGTTGTAGTCTGAAATGCTAGAAAGGACTACCAGGTCAAACCTTTTGTGACTGCCTTTAAAAGCAATACTTCACACAGCAATTAGCAAACTGCAGGGTTGTGGTTAAATGACCCATTTTTAGTCCTTACTCTAAACTACACTGTTTACCAGCTTAGTTCTAAGTATACTGCCCATCCCTAGTCTATTGTCAATACACGAACAACTCTTTCTTCAATTCATTGTGACAGACCTCGCTTGTGGTTTAGGTTTATACCCTACAGACGTTTCAACTTACTGATGGAATTTGGGAAACAGAATTCGATCTTTTCAGGCGCCTTCGTGTTAGATTATTCTCCATTTCATTGACCTCTGATTTTAGTTTATCCAACTTTTTCTTTTGAACCTCAAGTTCTCGTTGAAGTCGCTCCATCCTGGCCTTCTGGTGTATCAGTAAAGCTGCAATACATAAAGTCCCATTTTATCTACTTTATTATCCTTCACATGGCAACATCAGATAAAGATGCAAGTTAGTATTCTTTTGGGAAAAAACAGACAAAACCACTGCTACAGGCTGCTTCTCCATTTTCCTCACAAGAAAATCTCTGCCATAAGACAGAAAGTGCTACATTTCTGAAATCAGCACAAACTAACCACAGAAAAGCAAATAGGAGAAAGCCATACAATGTAATAAATGGCCATGCAAGATTTAACTGTAACCTGTAAAAACCTACAAGACTGACTACCCAAAGCCAACAACTAATACTTCTTTGTGTATTCAGCCTAACCACTGTTAAACAGGTAGCATGGAGAGGATTTCAGACAGACAACTGCAATATGGAGCACTACATATGCTTATTGCAATTAGGATTGGATCCAGTGTTCATCACAGTAGGACCCATCAAATGAAACCAAACCAGAAAAAAGCACACCACTAGCAAACTGTGATATTTATCAGAAGCTGGACTGTATGCCATTTCACCCCTAAACCATGGTGCAGAACCATGAGCTCAGCTTCTAACACTCCTTACCATTTGTAAAGTAAGAGGCACAAGGAGACCTCATTTAGAAACAATGAAGTTAGCATTTAAACCACAGCTTTACAGGTCTAAAGAACCTAAGTAGCAGATGACACAAATTCATGCAGTCTAATGAGTTTATTTCACTGAAGGCAGGTTTACTATTAAATATCATCACAAAAGCAGATATCACTGCTCAAAGTAATAATCACCTTCTATAAAAATGTATTTCATTAAAGAAACCAAAGAATCATTTTAACTTCTGCACAGCCATTCATTCATCCATTAAACTAGTAATTCATACAAACTGTGATCAGTTTCACACACTATGAATACTTTTATATCACCCTGGAAATGATAAAAAAGGAGCAATAACAAGGTATTTTAAAAAGATTGAATTTGCCTCACAAAGTCTTTAAGCCAAATTCTAGCTGGAACATGATGCTTAAATCCTCACGATTTCTTCAGGTCCCAAAAAATCAGAAGTACTCAAATCTGGTTGCCTAGGTTTCCCAACTAGTAGCAGAGGAAAAAAACAGCACATCAAAAAGATGCAACTTTCCACATCTTTGGCAAGAAGAACTGTCTTCTGCTGCAGCTCCTGCCTGTTCATTCATTCATTCATTCACACATCACACTTTGTCTTCCAGAGGTTCTTCAAAAGGAGGAACCACGTCAAACTATTTTTGAACAGTGTTAGAGACTGTAAGGCCTCACTGAGATCCAGCCTAGGCTTTTGAGTCGCACATGTTCACAAGATACTGAAATGACACCTAGCTTTTGCTAGGTTTTGTTCAAATCAGAGAAGCTTTCATAAACAGACACCTTCATTTTGGGTCACAGTAGCTGCATTACAGTAAAAATTGCAGCTGTGCTCACGTGTAACATAAAAACATAATAAGTGAAATCTCAAGATAAAGATTTTTGTTGAAGACTTGGAATTTTCAGCTAAGTCATCTCAATAGACAGTCTCTCCTCTTGAAAAGCCTTTTACAAACAGCAAATGTAGCTGCAACTCTAAAGAAAGAAAACCAAAGACTACTTTGCTTCTACTCCTGCAGGGAGTGCACAAGCTCTTTTTCCTTCTACATTTTATTTCCACTTTTAGACAGTCTCTTCTGTTTTCATTACCTTGGTAAGACTGCTGAGGCACCACAGCTATGCTCCACTGACCAGACTCAGAACTCTTCAGACCTGTCAAACAGTGGATGCAGGCTGCTGGCAGGTAGCCAGCACTGCTGGATGGGGTAGGTGAAGAGCACTGTTACCAGAATATCAGGTTGCATGGCCTCAAGAGTGCAACTATGACCAAGATTTTGCCTGTGCATCCCCCATCTCCTTTTCTGTTTAAGCTACTCTTGTAAAGGAAAAAAACCCACCATTTCTCATTTCGATGTTCTCCCACTTGGGAGGTTTAGGAACTTAGCTGTCATTATGGAACTGCACAAGGAGGAGAAGGCACTGATGGATGCCCACAGATCTACTACATGCTTTTCATTTTCATGTCATGTCTGGAAAACTATGTAATTTATTCTCATCCGAGCTTTGTGACTACCATCTGACAATTTCAAATCCCAACAGGTTTTAAAAACAGACATTAAAAATTACCATTATGATTAAAGAAGAATCACTTGATACTGCTATGCTATTCTTCTACTATTAAAAGTAACTTTGATAAGGAACCTGAAAGAGATTGGTTTAAGAGGAGACTTTCACATATAATTTGGTAATTTTGCTTAAATACCAGTTTGACAGCTGCAGGAAAACAGTGGTGGGGGGAAGACAAAACCCTCCCTGTGTTTCAGTGCGGTATTTATGAATGGAAAGTGGCAATTTAAGTATTCAGCTCCCTCTAGTGTTGCTCAGAGCAACTGAAAACGTTCAGAAAAACTGCAGTTCAACTTCTTAATTAAGTGCAAACAGGATCCTTGGCATATAAAGCTTTTTACACTTCTGCACATTTGCATTCAGCAGAGTGCAGTACACGTCAATGCTCTGGCAGATACCACTGTTTCCTCTGACATTCAAAGTGCATATTTTTCACATAAAGGCTGTATATCATCACAGTTGCAGGGAGCATGGAAGTCTGGAGGACAAAAGTTCACTCTTCCTCTCCCAGAGACCTTCTCAGTCAGGCACTAAATACACCTTTAAGTTTGTAAATGTATGCGTAATTGTTTTCTCAAACACTCTGTGAATGCGAATTTTAAAGTTAGAGTGTCTTTTGTTATTTTAAGTGTTTCTAAGATAAATTCTAATCTAGAAATACAGAGATTTCACCCTATCCTACAGATGTACTATTTCTTAAATTTCTTAGTTTGCCAGATATGGAGGGGATTTCTGGCAATGCAACTACTCTGTGGCAGGAGGTTCATGAAAGTCTCAAAACACACTTATGCATGTTTTCAAAACCTGTATTTGAGGCTGCACAAAATTCAGTCATTTGACATGCAACTTCAGTAGTTCAAACTGATTTTCTTTTGTTCTCTCTTTTCAATACTCTCTTCATTTAATTTTTTAAAAAGAGCTTCACTGAAGAGTGGGGCCTGATATACACAGCCAAATTTAAGGTGGTATTTTTTTCTTAAACCACACAATGCAATGGGCTCAGAGCCCCTTGGAGCATGGGCCACAGCTGCATCTCATTCAAGCCTTTTTTCTTAAACATCTACAAGGACTGGCTAAGAATTAAAGAAATTTGTTTCCTGCAGCTTTATTTATTTTTGAAAGTTTTAAAAAGCTCCAAGAAACCAAATCAAGAGCTGTGCAAAATGTTAACTTACTAATCTAGTTTATCAATTAATTTATTTACATTAAAAACACAGTGGCAAGAATTGCTAAGCAAACATGCATCCACATATATAACTATAGTTGGTGCTAATGATTCACTCAACTTTGCACACCATCCTCTTTCAAGTTAAAGAAAATAATATGAAAAAGTCAGTCAGTCAAAGCCATGTAATATTTAACCAAAGGACTTAAGCTCCCTACTAAGAAAACATCTACCTAATGATTTTATTATACAATTATGTATTTTTTTGATGGAATGCCTTCCCATTACACAGATGGAAAGCTACATGCAGAATGAACAACTATTAAATGACTGTTCAGCCTCACTAGTCATCACATGACTTGCATGCATACAGAATGTCCATCACAAAAATTTATCTGAGTACAGAATTTTCAGTTTCTAACAGGATTTCACTTTTTTTCATTCGTAAGACACTTCATACTAAACTAAATTATATATTGAAATCTCACTTAACTACTTCATATTAATAAAAAGAATTATAAATTGTAATCTCTGCTAAGTAATGGGAATAGTCCTGCACACAGACAGAACCGATAGTGAACAGAGGAGCATAAAAAGGCATCCTCTTTTGGCTGTCCTGGGCAGGCACCTAGCATTACTCTTCTCACAGCAGTATGAATTCTTACTGACTCCAACAGCGGACACATGCACTTAACATTTCTACAAGCAAGTCTTCAGTATCTCAAACTAGAATCCTAGAAACCAAGAAACATCCCTCAGCAACCAGTTTTGAAAAGTCTGGTGACAGTGAGTTTCTTAGGACCACAGAGTCAGTGCCAGAGATACAACCAAGCATTCCAGGGAAATGATAGGTTTTATCTGAGCAGCGCTCACTGTTTTACACATTATATAACCTCCAGGTTTGGCAGCAAACAAGACAAAGATCTGGGGCAGCCTTCTACTACCCACTGTGACTTTCTGGCGAGGGAAACCACAAATATAATCATGGAAGGAGACTGGAGTGCCCACACACACCATAATTAAGTAAAGCTTCTTAGATGGCAAGCAGCAGCACCTACAGAGAGGTCCAACACATCTTCTGTTCTCCTGGGTTGGACCATGCATATAAATGTAAAAGTAAATAAAAAGAGCAAAGAAAATTTCCTTTGACATCAGAGCAACTCCACCTTCCACCTCAAGGTTTCTTTTCCCCCAAGCCAGTTTCAGTTCTCTCTGCCAAGACAAGGAGCATTCTGGCAGAAATGGAAAAGCTGACGGAAATGCATTTTTCTCTAATCACGGCCAGAGAAACTACTCATCTTCTCTGGCTAAAATTAAACTGAAACAAGCAACCAGCATGGAAGGTTTCTGGCAGTTTGGCTAAATTATAAGCAGTTTAGAACACAGAAAAGATCAAGTAACTCAAATCCCTTTTTGTATGTAAGAGGAAAAAAATAATCACTGCTAAGTGTAAGAAACATGTTTAAAAGCAACAATTAGGATTTCCGGGTATCAATATCATACAAGTAAATCTATCACAGACTTCTCAACTTTCCAAATATTAATTAATAACAAAAATGTAAGAAATACTGCACTTGTTGCAGCAGAAATGGAGCACACGTGCCAGAGATCCAAAACACTAGAGGTAAAGAACTTCAGCAGTACAAGTGAACTTTCTAGTGAAGGACACAGAAGGATGGTGTCTTCCTGAGGTCCCTTGTACCAGCCCACGTCATACATTTACACATCATCTAAAAGCTGCAACTGGGCTTCTGGAAGAGCTGGGCTCCACAGCAGTAGGAGGTCAATGCTTCTGGAATTCTAGGTCGTGTATCAAGCTTGCCTCATCTTGATAAGCTGAATGCTGATACCTGCAGCTTTTAGAGATTGTGCAGGAGGTTACAGTGGCCACGACTACTAAGGGTTCAAGAGATAAAGAGGCAGACCTGGTAGAAGTTGGTGCCCTCAGAAAGGAAAAACACAAAGAAAGGGACAACTCCCTAAAAATACCCAAAATGCAGTTTTGCAACCCCCTAAAAAGTACCCAACTTGCTTGGGAAGCAAGTTCATGATCTAGAACAGTGTTTAGAGCCTAAGGACAAGATTTTCAATTGCTTAATTTCTGGGTATATGAAGTTTTCCAGGACTATGACTAAAACAGACAGCTAAATCTCCCTCCAAAGTAAGAAAAGGAAATACGTTCTGGGGGGAGATTTATTTTGTTTACCTACAGATGAATTTTCTGAAGTTCTTTATGCACTGAACATAAGAGAATGCAAGGATGATTAGCTTTTCGGTTTTGACACATAACCGTCAGAAACGTATGAGTTAGGATTGACTACTCCTCACCAAAGATAATTATATCCAGAAGCAATGCACAAGCTAGAATCACTTTTTGATTTACTTCCTTACGACAGTACTCCAGATGCAGACCTGGCTTCCAGTGTCCTGATCATTGTACTTACTTACACAAAATAAAATGGCTAAATTCATCTGAAGAATGTTCACAGTGGTCACGGAACAAGCAAGTTTTTTTAATTCTGAATTGTTTGCTAAGCCCAGAGAGGACCAGCGAGGTCAAAGACAAATTATTTTGACAACCTATCGTGAATACTGCTTAAATATCCTAAGACTCATTCAACATCTTGATACAAAAAGCTTACAGGAGAGTTAATAAACCATCAAGCTGGTCATAAAAGCATGCAAACCCATGAAAACAGAAGAAAAAAGATTAACAGGTTATGTTGCTGTATCTCATATTCTAAGTTTTACCCTGCCATTACCACTGACCCCTTAAAACAGATTCCTTTGGTTCGGTGTTCCTTCTCACATTTTAAAATGTAACAGAAGTAAGTACCAAGACTTAAAGCATTTTATTGTCAGGCACAGAGCAGGAAACATGGAGGCCAACACTTCATCCCACTAATTGCTTTTGAAGTCTGCTTTCCTTCTTCTTAAATAACACTCGTTAAAAAAAAAAAGGGAACATTATCCAATGTAAACAGTATCTCAACTGATTAAAAAACCTGACAGTGGAATTGTAGCTTTAAATCACTAGGACAAGTCGAACAAATGTACGTGTTTCTTTCAGAACAACATAAAAATGAAGATGGTATGACTCCACTTCATTAAACAGATAACGTATCTACTTAAGACAAACAGAAGAATATCTCCAAGTATTCAGTTTCATGTCTTTACCATAAAAAGAAATCTATGATTTGCTTATAAAACACTTTTATTTATTTAGGAAACACTCACAAACGCTAAAATTAAAGATACTGTATTAACATCACAAAGGTTCCTGTTCTGCAATCTACCCACTGAATTGACAACCTGGTCAAAATCTCTACAATTTATATTAAGAATATTACCTTGCGTGTAGGCAGCATCATCAGATCCCATACTCAATTTCCGTGCATCACTGATCCTATCCACATGTGCTAAAACAGGGTCAGTAAGATGCTGGATACCCTCTGGTTCAACATAGTGATCAGGAAGGTTTAGAAGGTTTGTAGGTTCAAAAGTTGGGGACACTACCCCTGGGGAAACTGCAGGGGGCTTATTTGGAGAAACTGTAATTTTAAAAGTATATTTTGTGTTAGGCTGCGTAACAACCACTCGAGGAGAGGTTGCAGTGGTGCTGTTGCCCACTGCTCGACTCTTGGGTGGATGGTGATGAATAAATGCAGGACCCATGCTTACTTGACCAGACATATTCCTAGCAGTAGTGGATACTCCAGGATTTGTCGATATGAAAAGCGTGGGCTGGTTCCGCACAAGTTGATCATCTCCTGTTGTGGCATTTGCTGAAATGTAGACCTTGGGCTGACCACGTGTGATCACTTCATCAGTATTCGGAGGACTGGCCGATATGTAAACAGTGGGCTGACTTCTACTTAATGTCTGGCTGTTGAGGGAAGAGGGAACGGTGGAGGTGCGAGGGCCAGTTGAACGCAACTTAGAAGAACTGTTTCTTTGTGGCGGTTCAAGTTTGATTTCAATTTGATTTTTGCGAGGTCCTGTGGATATATTCTGAATGTTGTATTGGCTATGAGCAGAAGATTGTGAGCTACCAGATGAATGAATCATAGGTGCTTGGGGAGTAGTAGGAGAACTGATTGGCATGTACACATGAGAAGTCTGGTGGCCTTGCTGGTTTGGCTGTGTTGAGTGTTGCGATGAGGTATGTGGCGTAGTACTGGATGTAGGAATAGTAGTCCAGGGACTTGGCTGCGAAGGCTGGTAGACTTGCTGAGGGTGCATGGGATTAAACTGAGATGCCCAGCCCGGCTGCTGCTGCGTCTGTCGAGCGGTACCACCAGGAGCTGTGATGTAAGGCCTAATATAGATAGAATTTCCCTGGGGACTGTTAAGTACAGGAGGAGGTACACCATGTATGTGCAAAGACGTCGGGGTATTGCGACCAGGCTGAATGTTTGGGGCTAAAGTTACCATAATGGGGTTGAATCTGGGTGTTTGTTGAGACAAGTTAGATACTCCTTTGCTGCCTAGGTGAAATCCAAGATGCTGCCCTGGATTAGAAGCACTAACTGTATTAGCCATCCCAAAGACATTAAATCCTTGCGGAACCTGCGCAGGCGCTGTCTGTGGTTCCTGCTGAAACAGTTCATTGTTGGGCTGACTGGTTTGAAGGTGTCCATCACTAACACTGTGAGCTAGAGTCCTACTTCCATTCATTCTACTTCCTTCTCTTCCATGGTGATAGACGTTCTGCGACTGCAAATCCAAATTAAGAGATGTCATGTGATTTCGTAGTCCAGGAATCCCAGAATCATCCGAAAAACTTAGGTCTCCTTCACCGTAGAGATACTTTGTGCTCTCCTGAGAGAGAACTGCACAGCAGGCATCCAAATTATTGTTATTCTAAAAGAGAGAGATGAAAGTTTGACATTACTGATAAAACACTGTCACAGTTACGTACGCATACATCCAGTCATAACTGAAAAATTAACAATGTAGCATCAGACAGAAGCTTTAGGTGGCCGGCTAGCATAGCTGCTCTACACACACAAGGGGCTTGCGTGTGAAGCTCACCGTTCAGGGAACAGTGACTCAGCCAGGGGCACCGAGGGCGGAGGTCTGCATTGCCTCTGAAGCAGTGACAGGGACATCCTGGACCTTGACAAGCTAGCTTTACACAGTACACCTTGGATGAATACTTTCCCTATTCCTTCTCAGTTTCAGAATCATCTTCAGCAGAGACCAAATCTCTGGCTTTAGGGAAGAAAATGACAGCAGGAATGGATCCGCAGCATCTGCACAGTATCGGTTAATAACTTAAAAACAGAAATAAAAGCACGTTTATTTTAAATGTCTTCCCAACCACTTCAATACCAGTTATGCATTACCTCCTGCTGAAAACGGAAAGTGAATCTTATGAAGAGAAGAAACACGCCAACCCAAGGAACTGTACATGACTTCAGAAGAAATGTAAAAATTCAGTTTATGCAAATACAGCAGGATTACTCTTTTGTAAAATGAAACTATTAATCGAAAACCCAGAGGACATTTGTATTTTCATTTTAAACCACTGCTTGCAAAGCTCTAAAAATACTTATATTTGTACCTTTTAAAACCTGTAATAGGATGACTTAGAACAGAAACCACAACCTAGCTAATTCTTTAAGAACATTTCAGAAGCAAACAGCTAATCTCTCTTCTCTTTTTCCACATGTTTAGTAATATTGTACTCCGATCTTCCCAATTTAGTTTCCTACATAAGGATTTTTAGAAAGAGTGGACATGCATCAGTGACATAATTTCTTCATATTGTGCTCTGTCTATAACACTTTTCACACAGAACCTCCCGCCCCCCGAGAAATAAAGGTTAATACTTTCAGCCAGAAGAGCCCCTGTTCAGGCCCATGTTACTAACACTAAATAGGTGGCAAATCCATCCAGCACATAGAAACAGTTACTAGAAAAAAATGCAAGTGATCAAGGAAAAAAAATTGCATATGCCAAGTAGCAACATTATCAGTTAGTTAAAGAGTAACACAACCAGATAAACTGATCCATGCTACATGCTTTCTATTATGTCATTTTTGTTAAACTAGCAGACATTATTTCTCATTCTTCAACCACGATGAGGATGACAGCATTGTGCAGACATAGCAAGACTGTCTCTACCTTACAGATTTACAAAAAAAAAAAAAAAGAAGAAAAAAGAAAACAGAAGTGGGAGAGGGATGACAAGGCTAAGCTTCATTCACAAAACCAAAACTATGTTTTCATACAGACCAGATGCAGTTCTGAATTCTTCCAAATTAAAGCAAAAAAAAAAAAATCCCCAAAAACCCCAGCCACAAAACCTTTTAAAATAATAGGATTCCCTAGACTATCTAACAAGCCAGCTCTATATAAGGATTGCTGCAAAAAAGTATTCAGATATGTGAAAATGGATCAAATTGATGATATGCATATTGACTCTAGTTTGGAATAAGCACCAGAGGACGAAGTAATCAAAGGAAGTTAGTAGTGAAGAGAGGAAACACGCGGACAGAACAGTGGGTAAGAGAAGATAAGAACAATAGCCTGGTATTTGTTGCAAAGGAGAAAAGGGAGCCAGAAAAGGGAAAAAGATAGGATGCCACAGAAAAACAAGCTAGAGAGATCTCAAAGGCAGATTTTGCATGAACTTAAGTGAATTAAAATTATTAACAGAAAGGCCAAAAATACCAAACCAAAAAGGAACAGGCCAAGCTTGCAAGGCCCTTACATTCAGGTTGAATGCATTTCTTTGGACAATTTTTTTTTCTTTTTTAAGACCGCATCCAATCAATTCCAAAATTTCAGTGACGTCAATGAGAAAATTGGAGAACTCAAAGGGGAAACGGGGGCACATGGAACCCCTGGCATCTTCTGGCTGGCAGAGGCAGAGTTTCAACCGCTTCTAGCTCTTTACAGATCAGAGAACCGGTTGATGGCAGAACTGAGCATATTCCAGCAAAACAATACCCCTCATCTTATCTCTGCCCATGTCCCAATTGAGTTTAAAATGTTGGCACCCTGAAAGAGAAAGAAAAAAAAAGAAAGAATAAGAATGTTGGAGGGAAATAAGGAAGCAAGGAGAGGACGTAGACTTGAGGAGCAGGTATAGAATGCTCCGGACACAAAAAATAGAACAACAGGGAACAATGTCCACAGACTGTGGGCACTGCAGTGACTCCTTTAAATGAGGAGAATGGGAGAGCTGAATGCAGGAGGCTTGTTGGGAAGAACAGAGAGACACAAAACTTTTTAGGAATGTTCAGTGCTGTCAGCCCAAAACGTTGCACTCCCTAGATTAAGCAGGTTCAAGTTTCCTCCTATTAGCTCTTTGGTGATCCTCTGTTTTTAGTATGCAATCTATTGTTTAGGTATTTCAACAATGGGCTATTTACCTCAAGGTATTTCCGTAATCTTGTTATCCTTAATTTTTTCATTATAAGCATATAATGCTATAAACCTGCCTTTAAAAACAGCTGTTTGGCTACAAAGAATTCATGGAGGAGGACAATACATTCTTTCTGCACAATTCACAGTGATCCAAAGAAACTTGCCTTGTTATAAACGCCTCATCAATAATACTATAAAGTGCATAACTGCTTATATTCTTTCAGATTCTCACCTGGAGTATCTTGTAATTCCTAGTTTAAAAATAACTTCACTCTGACATACGATGCCTGCACGTAAGGTGTTGTGGGGGCAAGGCATTTCTTATACCAAATGTCCTCAAGTACTTGTCTTTGACCTAAACTACACTTACTGCCTCTATTGGAAATTCCTTCCACTTTGCTCAACTACAAGGTGGCAGAACTCGGGATTCAGACACTGTTCCAGCAGTATTGCAAACATGTGCATAAGTACTCTCAAATTCTGCTTTTCAACCTTTTCCATCAGTCCAAGTACAAAATTTGTTGGTTTAAAGAAGTCATGTTAGGCGGCTTTTATAACAACAAACCCCCCCAAACAAACCAAAACACAAACAAACAAAACCCCACGCCAAAGAGAGTAGCAAAGCTAGAAGTTGAATCAGATAAACCAGAGCTCATGAAATTTCAAAGAACCACCAACACGACAGGATTTTCTTGGTGAGTCTTAGCTCTCAGTTAACAAAAAAGGTAGCTTTCTAGAGTGACAAACTAGTTTAACAACACTGCACACATGGAACATTAATTACTCTAGACTGTTTTTGAAAGATTCTCTTATGAAAGCTGACTTAAAACATTTCCTCAAAATCTAAACCCTTCCTCGTAAATCCGTCATAATATGGGATGTACGGTATCTTTTCTTCAGTTATATGGCTTTTTATTAAAAAAAATCCACTGTATTCAATGTTATGAAGACTGCTGAGTCTCTTAAAGATAAGCATTAGCTTTTCAATTTATCAAGAACTACATTCAAAAGATGATTACTGATGCATTCACTCCATCAAGTCCAGAGACCTCGCTCAACAAGCAGTTCTCATGTTTGAAGAACAAACCTGTACTTGTAGTATAAAGTCCTACAGAGCACTAACATAAAAATAGCAGTGTACAATCCTGAGAACGAATACAGGCAATTTATACTCTGGTTCAGTTTCCTTTTCAGCTAAATAATGAGAAAGAAGGGATTGAGGAAAGCTTGAAACCTCATGAGCCCCGAGCAGAATTTTGCCTTCTTGCACATCAAAACCAATTCTGTCGATGAAATGCACTTTTCACAACTTCTTACTCTAGAAAGACTGGAAAGTCATGATAAAAGTCTTGACAATGTGAATGTTAAATTGTCACAGATACTCTTCCCAACAGTACAAGATGCTTTATTGGGCTGTATGTGTGTGTGAGTACATATACACATGTAAGTATACACAAATATGTATTTCATAAATAAAAATACATATAAATACACCAAGACAAACAATTAGGACATAAAGAATGTTGAGTCATAACCACAGATGTCCCAGCCATAGTCCAGAGACACTTAGCTTCTGGGAAGCTGTAACCCATCATTTTTCCAATCAGTGTATACTGATGATCAGTATGAACATCTGGATAATTCTCTTATTAACCCGAGTAATCAAAGGTTGAGTATCTTAGAATGAAAAAGAAAATCAATCAGTATGGCTGCTTTGAATTGATGGAAAATGCAAAGCAATCATGTTTAAGCAACATAGTTTTAAGTAAGTCTGCCAGCACTTGATAACTCTAGGCATAGTCCCTACTGGGCTTTGGAGGGACATTAATTTATCTGCTGAAGCAGCTAACACGATGTTCTAGAACAAGAAGTTGATACAAAATATGGTATGTGTTCTGATAGTGGCAGCATTAAAAACAGCTGCATGTAGAAGTTGAGACTATGCAGTCCATAGCTTTAGCACTAACTGCAGCACTAGTCAAAAATGCTTTGTTACTTTCAAGCCCAACAGAAATCCATTAACTAACTACATAGACTCCAAAGCTACAGCAAAGAAATGATTCCCATCTGGCAGCCAAAGCCCTGGGCAGATGCACACCAGTGCCTCACACCCACTCAGGTCTAACACGGTGGAGGCAAGGCTACAACCACCTTGTCCTGCCTGAGTGAGCAGGACCCAGAGCACCCGGCTGTGCCCACACCACACTCCCAGGCTCCCTGCTGCGGAGGGTGCCTAAGGCCACCAGTGCTGGCTCTGCAAGCCAAGGGAGCTGGGAGTGGAAAGCATCGGGTCAACCTGCACGCAGGCAAAGGCCCACCTTTAAGTCTGATGGAGACCAGGCAGCAAAGTTGCTTCTGGACATGCCCCAACACTCAAATAAGAATTAAAAAAAAAAACTTTAAATGCTGCATTTTGTAGCATTGCCTTCAATTGTCCCTGCTGGACTCAGGCTGGCTTTGCATCCCTCCTTTTGCCACAGTTAGTTTTGGCTCTTGAGATGGCCAAAAGGCATGAGCATACTGATTGGTGAGACAGTCTCCATGCACACACTGATTATTGATTTACAGGCTGATTTACTTTGGACCACCCCTGATTAGGCATGGAAGAAGAGAGGCCAATGTAACGCTTTGCTTGCTGTGCAATATAAAGAAATCGACTGTGTACATTTGACTCATTTATAGAGAAAAACAAAAAGAAAAACATCTGCTTTCAAAGGGAACGCCCATACAGAAAGCTTAAAACAACAACGCTGCTTACTTGTACAGCCATGAACAGAGCACTGACCTGTAACATGCATCTGGACACAACACCTTCAGGTACCTCAGGAAACTTCTGTCGCAGGTCATGTAAAACCTGAATGTCAATTTGCTGGCTTCCTTGGGCCATTCGTATATTGCCTGGTCAGGATTGGTTTTCAACAGGCAGTTTCAGGCCTTAGTAAAGGGAGTACTCATCTCTTCTGTCCCAGCATTTTCTGGAAGAGAAAGGAGAGCCTTGAAACACCAAAAGTAGGCACTTCTGATGTAACAAAAGAACACCCCACAAAAAAATGAAACACACACACACAAAATCCCTTCTCAATTATGCAATATAAGTTTGTATTTTATGTTGATGTTTTCCCATGCAACATCTCTGGCTAAGTAATTGTCCTTCCTGCACTCATAACCCCGAAAATTGCCCATTTATAGACACATCTCAGGATCAGTTTCCTTCTTTGCTTTTATACTGATATTATAAAATACACTAAGAATAAAGAAAGACTTGATTTATTGAAGTATTAATATGGATTTAAGAACAGCATTTTTACTTCTTTTAAACACAGCCGAACACAAAGTAGTCCACATCAAATACTGGAAAATAGCGTTCACTCAACTTTTGAATGTACCTGCATTTTTACCTCTACAAATCTTATTCAAGCATCTCCATGAATTTTATTCACTTTCTCCACGGCAGCAGCAGAGTAATTAAAAAAGTTACTCAGTCCATGCCCCACTAAAAGCACACTCATGTTATTTCTTCAGTGGTTTACAGTGCTAGACTAATCTAAGCAGTGACAAGACACTACCGATCTTGTACCTTCTTTAAAGGAATTATATGGAAAAACACTGTTCAAATTAAACAACTGAACAATTACACTGTTTATCAAAAATTGTACTGCAATATTTCTCTAATTAAACTTCAAATCTGACAAGAGCACAGCAAGTCCAGAAAACCAGAGGATTCTATTAACAAGAAGAAAACGGGTTTACCCTAGTTCAGTATCAAATGCCATTTTTCCACCCTTCTTCTACTGAGCAGTCCATAAAACTTCCTGCTAGATAACTCCCTCTCAATCCTCCTAAGACCGCTTAATTTTTTTTCCAATTTCTCTAACCTACATTAAAGAAAACCATTTTGCAACATACTCTATTATTTTCAGAAGAGTAAATTCTATGATCTCCACCTCAAGTTCCCTGTACAGTATTAAAATTTTGTATTTACTCTTTATTTCAATTATATCAGCAAAAAAGCACCTTCACAGCTGCTACAGCAAAAACTCCATGGAAAGAGATTAATGCACGCAGTCTTTTCAAAAAACCACAGAGAATAAATTGAAAAAACAGTATTTAAAACCGATGTTCCACATTGTCGTCCCAGTGCTTCATTTCAACCAAGTATTTTGTATTCTAACTCATTTTTCAGCGTCTGAAGTCTTGATAAAATATACAATGACCACAATTTCCATTTATTACTCCAAACCAGTAAAGTATTATAACAATTATTTTAAAATTCAAAGAAGCGCTACAGAAAAACTTGTCTGCATCTTCATGAGGCATAAAACAACTTATCAGTCATCATTCGATGCTTGCAAAGTTCAGTTATTTGTTGGTAGCATGCAAATCTTGGGAAATTGCTCATTTTTATTTTTTCTACTGTACTTTTAGGTTTGGTGGCTTAGCACCAAGCAGATGCATGCGGGCAGTATCACTTCACTAAATTTGCAGATAAATTTTTGCACGTGCGCATTAGACGTGTCAACATGGCAAAATACGATATTTAATGTAGTATGGGAGGAAATAAACCAAAGAGGCTCTGCTTCCCACTATCTTAATTCAGAGAAATACATTCCAATACAAAAAGAAAAAAGTTTTTTTTCCTTAGTTTCAATTATAATAGGCAACTAATATGGCTTCATTGACAATGTAACATATGAAAAATGTATCATATGAATATGAAGGTCTCATTCCAATCATCACTTCAAGAAGAAAAACCCACTAAAGAGCTCAAAGACATCACAAGATTATTTATTAAAAAACCCAAATTAACCTTAAGGAAGACTGAAATGACAGGTCATGAAGCTTTTTGAGGCCTCTCTAGTAAAGACAGATGAAAAGGTTTTTTCCCAGTTCTTGATGTTGCAAGAAACTACAAAAAGGACTCACTTAAAGGAACTAAAGTTACTTTGACAGATACAAGCCTAAGGAATAGACACACAACACTGCTGTCAGCCATGGAACTCAGGATCATCCAAAATATTGTTAGAAATATTGTCAGAAAGTTACATATACAAGTGGAAAATAAAAGGCACGAATGTAAGAGTGAATAGCCAGGACAGCCAGCAAATAGACTGCAGAAGAAAAGGGTACCAACAGGAGGCAAAGGAAACTGCTGGCAGCAATGTTTTGGCTTCATTCAGAGATTCTGGCATAAAAATAAAGGCAACACAGCATTACAGAAGTAATCAGAAAAATCAATTCAAGAAATCAATTATTAGAAGAAGGAAAATTCAGCACTGGTGACTCAGAGAAATAATTCTTCCTAAAATCATTAATATCAGAGTTTAATTACAAAGGAAAATATCTAAATACTGGAGTGCAGTACAATATAAAGCTATTCTTGTTGTAATGCCCGTTTACTAATCGTTTTACATACTGCTTCTAGCCATTCCAAAAAAAAAAAAACCCCTCTTCAATGTGACTTTATAATGTTGAAGAGAGACAGAGATCCCAGTGCTCATTTATGCCAGAAATACTAAGTAACCGGAAGAATTAATTAGCTGTGTTCTTTTTCAAGGAGTATTGGCATGATCCCCAGACAACTTAAAAGGCCTGGCAATTGTATCATGATGGAGCTCCTGTTGAAGCTTTATTCTGTGAAAACTATTGAAACCAAAGTAAACAATGTGTCATCTCCCAAAGACTACTCAGAACCATGAGTATGAGACACAAAATAAACTGCCTCTCTTGTTTATGAAAATATTCAAAGACAACTTAATGTGAAATATGATTCAGATGCCAAATACTAGGCTGTTACAGTGCTGGACCAGCGCTAGCTAAATACATAATTTTTCAAGTCTCCTTTCTTCTGACAGAGCACATGTTTAACACATCAGAGACAATTCTTCAATACAAACCTTAATATCACATTGACGTTCCACAAAACACTTATAAAGAGTAAATTCTGTCAAAATGGATTTTATGAAATAATTACACCTGACAAAATCCAAACAAAGAAGCTGATAGACCAGAATGTTATCTGCGCTTCTTGTTCATTAGTAACTTTTTCCTACTGCACCTTCACATACAGTCCACACCACAAGAAATATCAAAGGTAATTGCACAGATTTTAACATAACTGCTGCACTTAGTAATTCCAGTTGAAGTTATGATACACTCATAGTGACTGAAGTCCCATTTAATGGTCCCAGTTACCATTCTGGAAACAACCTTTGTGAGTTCAAGAGAACAGCTTTTGGAAATATGCACACACTGTCACAGTAACCAGCATGCCCTTCCCCTTCTCCAAACTCAAATCAATGCAGCCTTTATATCTCCCTTGTCACTTCAGCTACATCTAATAAATAAATTGCTCACACTTTCCTGTGGTTTTAATCTGATCACATCTGATCTGTGTTTTACTCACCTGGCTAAAACGCGGTAAAAGTAATCTACCTAAAAGCTTATTTTAGAAACCCGGCTGTAAATATTTTTAAGAGAGCGAATGCAGAAACAAGTGAACATTTTCCTGTACCATGAATGGGGCAGGTTACAGACACTGTTTATACAAAGACTGCTGTAATGACAGGAAATCAGATGCAGCAAGCTGCAATGCGAGCCTGGAAGAGGCTGCTACACAGACAAGCAACTAGAAAGATGACTGAAAAAAACCAAAACCCAACAAAAAACCAAAACAGAAACCACCCAACCCCTCTATACTTATCTCAGGCTCCTTCATCAGGACTAAGTAGCTCCCCAATACTCAGATGTATCTATGCATTGGATAACTCCAAAAAGTAAAATTATCTTCTCCCCTCCTCATTCCATGCTTTCACGAGCAATACCTTCTACCTTCACCCATATATTCAGCTACGTTTTTTCCTGTTATCTTATCCAAACACCTATCCAGGCACCAAGCCAACAAATATTAAGAAACTTCTATGGGCCCTTTTTTCAGCCAGACCTCAATTCTGATGTTTCACTCCAATAATTCAACTAGAGACTAACCGCAGGTCACTTTCCATCGAGGTTTTCTTTACCCTGAATTGCTTGAATGACAAAGTATAGCTGATATTAATATTGCTAGCATTTCTTTCAGCTTTCTTTAAAAAATATAATTTCCTCTCCAGTCTGCAAGACTGGCAATCACATTACAAATGTATGAATCTCTATCCACAGAAGAGCACTTCTAAGCAGGATCTCCATTCCTCTGACAGTGACAAGCATTGCAAGCTTATTGCCAGTTTATACTTACTTGTGTTATCACTCTCCTTACAATCAGAAGTATATTTTTGTATCCCTATTGATTGGGAAAAAAAAGACCTTTGGACAAAAAATGCCATGTTGTTCTCTTGCAACCTACCCCTCCAACTTCTTACATGCCAATTTCCACACCTACTCTTCCTTTTCTTGCTCACCTATAACTGCACATTCTTGTTAAAGACGTGACCAGAAACTTTCACTGTATGTGTGTCTAGCAAATGGAGGGGGAAAAAAAATAAAAAGATCCCACCGCATGTAAGGCCAACTTTCCTTAAAGAAACTGGTTCCCAGCCACATGCAGGACTGCACACTTTTAACTGTGTCACTGACAACTCGCAGGCAGGAAAAAAGAAAAACCCAAGAATAACAAAACCAAAATTGTATGGTTCTCTGAGAAACTACAATACCAAAAACATTTAGAAATTAAACAGCAAGAAACAATGAAATTATCTTCTCCCCTACCCAGCCCTAACAGACTTTTTCTGAAAGCCTACATGGAGTCAAATGTCAGGCAGCCTGAACACGCACTTGTTTTCTTAAAATTAAAATTCAGAGGTTTTTTTTGTAAGGGAAAAAATGTAGAAACAAGAACATTCTACCCCAGAGTCCCGTATTCTTTCCGCAAAAGAGATTAAGTGACAGTACAGAATCTAAAAGCTTACACTACCATCACTAATGCTTTAAATGCATATTTAAAAAAAAAAAAGTGTGAGAACTGGATGATGGAAACAGGTTTATTAAATATTCCTAGTAGAATTTAATTGTCCTAATATATTACGCAGCTTTTCCATGGCTAATTTGAACCATTTCAACAGTTTTTCACCAGTATCTCTACTATCTCTGCCTAAAGAATAATATTATCAACACCAGATGTTATACTTCACTCATTACCATCCATCTCTTAAATAAATAAAAAATGAATAATTTTAGCCCATCACAGTTTGTTTCCCATCTCATCCTCAACCTACTACACAGTGAGACCTCCTTGTATCTGTTTGCCAGATTTCTACTCTGCCCTGTTCTGAATCCAAACAAGAACATGAAGGATATAAACCTGATTTCATTGCATGACCTTAAAACTGAAAAAAATCAGAACTGCAAATAAGCATCACTAAGAGTTTTCCCCAAACACATTACTGAATTGGATCAAACCAAAAGACTTCTATCAAATAATGAATGATGAGCAATGTCAAAGGAAAATGGCAAACTCTGCGACAATTCAGAGAAACAATCTGTTCCTATGGAAAATTTATTTTAAGTGACCATACCTGGAAGCAATTCCTACCTTGAAGCACAACTTGGTATTTTTTCTTCCATCAAATTCATTACAAAGAGTAATTTCCAGAAATAAATTTTTATTTAACACATTTCATAATGTCTTTTAAACTCCTGGCCGGAATAACAATGTACTATAATGGGTCCCACAGCAAAAGTGTGCACACATAAAATATTTAAAGAGGTTTAATCTGTCAGGTATTTCCTTGGAAACTATGAGCAGCTATACGATTTCTTTTTCGAGGGAAATTAGTTAGTTGTAGTTGTACTTTTTTTCATGTTGAGCAAATAAAAAAAAAAGATCTTGTTTTGTTTGACTGCGAATTTTTGATTCTTGCTAGTTCTGTAATGCTAATGCACACATTAAGGGATTCTATTAATGGATTTTACCTAAGTTTGGTTTGGATTTTTTTCTCCTTCCCTTAAGAGAATTAATTAAAAACAAAGCCACCTTCCTTTACTGTAGGTCATTCTGTGAACTCTACCAAAGCATAGCTGACCTTTTCATAGCTCAGCAACATGTTGGCAAACCTCACACATAAGCACGTTAAAAATGAGGTTTCTCAGATCACTATAAAAATTTCCTCAGGAATACGGTTTCATTAGAGAAAGATCCATCACAGCAGTTATTGAGCTCGCCCCAAGCTACTGTTAAGAGCTGGCAGTTTGAGATTTGACCTGAATTCTTCGCACAGTACATTAACAACAGAAATCTGGAGCTGAAAGCTTTGAAATTTGTAAAAAGGGTTTTAATTCATTTTTACTGGAGATGAACTGAAAGTGAGGAAAGCAAAACACCTCTAAGACAGCTGAGAAGGCATTTTCAATTCTTCCTACACTTATACTCCAAGGCACACCCAACTGGGTGCTCTCCTGTCCACACAGTTCTCACAAGGCCCCTAAAAGCTCTACATCACAACTCAGCCTTCGAGTGGAGAAGAGAACATAACCAGTCCCCCCTGAACAACAATAATCTCATCACCTTGAAATGAAAAGGTCAGAAGGAGGAAATCCTAGGTATGCTATTTTTCTACATTTTTATTCCCTGATAAATACAGAGAAAGTGCAATTAATTGCTATCAAATAGCCAATGAATTATTAGGTATTCACATTAATCTGAAAATAGGGGCTCTACCCATTAAGTTACCCTAGAAATATATGTGAAGATAAAAATCAAGATTTCTGAATGCCAGGTGTATCTTAAATACAGTACTTGATGAAACTCAGAATTTAAATCCCAAGAATGCTATAAATCTATCCTTATGAAGCATTTTCTTCCTTAGAAGCAACCATATGTTTTGTATGTGTCTTGCCCGTTTCATGGCAATTGTAGGATGTCATATGGAAACGAAATACACAAAGCTGAAATTGCATTACATAATCCAGCCAGGGTATTTTTGTTAATTACATTAATGAACTCCACAGTAACTACAAATTCTGCCTGCATTAAGATTCCAGTCTTAACATTCTTCATGTCAATTTTATCTAGGTAATCAAAACTCTCTACCTTTAAGTAGATTCATTCTCTTTTTCCCTATGCATCTACACATTTGGTTCCATTTGTCAGCTTCCAAGTGAATGAAAACCCCATTATTAATTCACAGGAAGGTCAAGTAGCAAGTATTAATCTTCACATCCTCAACTGTGATTGTATCAGGTTTCTTCCACAGATTAACAATATGAGAAAACTGTCAAGTATTTTTTTCCCTTCTGCATACTTAATTTCTACTATGGCTGCATCGTAAAGCTTTCATAAGATAATCCTCTATGAACTCCCTGGAGTCAAAAGCAGGTGTTGCTGTTTTGAAGAGTATGCACTATTTCCAGCGCAACTGTTCTAAGAGTTGAAAGGAGAGAAAAAAATCTAAGACAATAAAAATGCCAATCAGAGAAAGAGGCAGGAAAACCACACCTATATGACCAGCCCTCATTAAAAAATCTTGAAAAAGTAACTGAAAACGATAACAATGACGGTCTACACGGAAACGTGACTAAACTTTTTTTTTCTTCAACTCACTTGACTGTATCTCCTTTAAAATCTGCTTTTGATTGATGACTGACAAAAAGATACAAAGGCTTCCTAAAATGAAGCAATGATTTTAAACAACCAGTTTATATCTAATTAGATGCTATAATCTCTCACAGATTCTCTGATCATAATGTGCACTAATGTAAGAACATAAATATCCTACTGGGTCAAAAAAAGTGTCATTTTAGCTCAGTGTTGTTTGCAAGAGTGGCAACAAAAAGCAATATTCAGGAAGAATATGTAAGCCTAAGCCTTTTTTGAGCACACTCCTCTCATTCTCTCTGTATGTACCGATTGTGTGATTGAGGAAGCTCGAGAGCAGTGCCCTGCCTATTCTCTTTACAGACCTGATGACGATGTAGTCATCAAATTCCTTTTCTTCACCTACAGAAATTATCTGCTCCTCCAATACACTGTGGAAAAGAATTCCAGAAGTTTACTACTCTGTGCATTTTGAAAAAATAATTAAAAATCGACCAAAAAATCTTCCTTAGACTTTTTTCAAACTTCTTGTCCTACGGGTGCTGAGTGCTACACAGTTCCAAGTTGCAGGATTTCGCAACAGTTCTGCATTCACCACCTGCATGAATTTGCAAGCTTCACTCATAAATCCTCCTGCAATCATCACCTCTCCAAACTGCTAAGTCTATCATCTAAAGGCCTCCTTGAAAGGCAAGAGCTGCTGCCTTGATTAAAAACAAAATAAAATCTTCTCACTACCTTCTCTAACATCAACATTTGCTCCCTGAAATACAGGGACTGTAGCCCTTGGTGCTCAAGGGGAGGGTTTACCAGGGCTTTACAGGAATGACACAATTTCTCATGTCCTCAGTATCTTTCTGATGATGCCCAATACCTCTGCTGGCTTTTCCATCTACTCCTGAACATTGCAGTAGAAGTTTCACGTAACTCACCACAAATCCAAGACTGCTCTTCTCAGTTGCAACGAG
>VZTA01025007.1:334058-366435 GCA_013398855.1 Mohoua ochrocephala | reverse complement strand
TTATGAATGTAGTAGCTGTAAGCATGACCAGGCTTATCACACCCCACAAGATGACACACTAGAACTTTAATAACCTATTCCCTTCTCTCTCTCCCACCTATGCCTTTCCTTCTCCATATCTAGTGCCCTAAGCATCAGTAGCTGTGAAAGTTTTAATCATTTTCCAATATTTTACTACATCCTAGTTCACTGGGTAGAAGACAGCTTGGTAAAAGCTGCAACATAAAGAACAATCAGAGCCACAGCCAAGCCCAGCACACCTCAGAGTCAGAAAAAGTGTTAAGTTTGTGATACAAAGCCTGTAGTACCCGTTGGCTGTGACCACAGTAACAAGTAGGGTAACAAGCACCTCAAAGTGTTACTTTGTTTATTGCTCTCCCCCTGCTTTCGTAACTTTAAATCACTATTCTACATACAGAACAATTCTAAAAGCTGGTTCTGAGCTGGCTCCAGAGCAGTTCGTAAAGTTTCAGGCTTTATATCTGACCAGTCCAAATCAGATCAAAGTCTTCCTTGAACAAGTTGCCCCCATAAAGCTGTAGATGTTCAGGGAACTCGCCAGTAGCCTACTGGCAACAGCAGCAATAAAATGTATGTGAATGACAAGTTCTTTGAAGAGCGTCAGGAACCTCTACAATAGCTGACTCCAGGCCAAAGGGGACTACCCTGCAGCCTAAGTACACAGAAGCCCATCTCAAAACCTCTTGGCTCCAAACACCCTTTTCAATAGTATGAAACCACACTGCAAATAGACCGGGATCTGCAGAGCTTGCAGACTTCTGGCTCCACCACTGAAAACCACAGTCCGGCACGACTGGCTGCTTCAGAGCTGTCAGTCTGAACTCTAGATTCATTACTCTCGTGATAGTTTCACTGAACACAGGGAAGATTCAGTTTACACTTGCTAAGCTCATATTTCATTTAAAAATCTTCAGATAAATGAAACAGACATCTGATGAAATAAGAATCACTTCTAGCAAGCTAGATACTTAGCAGTAGTTTTTGATAGCGATTTCCTAACAAGACAGCACACACACCAGATATCAAACCTTTCAGTGAGAGACTGATGCACGATTCCTACTCGAGAGCCATCATGGAACATCAGTGTATAGGAGTGGGCACACAGGAAGGACATGATGCTTTTTGCTCTTAGAAGATCACACAACCAAGAATATCTCTGCATGTAATGTAAAGCTCTATTCAAAATTATACATTAATGTTTTCTTTTCTGAAAACAGGAAAATGACTTAGAGAAATAAATTTAGATGGAAACAAATTGAAATTGCATTTAACCAAGCACAAAGAGACTTAAATCCACATTGAAATACTTAAGTAAAAAACCATTGGTAGGTCTCATACTGAAACTATGGTACCTTAGCTTTCCTTCTAAAGAGAACAGCAAGAAGTGTCATTGCTTCAATTCAGAACTAAGTAAGAGTGCTGTTAACACTACACCCTTCCCAGTGACTCGGAAGACTCTACCAGAGAAACACTTCAAACCCAACTGGTCTGAAACTGCAATAACTCTCAGATTTATCCATGACAAAAAAACAACTTCAATTTCATTATTACATTGCCAATTCAAAGATGACAGAATCCAAAAGGCTAAAGAAATGCTAAGTCACATGAAGGATATATAATGATTTTGTTCTCATTTATAGCGACCTACAATCGTTGAATGCAAAATTATCCTGTTGTCACATTTCCACAACAGTGGAAAGTCTGAGAGTGAACTTTGTGCCCTTTTAGTACACTCCCAATGACACTATTATTGTATTTCATTAAAATTCGTATGAGAACATAAAAAAGACAAGAGCTGCTGTGCCATGTTTTAGCAGCTTGCCTGGTAGTTCAATTTCTGATACATATTTTGGGTTATTCAGTTCACAGCAGGAAGCTCTGGAAGGCCTCTGTATCCAGGCAAATAGCTGAACTTCAGCAGTTCAATACAGAAGCCAACAACAGCATTACAAATCTCAGAGCTTGCATTATGTAACCCAATCTTCCAGTGGTTTTGCTGATGACTAGATTAGCATTTGAAAGACTTTGCAATTTATGAAACGGTGTTT
Source organism: Mohoua ochrocephala (assembly GCA_013398855.1). Lineage (NCBI taxonomy): Eukaryota > Metazoa > Chordata > Aves > Passeriformes > Acanthizidae > Mohoua > Mohoua ochrocephala. The sequence goes on along the minus strand of VZTA01025007.1, from coordinate 364,366 downwards.
CACACCGATACTAAAGCAAGTACCCCTAAAAATGCTGAGAAGTTCCATCATCCTACAAGTGTAAGCCAGAAATGAAGCTCATCAGAGATCAAGGGACATGACAGCATTTTAGGAAGAACATTCCAGAATCAAAGTATTTCAATAATTGCCCATAGCCACAGACAAAATCCTCTGAAGATGAGGTAATCATTTTAAACTAGAGGAGCATATATTTAGATTGGCTATAAGGAAGAAATGATTTGTGATGAGGATGGTGAGACACTGGAACAGGTTGCCCAGAGAAGTTGTGGGTGCCCCTCATTGGTGGTAAACAGGTTAGGTGGAGCTTTGAGCAACCTGAACCTCTGAAAGATGTTCCTGATCTTTGCAAGCCCCTTCAGATCTAAAGCATTCTGTGTCAGTGGTGTCCAAACCAAGGATAATTAACTGGATTTTAATGCAATTAAGTAATGCCTTTAGAATTTTTTTTCCCTGCAATTACATGATATTGCTGAAGTCAGGCTGTATAGCAAGTTAAATGCATACAATTACATTAGAAAAACATACAGAAATCCCAGCAGTAACAAGGCATGCCAACTGTTGTCTTATTCACATTATATGTTGTGTCCTGTTTTTTAGTATTTGCACTACATTTTTCCCTAGAGAAAGAAATGGCTCGCGTATAATATTGGCCTAGAATGTTGTGATAACACACCTAGAGTATAAAAAGTGAGATTTTGTGAAACAAAAAAAGCTTGTCCCAAATATTTTCAAAATTATGATGAATCTTTCTTGTTGCTTGGACTGAAAACATGAATTTATGGGAAAAAATCCTAAGACATTTGCATCTCTCTTTCTTTCTTAGGCACACATAATGTACAGGCTATTTCCTGATTTTACAACTAAGTTTTTCTAAATATTTCCCTGATCCCACAGAATCATTCTCCATTCTTTACTTTTTTAACTTAAATTTCTATATTCTTAGTTGTGTAAGCCCAGTCCATGCAGTGACTCACTTTGGCACAACCTGGTCACTGCAGCACGGCCCAGCAAGAGCAGCGTCCACTGTCAGAAAGCAAAGATACAGGAAGCAAAGACCTGCAAGTCCTACTCCAAGAAAACCTGATTCTCAAATGTTAGTATGACTCTAAAAGGAAACAAAGCACACATTTCAAGTTCAGGTCTAGCAGCACCTTTGACACTCTCCCCAGTTCTTTGAAATTCAAATCAAAACACACGTTCCTATTTGGAAGATATTTACATTTGGCAAGTATGGTCTTTTTATTATTTTTTTCCTCTGTTCCCTTTATGTCTCTTGAATGTGACTAAAGCAGGTAAGTAGGTAACTTAATTGTGGTTTAGACAAGGAGATGGAACAAACTCAAAAGGTGTCAGTATAGCCCCACCTGAGTTACCAATACGAGTGGCCAGAACTCGTCTAAAGGTTGACAGTTCAGACCCTCTCACTGAGGATGAAAGTGTAAGGTTAACTAAAAGGATCCAAGGGAATATAAAGGATATAAGGCTCACTCTTGCCATTAGCAGAAGCTGGAGAAGAAAAAATCCAGGTCTGGGAAACTACCATCTCTGCACTAAGACTTAAATTAATCTTGTTTTCTTTGTAATTCCCAAAACAGAGCCAACCAGCCAGGAGATTTCTCCATCCTTCATTTATTCTATTGCTCTAAAGGTTGTTACTACTGCAGCAAGGGCATCACTGCTGGTAATGTTTTTGAATGCAGCTGTCACGGCACAGGGCCGAAACCTCCTCAGGCCATGGAGGGAAACATATTTTACTAAGTTTCTAACTCGGCCAACGAGATACAATAACATTTCACACAGCAAGAGAGGCCTCTAGTTTGAGGAATTTTCATTACCGAATTTTAAAACGGAGCTTCTGACAGTAGGTATATTACAAGAACAACAATAAAAAAGAAAAAAGTATTTTAAATTCTCATTTCCTGCTACATTAAGGCTACTATGAACAATAACATTGTTATGAATACTGCTGTTGGGTCTTTGCCCTTGTAGCCACGTTATGTACTGTTCATCATATTCTGCAAATGAAAAGCCAGACCAATGCAATAACTGAATAAAAGGCCTCAAAAATGCATGATTGTACCAAAGGCAAATTAATACTTGTGATACTCTGAATTACATGTCACTGTAATGCCCGTTCAGTCACATAATGACAGCCAAACTCTAGAAATAGTACTTTAAATATATCTTGTTTTCCATTAATTATTTTTCATTTGTACCTAAAACCAGTGTGTACTGTTCAACAGTTGATATATCTACTACAGAGCAGCCTGTATTAATGGTGACTTAACTCAGTAAAGGCTTTAAATACACATAAAATAACATTACTTTTGCAGAAAAAAAAAAATCATAAGGCACTGGGAAGTTAAGAGTAAAAATATCACTAACATCACAGTTAAGCCATATGATGTGCTTTCACACACACATCACTCAAGTCCTGCCTAACATCATGCAGGAACTCCACATTACTGCCAGGAAGAGAGCTGCACACTCTGAATTTCACACAATGGAACGCAACCAAAGAGACAATTTCTCTCTTCTTATCGTACTCCAGCTCATTCATCATCTTTCTTCTGTATTGCAGTAGGCAAAACACTACATTTCTGAACTGTATCATCTTCCAAACACGCTTATCAATGCAGTCTCTTTGCTGATCTCACTTTAAAGCATAGCAGCAATTCTAACTTGTGAAACACCAAGAATTTTTCCAGGTCATAGGGTCAAAATCTCTGATTCCCCATATGCAAAGCAGGCACTTTAAGAAGAATATTAACATTTTGCAAAAATTTATAGCAAGGGCGCTGTCAGCACTTGTATACAATGTGCACAAAATAACTCCATTCAGCCTGCTGAAGCCACATTCATACAGCATTTCGCTGTGATTCACTGACCGCTTTGAGAATGCCTGGTTTATACAAAACATCACTCAAAAGAAAAGTGAAAAATTCCTGAGCAGTAAACTGGCTTTAGAGAGATTATCTGCTTAGAGAAAAGCAAAGATACCAAGGATAGCTTGAGCAACAACATTTTGAGCAAGTCTGTGAGCTATTACAAGTTACAAACTGTATGATTTAAGAGCAAAACAACTTCATCGCCTTCCGCCTTCAGTGCTCTTTCCTGTACAGTGCAGTTACCCGTACACCAAAATGTACCTTTGGCACCACACACAAGCGTGGTTGGAAGCTCGGGGGTGGGATTTGTGATCCCATCTCCATGAAAGCCATAGCACAAAGCATTTGATGGACCATCAGCAACCCATAAGTGAGTGCACTGCACTAAAAGTGGAAGAAACAAGCTGGTTTACTTCTTCCTAGTTGTCATGTATAGCCATGACACCACACAACTTCCTCCTAGGAGTCATGTGTTAAAATACACCATTTCCAGAAAAACTGGAAGTAGCTTTGGACTGTTAAAGAAAGCATCAAACAACAGAACAAAAATAGTTCTATTTCATATATACCAGACACAAGAAAGTATTCAAACAGTTGCTAAGGAGCAGCAGGCCATGGGCATCACATCAGATTTTACTGTTTCACTGATCACATGTTGGAGAAAATGTTAGATTTGCAAAATCATCTATCAAAAGTTTTCAACTATTTAGCCATATTTCATCAAAAGTGAGGTCTGAAACACTACAGCAACTAACACAAATACAGATGCTGTCGTGTCACAAATAACACACATCTGTATTTCAGTCCTCTAGAGCAAAATAACAGACAACCAAATAACAGAGAAAGCTTTTAGATTTTGGCAGGGAGCTTTCCCCCTATGGACAGAACAGGCTGTCCCCACAAAACTGGTATTTACCAAACGTGGCTCGATGATCAAATTACACTTTCTCTGGTATTCACAAAGTAGTGAATGCATGTGTCACAAAAAGCCACAAGAAATCCAAAAAGTTGAAGAGTAACTCCAAGTATTCCCTTTACTTTCCAGATACTCCTTTCAGAAAGCACTCTCAATTATGTGATCTATATACAGAAAGTCCCTTATTTTATATATTCATCTTTAAAGAAAAAATTTTCACTCAGATCAATTAAAATTACCTAAAAATATTCAAGTAACTTAAATAATTGGTCCAGGATGGTAATGATACTGATCCTTATGTCTCAAAAGCAGGACCCCTCTTATAATTCAGACAGCCAAACTAAGAGCATAATTTATGGCAAATGCATGAAAAAAAGAAAAAAATTAGTTGCTAAAGAGAGAATTGTGCTCATTCAGATTAAGGACTCCACAGGTAACACTCATCTCACTTTTCTTCTTTGTTCTTTCCTAATTAAATAACAAATAAATACTAATGCAAAACAGCTAAAGTTTTACCAAAACAAAATATTTAAGGCCCTTCATTAAGTGCCCTAAGCAAATGATACTTCTAAATATTTAGATAAAAATCTACTGGCTTCAATACAAATGAAAGCTGGCTGGTCAGCCAACTAAAAGTTTTCTGACTTTCAACTCTTCAGAGCAATTCCAGAATTAACACTCTGGCCTACCTTCTTTTGGAAAAAAAAGTAGAAAAAAAATTCCTTTGAATATATATGTCTGAAATCTCTATGAGCCTTTTCAAATCAGGGGTAAAGGCCACTCATAGTTCCAGATGCAAACAGTGAAGCTCCAGAACTCACATTATTAGATCTGTCAGCTGCCTCCTGTGGCACAAGGCTGGTGAAGAAGCCACCTCAGTCAGGAAAGCACAGAACCGGCTTCTTCAGCTTCACTAAAGACCATCAGAAGCCCACAATCACCGTTCTCACTCACTGTGAGGATAAGCTCATCACATGAATCCTCCCCTATGAGAAGACTGTGAGATGCAAGTTAACTTTGTGGCAGTAATAGTCAGCCTTGCGTGCTCCTTTACTAATGAAGTGCTTATAGATATAGGGTGAAACTACATCAGAAAGCTGAACAGACCGAAATCTTCAGTAAGAGAACACACCTTGCCTTCCTCTCCACTCTGCTTAGACCCTGCAATTCTGCCCTCTTGCTTGCTCCGGCCATGATATTTGCCCACCTCTTCTCTGTGTCAAATTCAAGAGGTTAACCTATTAGAAGATAATACTTTTCTTTTTTGTTGGATTTCTCTTAATGTTTCAGCAGCCATGAGCTGCTGCATAAGCTCAAACCACGTGGATACATTCAACTGTATCCCATCCAGCAGACTGGAAGATCCTACCATGCAAAAAGCCTGAAAATGCATTATTCTGAAATCGAAGACTTTACTGCTAAACTGAAAGGAACGACGAACTAGGCTGACATAAATTACACCTGCTTTCCAAGAACTGTAATTAAGAATCTGAATTACAGACCCTGTAAGCATGGCTAGGCCAAAAGCTGAATTGGAGCAGTGAGTTACGGGCCATGTGTTGTTATTCCAACAGCCAGCATTGGATCAGCGCTGTGACTGCATCATTTTTATATCCCACTCCTATTATGCTCCTATGGGACTACACATTAAACCAATTCTACAGCTAGAATAGGTGCAGAAGAGCAGTGACTGCCTAAAAAAACAAATCAAAAGCATTTCTAAGAAACATGTAAAAGCATATTTTAGGAAGCACTAATCCCAATTCACGGCGCCTCAAAAAAGCTGTAACTATATAATCTAAGGCTGCTCTGTCTCAAAGCACTTCCAACAGCATCCCAGATAAAAAACAGTATTGATCTAGAATGTTTCTAAACTTGGGCCTACAGTTCTTGAATACACTGCAATAAAAAACAACTCTACCTTCAAATAATTACTGATAAATTTAGGTTGGAAGGTACTCACAGAGGTCAGCAGCTCCAAACACTATTCAAAGCAGGACTGACCTCAGGTTTGAAACAGGTGCACAGGGCCTTGGGCAGCCAAATTCTGAAATACCCCAAGGACGGAGATTCCACTAGGTTTCTGGAAAATATCCTCCACTGATTAATCACACGCACTAAGAGGAACTTATTCTTTATATCCAATTGGGATTTCCCTCGTTGCAATCTACTACTTCTTGTCATTTTGTTTGCTACCTGAGAAAAGCATTCCTGCCCCATCTTGCCTGTAATTCTAACTGTACATTAGTCCATCTTTAGACCTCTCTCCCCCACATTAAACATGCTGAGGTTCCTCAGCCTCTCTACTTATATCACTGACCATCTTATTTCCATCAGCTGAACTTGCTCCCATTTGCCAGCATTCCTTGCAATGGCAGGCTCAAGGCTGTCAGATGCACCCTCACAAGCGCTGGAGAGAGAAGGAATAATCACATCCTACCACATGCTGCCTACGCTACTTCCTATGTTCAGTCTGAAAAGTCCTTTTGCTTGTTCTTTGACAGGTACTTTGAAGCCCATTCTCAGCTGCTGTTTGAAAGATGCTTTTTTAAAAACAACGTTAATTAACTTGACGCTTTTATAGTGCTTTTGCACCAGCAGTTGTATTACAAATCAAGTAAAGCCGGGTATCTAGGCAAATACAATAACTGGTATAGAAATACTCTTTCTCTACTTTTACATGTGTAATACACACATCTGCCACATCTCCCTCTTCTGCAGAACCCAGAGAAAACCATTCCGCTTTGACAGCTGCCTACTTAAGAACTGAAATAGGGGAAAACACACAGAGAGAAATAAAAGTTATGGGTCGGAACAAGGTAGGAGGAAGAGCGATAGGAAAAATTATAGGCCTCAGTGCAATTTGTGTCACTGAGTCCAAATTAAATTCAAACTTCTGTGCCAAGTATTTGTCTGCTACTGTTGGGCTCTATGCAAATCTTTAATCAGTAGCTTCTGTGAGTTCCAACACTTTTTTCCAGACCTTTAGATCCCTCTCCACTAACTAGATGCTTACATACCTCGGTGGAATTTGGTTCCATTTGAGTAAGACATTTCTTTCTAGCCCAGATGCATGTCCTCTCTAGACATCACAGAGAACACATTTAAATATTTGAAACTGAAATTTTAAAATGCCAAACTTCTTAATGCCAAAAATCAAAGCCACTGCTAACGTTATTTGCACAGCAGGAAAGTTTTGATGCCAGTACAGACAGTGGAAAAGCTTTTTCAATATCATATACTGAAGTTACAAAAAAAATGTCAAGCTCCAAATCTTCCCATGTCATCACAGCTGGAAGATCTTGCTCTGCCTTTGTGGATGAATGCAGGATGGCCATCTAATGGCTAAGAGAACAGTAAGCCTTTCAAATGGAAAAGCATACAGGTATCGAAAGGGGATACTAGGAGTTGCTACTGGCACCAGTCATTATGAAACTAAGGAAAGAAATTAAAATCCAAACCAAGACCAAATGTTTTCAGATGGACTTCTAAACTTCATTTTCCTCTCATTGCCCTGAAAAGCTGCTTCTTTCCAACAAGGAATGGAAACTGCCACACTTTCCATTAAATAGAAGTTACCACCATGTTGCAAATGAATGGTTAATTCATTTTAAATGAGGTGGTATAGTTAATTCCTTATGTGGAAATAAAAAAGATTAAAAATATTTGAAATGCTCTGGCTTCCTCTTATCCTACAGATCTTGCAGAGTGCCCACTGATTAGTCTCAAGACTGACACAGAATCCCTTTTGGTCATTACGAAAGAAGTCCTCAGAACAACAGCTTAAATGTCCTTCTACCTTACCCTAAAAGCTACGCTCAAGCTGTAATGAAGTCAGTGATCTGTCACTGGAAGTGCTGCATCCTTATTTTGACACTGTCAGGGTACTCTCGTGCACATCTTAAAAATGCAGTTCCCTCAGGGACTGGACCACTGATGAGGCCTCTCCCCCACTATTATTCTGCAGTAGTTCTAACTACACTGACCAAGACATCTTAACCATCTCACTGGGAGGCACAGAGGACAGACACAGCAGTTGAGGTGTCACAGTAACCAACTAAATCACACTGGGATGAATTTTCAAGACGTCACAGCAAGAATTTTGACCGTGCTGTGCTCTTTTATATCAATGAGAGTTAGCTACGTTTAGAACGCGTGACTGATTTCAGTCTTTCCAAGAATGCACTGAATTTCTCATAATGCAACACAGGTTATAATAAATAAATTAATAAATCTACAGTCATTTAACTTCACAATGTTAAAATATATTCTGAAATATTTTCACTTCCTTCATTGTTTCACCTACAGTGAAATCAATCCCCTTTTATCAGCAGTGAGTCCTAACAGGATTGATAGCTCAGCCAAAAAAACCCTAAATGCCACCAACACCACCAACCTGAGAGGCCTTGTATCTTTCAGGAACAAAACAAAACAACATATTCTAGAACAATAAAATCTACTGTGAACACTGCCATTTCAGCTACATGAATTTGGAATGAGGAATTATGAAATGCCTCTATGCATGGGTTAATGGTAAAATTAATATGTGTAATAGTAGAATAAAACACATTCTACCCACTATAACGTTTCATAGTAAAAACTAATCTAACAATTAATTACTTAAACTCTACAATACATGTAACCTGCCTTTTAAGAAAAGTATTCCTTGTATCTCAATTTATAGGAGACAAAAGACAGCTCTTCCCGTAACTCAAAGTTCTATAAAGAAAATTCCATTACAAACAACACTGGACATTAGAAATATGTCTCTTATAGATGCAGCAAAGGAAACCACTACTAATTACAGTGAAATGCATTGTCTATATTCCTTTTTCCAACATCAGAGGAAATTCTGCATGAGTTGTCTTTACAACTTCCCAACTACTGCATAATTTTCTCAAATATCAGTGACTGTAACAATTTCACTCTTGCACAGATCAGTAAGCTTACCCTTATATTAAAATTTCTCTTCAGTGCACAGGAAAGCTACAAACAGTCAGCAAAAAAAAACTGTCTACAAAGAACAGATTTATGCTTCCTTTCCAAGCCACAAAATGTAGAAGTTTAGGAGCTGCTTTTTTCCCCCCCTCCATTTTAACGAAACCTTAAACTTTGCATAATTAGAAAAAGCTCTTTCCAGTTGTTGCCATAGGGATAGTGAACTCTTAAAGGAATACACAAAGCACAAATTTCTACTGTAACACTACCCTACATTTCTCAATTGGTTTGCAATTGTTCAACTTTAACATTACATGATAAGTAATGCTGAACAAAAGCATTTAAAATACTACTTTGTTTCAAAACCTAAGACTTCCCATTGTGCGTGTATTTAAGTCCATTCCAGACGGATATTTGGAAATTGAATTGGGTAGAAGGTGTTCCAAAGTCTCAAATGAAATAAGTGAAACTGTTTTACAGCCACACAAGAGTTTAGATATTTGCCAACTTAGAGAGTAAAAACCATGAGATACTGCAGCATTTTTTTTGAAAATCCTAGAAATATACTGTTAGGAACACATGACTGAAGAAAGCCCACCCTAGCAGGATGATACCTGAATACAAAGAAATGCAATATCAGCTCTTAAATACTGAACACTGTATAATAGGTATACCAACATGCAGAATTACAAAATTTAAAAGCAAAGCATCACAAAATTCCAACTAACTAGTCCAAGTAAGGGAGAATACTTGCCTTTCCCCGCCCCCAATTAATAACATGAGACTGAGAACTGAAGCTGACATCTAAAACGACAGAGAAATCCAATCAGAAAATAAATTAAAGAATCCAATTGTCTGTGTACAGGACATTTGACAAGCAATAGGAGAGCCAAAGTTTCAGGACAAAGAATGAAAGCATTTTTATGCTTTCTTTCCCAAGGGAACCCATAGCTATATAGATTCGGCAAAGACCCATAGCTACAAAAGAAGGAATTCTTAAGAAATTGCATATTATCTCCTGAAATCTTAAATCTCTTCTTCAGATCTTTTAGTTTCTTAACATATCTACCAAAAAACCCATGAATTTCATTTCTTGTAAGACTTTCTGTTGCTCTCACCTTCAAAAACAAAGGTTGAATGAACTGCAGGAATACTGATGTGGTTGAAGATGGAAGCAACTATCTCAGCATTACACGTATTCCAAGTAGACAGCATAAATAAGCAGAGGATGTCTTGATTTTACAGTTCTTCAATTTCCTAATGATCCATAGTGGTTCAAACCAGTTTATGTAAAGAATAATAAATTTTACCCAGCACTGTCAAGACAGGTTTCACAGACATATTTTGACGACATAAATATATCAGAGCAAACCCCACAATTATCCTTTTCTCCATTCAACAGTCAAACTGTGCTAATAAAAGCTGTATCTATGTGAGGACTGTTTTGCCAGCATAGTACAACTGTACCTAGAATACACAGATTAAGCTATAGTTTCACAACACTTTTTCCACTGCAGTACCAGCTTAAGCAGTCCTCATTCCTCAGCTGTGCTGGCACAACTGTTTGTGCAGCTGAGCAGAGAGGCCGGTCAGGGAATCGATCCAGGTTAAAAATAATATTTTTCTGATGGTAAATTCCACAATCTGCTTTGCTGCAAAGCCACCTGGCACATTAACTAGTTATACCAGCACAACTGAGGGACAAGGCAGGAGTAAGAAGCTAAGGTCAGGGCAGCCCATGCCAGTGCTGGTATGGAAAGAAATGCTCATGAAACTACACTCTTGGTCTTTAAATGTTTTGGCATTCCCGATTAAGCGCATTATCCAACTACTGCAGAATAAAAGGGAATACTAACTACTACCTCACAAGCATGTTTAAAAAAAAAGGAGGTTTCCACCCACTTTTCAGGAAATCCTATGCAAGGGCTACAAGAAATTCTCTTAGAAACTCATTTAAAACAGAAGTTTCAAACTGCCTTCCCCCCACTCCCTCGCCACCATAATTTCCTGTCTGGAAGAAATGCATTTTATCATTTACTGTTTCTTTCACTAGTTCACACACAAAACTTGATCCTGGGTCTCTATCCTTCAGACAAAGGGGCAAAATGTAACTGCATTTCTCCTCTTAACAAATCCTAGGCAATGAAAAAGGAGGGGAAAACAAACTGTTAACTGTGATGGTAACAACTGTTTCCAGCACCTTTATATGGAAGCCAATTTTCTGTGCTCTGATAAAGTAACAAGACGAAAACAATACAACTCATAATACTGGCTATCCTATTCGTGTAAGGGCTACACCCCAGCTCCTTGGTAAGATTTTAAGCTTCAGCAGCAATAGGACAAGACTTCCTTTCTGTTAGTGATCTACTCTACTCCAAGTTTATTCAAGAAGATGTCTACAAGGCCATGAAAAGGGATGAACCCTTGTTGGTTGTGCTCTACTGATATTAGCACTTTCTATCTTGGGGATGAGCTATTGGCACACAAATACTCAGGTTTATGACTACATGGATAAAGCTTCCAGACAGAAGCTGGTTTCTATCATGTCAGTATGGCATGGAGCCACACTACACACAAACATAGGGAGCACACATGTGTCTCCATCACATTCAAAAGAAGCATCTCTGGCACACAACGTTCTACTTCCTGCTGGTTACAACACAGTTTGTGAGAGTACTGCAGTTAATATTGAAAGACAGTATGCTTTTACTTTTTCTTAAAAGGAAAAAAATCACTAATTCTGAGAACATTCTATTATTCTGGTTTATATCTGATTCACACATACATCACACTTAGGCAAGTTTCTGAACACATAACAGAAAAGTCAATAAATTTAATGTATCATTCCAAACGTTTAAATTGAAAATCTATCAAACAGCTATGTCCAACTTTTTTAACACTATTAACTTAGAGAATAATGAATTTATGTATTTTTCTTCATCTGTTAACTTCGGATGTTTATCATCAGATTTAACTCAAACTACAGCTCAGAATTTTTGATAAGAAATACTGTAATTGAAGAATGAGCCTTATAATACTGATTTGGAAGAATTTTTAACACCGAGTATACACTGTACTCTTTCCAGCCATGGCTGGGCAGAGGGTACTTCTTAGAGATGGGTCAGGAGGAACAGACCCTGTTTAGTATTTTGATTCTTTATTGACCTCCCAACAGATACTACAGTCTGCCAAAGCAGTAACAATAATACATGAAAGCCTGCTGACTCTGGACTACTTTTTTAAAAAAACCACAAAAACAAACCTCAAGCAGGAATGAATACAGTGTCAAACACTGACACAGGCTTAGTTAAGGTTAAGACAGAACTCCCCTCTTGCCTGAATACAACTTAGCACAGAATCAGTCGGGCTGGAAGGGAAGACAGCGGGTCATCCGGTCCAACCTCCCTGCTCAGGCAGGATCATCCTAGAGCACATGGCACAGGATTGCATCCAGCTGGTTCTTGAATATCACCAGGAGGGAGACTCCACAGCCTCTCTGGCCAATCCGTTCCAGTGCTCTGTCACCTGAGCAGTGAAGTTCTTCCTCATGTTCAGGTGGAACTTCCTGTGCATCAGTTTCTGCCCTTTGCCTCTTGTTCTATCGCTTATCCCCTCCCAGGCATTAAGGTTGTGCATTTCTAAATCTATTCAAATAAAAACTAGCCAGAAACGAGCACTTCTTCAGCAAGTAAGAGACACAAAAGAATGATAAGCAGTGCATTTGTCAGACTTTGCCCAAATGACCCCAAGCTACTGATCATCCTGTGGTGTAACTACAGTAGCCCATATCATGAAGGAAACACCACGCTGAAGTCCTGAGACAGCAGTCTGACTTCTCATCTGGTCTGGACACACCTCTTCAGGGGTCAGGTTTCACTGCACTACTGTTACAGTGTAAATTCTGATAAAATCATGGTCAAACTGTAGCCTGTGGGAGCCCACAAACATACTTTACTCAGGTACTTGTTCTGGCACCTTACCAGGTCTTGTACTACTCTGAAAAAGAGTCATGAATTTTGATGTGACCAAATACATCACCCAACACAAGTACTGCCTGTTTATCTTGCACAAAAAGTAAACCGCTTTATTTAAAAATGCACATTTCCTCTTACATAAATCTTACTGAACCATTATGGTACCAGATGGGCCTAAACTAACCTACCTTCTCAGAAGCTCCTGCAACGAGTAGCTGAGCAAACAACAGCAGCCTGCTGTCACTCTGAGGGGCTCCTTTCTAAACAACACTCCAGAGCTCTTTTGGCAAGCGTCCTGCACTACAACTTGTTGTGCAGACAAAGGTCTGAGAAAAATTGTTTAACAGCACATTATCTATTAAAAGCCAGCAAGTTACCTTCAGTGAGGTTTCTTCATCTGTTTATCATATACCAATCATTTTTCCTGTGCCCTCACACCTCCAAGCCAGCCAGGCTCAACAGGTTGCTGCTGCCACCTGCCGGAAGAGCTTTACTCTCCTTTCTCCATTGCAAAAACTTCTCTGGATCTTCTGCTCGCTGGACACTTGAAAAGGGGAAGTCCCTTTAAGTGATTATCTGGCAGGTAAGGGGTAGCCTGAGTTTGTCTATAGCAAACAGAGCTGGTTAGAAGAGGGACCTGAGAAGTGCCAATACAAGCCCACGCGGAGGGGAAGATACACTTCGTTTGTTAACAGGAGAGAGAGAATTCTTAGACTGGCACTGTATTATTCCCAGTGATGGGCGCAAGCAGAATCACTGCTGAACTCTCAAAGCCAACTAGCATAAATTGCTAGCTATAAATAAAGCCACCCACTGTTATCATCAACAAAACTAACCATATCAATATCTCTTACAGAAACCATAAAAAGTTGGTTTCTCAAGTCCACCACTTCCACACACACGTTTAAAGACACTTGGGCCTTTGAAAATAACACTCTTAGCTGACTTCAGGTACCTTCTAGAATTCTTGGTCTTGCATCACTTTGCAATGAAAATATAGTCTGAAGTACTGAATTAGTATGAAGTAAAGATCACATATCCTTGATTTCAAGCTTTCAATGAATCTCCAAGGAGTTGAAACAAACTACTCCATTGTCAGCAACTGTGCTAATACCCATCAGCCTGGTAGAAGAACAGAAAACCAATTCTTCTGTCCACTAAATTCTTTCATATCTGAATTAAGTTCCCTGAAGTTGCAAGCAAAGTAAGGCAGGAAGCATGAACAAAGTAACTGAGCTGTAGAGGTATCTGGTAATTCATAAAGATAACAGCTTCAAGCTTAGCATCAGAGTGCCATGGCCATGCATTAGCTTAGATCTGTATTTCATCACTCAATTGTGAAAACCGTTCAGAACACCAAACTTTTCAGCTGGGTAGTTTCACATTTTTAACTTTATGACAAATGTCATTATACACTGACTGTAGTCATCAGCAGCATGAAGCTGACTGGAAGTGTTTGGAATTTCAGTTTTAAAAGTAAGAAACAGTCATCAATACAGATGACCACATTTAAATGGGCTCTTCTGAAAGACTTCAGAAGAAAATCTGAAAGAAAGAGAGGAATTCTTATCAGTACAATTTCTTTTCCTTTCTTTCACTTTGTTTCATTCAAAATAATCAGCAGTTATGTCAGCTATGTTCTTCAGCCCCGAAGGACAGAAGATTGTGTTTTAAGAACATTCAAATTCTAACTTCAGGACTGGGCAGCACCATGCAGCTCATTGCGAAACCACTGGAGTTGGCAGAGTGTTTCTTTTCCTACTTATTCCTGTCATCTCTCCATGTACATCCTACCAGCAAACAAAAAAATATATTCAGAAACCAACACTTTAATTACCCTACATCCCTTTTTGTCTAATCTCTCATCTGTTAAAGAGCAATCTTGTCACAGTCAGCAAGACCAAACCAGGTAAAGATGTACTTGGAAACAGGTCTGGCACTGTAGGCTGGAAGAAAATGTTAAAAACAGGTATAGAAAGAACACAGTGCAGACTCCCTTGCAGAACACTCAGGTAAATGAAGGAGGAGAAAGGTCCTGAGAAACAACCCACTAATGAGAAAAAAAATCTCACATAGCAGATACCCAGTTTAAACTGCAGATCTTTGGAGAGGGACATGAGAGTCAATAATGCCAACTAGAAACAGTCTTTGACTACCCTCTGTTGTATTCCTTTTACTTACATTGATATAAATCCTACCAAGGATTGTATAAAACTACAACATTTTCAATATAAAAGTCCATATGCCTGACTACAATGACTTGCTGATCCAGTTCTTGGCAATTACATCTGCTCTTGAAAGATAAGTTTTACTGGCTGCTCTGATAAAACTTTTATCTACCGCAAAACACAAGACAGCAGCCTAATAAGACTCCAAGCTCGGGCTCTCGCCCTCTAATTCCAGCATTTCCGACATCTTAAATTTCATTCTTTAAGTCCAAGAAAGACGTGACTGAGCTGCCAAGAGAAAACTGCTACCTACATGAAGCTGTATCATGCATTTACCATGTAGGGGATAGCAACTACAAGGAAGTCCCTTTTTTTGTCAAGGAAAAAAGTACACAAACATGATCCTAACCAAGAAAAGAGGAGTAAAAGTTTCAGAACAGATTGTCAGACAACACTTCCCAATGCACACACAGACTCATGTTCCTCACTCGCTATTTGCTCAAATAAAAGCAAATGCCTGCTTTTTTACACATGACATTAAAGGTAAAAACCAAATACCTGAAAGCTGTAATCATGGTCCCTTAACAGAGTAAAGGTACTTATAACATCACTATCCCTAACTGCTGAAGAAAAAGGAAATAAATGAAAAAACCTTCTTCCTTATGAATACCTGTGCCAATCAGGCTTCTTAAAAAAAAAAAGTTTAAAATGCTGGTGTCAAGAAACTACCAATTCCTTTCACTCATTTAAAAAGTGAAGAAAGAACTTTGAATTGGAACTGAGATGTGAATCTAACCATAAAAGAGATTCGATGAACTATTTAAGCCCAATCGAAAACCAGTCTGTTCAGAATATCCAGGCAGAAAATTAGGTTCTCCAGCTTTTCAAAGAAAATAGTCCCTTATTTCTCTTTACCTCATTCACACAGACCATATTTCGTTTTGCTCAAGAGCAGCTTCAATTAAAATTTTTCATTACAGATAATAATAATTTCAAAAGGCTCATAACGACACTTCAATCCAGAAAATAAAGTCAGTATACTAAAATGTTTCACACATCAATTAAACTGCAAAAAATTGTTTTACGTGTCACAGTCTAAATTTTTATTGAACTGAAAGGCACAAGTCAAAGAAAATTAGGTTTTTTGCTAAGGTAGAAATTTTGATTGCATAGAAAATGATTGGCTAATGCACTCAGTCATATGCTTCTCTTATTTTAGTGAAATATGAAGCAGATTTGTTCTAACAGAGGCAAACAGTTTTGGTTATTTTAAGGATTTGGGGACATTTCCACCCAAGAGTTTATTCATAGGGGTCATCTTTTGAGAACAGCAAGCTCAAAGATACAGCGATAACCAAATGTACAATTAAAAGACATGCTTGATGATAGAATAGAACAGATCTTCTGTTTTTCCAATTGCTGTACTTCATTTTACCCATATTTTCCTGAGAAAATAGCTACAATTATTAAAGAAAATTCCTTGAATTTTTTTGCTAGGCTTCTAATCCAAAGTAAACTATTCTTATTTCATTTTGCCACGCTTCAAAGTTTTTGCAATTACACTTGAAACTGGGACAGTAGGATGAGCCTCAAGGCAGCATCAAATGCAACTCTCTCACTCTTCTCTGGCACGACCACTAATACCTTGTCCTGCACACTCCAAAATGGTGAAATCTCTTATGGTTGACTCCCATTCCACAGAGGTGGGTAGGTGGAAAGAGACTAATGAGCAAAGAAGAATATCCACCCATTCTTTGGAAGTACACCGATCATTTACAAAACACTTCCACCTTTCACAGTATGATGATCCCACCCATCACCACCGAAGAGTCGAAGCAGTAAAATGCGTGCCCACTATCAGACACTCGGGTGCTGTTTAGAAAGCCCCAAGGTCCTGTTTCCCACACAAACAGATGCAAGCAGAATGAAAGGTCTGACAGGGATGAAAGGCCAGGGAATGTGTAGTTAGACAACTAAGCAGACAAGAACCATGAGCTCCAACTTCCCTCCTGTTCCCTAATCATAAATCAAGTAACCATAGGGCAACTTCTACTTCCTTCTCATTTACGCTGCATGACTCACCTTGAGAAACATCTCAGTTCATTTCATGAACTTTGAGATTTGATTTAATTTCCCAGCAACCCTCATTGTATTCTCTCCTGGTCAAGGAGCACAGAGGATTGTGTCTCACAGACACTTTTACTTCAGGGCTGGCTCAGTATTTTCTTTTCCATTCTTCCGCTCTTCACAAAACTCAAACAATTTCTTTAATTGATGGGAGAGGTGCCACTGGTAAATCCGGTGTTTGCGTAAATACCTGCTGGAAGCCAGACTGGCAAAAAAATAAATTCCTTTTTCATCTTAATCAAGGACTTGACTTGTTTATCAATATATCATTTACTCATAATGTTTTAATGACAGTAAGGCTGGGTATTTCAGCCACTCCTTAAAATGCTGTTCCAAAACAATTCAATACTGCCACTGTCATTCCTCCCGTTCCCAGGCATGCACTCCCCCTCTCCCTCCCCTCCTCTGAGTGCCCAATTCTGGCACTCATCTGATTCTGCAGCAAGCCAGTTCATGGAGCAAAATCGGGACAGGGAATAATGCTGTGTTAATTTTCTGCTAGTTTAGCTTTGAGTCAGATGAATGCCAGGATGAACACAGGGAAAGAAGTAGAGCCAACTTACACCGATTTACAAATCACACCCTTAACATTTCCTAAGGACAGTCTTGGAGGGGGGAGAAAAATCAAGGTTGTACTCAACACCAAAAAAGACTTTTCTGATTTTACATTACCTTAGCACTAGAATAAACACTGAAAAAGTTAAAAACCTAGCCCAATCACACAAATCTGCCTCTGGCAGCTGCTACAAACAAGCAACAATGTAGGCCCGTAGGATAAGAGGAAGGAGGAAACATACAAGTTCTAGAGAAGCAATGCAAAAGGGTAAATAACAGCAAACCACTTCCTTTAATTGGCAGCAGCTACTTGGAAACAACTGTGTCACAAGGCAGCACCTGAAGTGAGAGGCAGGGAAGAAGTTTCAGAAAGATTGGTAGGACACCACCAAGAGAGAACCTCCCACCAAGAGTTAGGGAAGAAAAGACCTTTAGTTTTTTAACACAGCACCATAAACAAAAGAATGACCACAGAACTCCCCTTTTCTGTCAATCGTCTTCTCTAGAAGGGAGACTGAGGCCCTTGGATACAAAGGGTGTCCATATTAGGAAGAGACTCGCAGCTGGGCTGCCATAGTTTTAGGCTAACAGAGCTTTACTTTGTATCTGCAGTTATCTTCACCTGTGAAACTGCACTGGCAGAAATCCCTGGGGTAATGGCGAAGGACTTTTGACAGCTGCCAGGAAAAAGGGGAAAGAAAGGGTGAAGTGTGGTCATGGAAAACGAGTTGCTGTTTTCTCTTCTCTATTAGTTCCCAAACCAACACATATAAGAACAAACCCAAGAGCACAACTGCAACGTTTGGGAGGAAGCCTCTAGTTTCCACTTAATTTCTGCCAAATTCATAGCAGTAGACAAAAATAAACAAAAATCCATCCATTAACCTGGAAAAAACCCCTCCACCAACACCAAGATGCGGTAACAGACACTGACAGACAGAAATCAAATAGAAATACTCATGGTGGTATCCATACAACTTGGTTTTCCTGTTGCTTTTCTTCCAAGGCTCTATTTGATGCACAAGGTAAGAAAAGCAACAGACAGATGTCTAAGCAGCTATTCCTCCAGCTCCCAGTTAGCTTCCCACACTTATCTTCCTCTAGAATAAGATACAGATTTCCCATCAAGGAACTGATAATATGTAATTCTAAAATTTGCTATTTTTTCTAGGTTTCCCGTGTTTCACTATGAACTGTCTCCAAAGAAGACAAGAGTGCTAGTTGTTCACTCTTCCCAAATGAGTGCTTTTGTTAAGGAAAGAAAGATGTGATCACTGCACCCACTGTTATGTAAGGGACTAATACCACTGATCCCTTTTTCTGCATTTTACTCCATACAGTACTTGGGAGGAGATCAACAGGGAGAGGGGAGAGGAAAGCCAGGAAGACCTGAAATGTCTCCAGCATTCACAGCTTCTCAGTACCTAGTGTTTCCTGCTGTTACAACCTTTAATAGACGACCACTAACCCTTTTACAAAGTAACCTAACATCTACTTTTTTCCTACCTATACCTAAAACCCTTACAAGAACCCTGACACCAGATACTAACAAGACAACGAGCTACTCAAAAGGAAAAAATTGTAAGTAACCTGCTCTGCAAAAGGTGGACAGGCAAAGTAACAGAGGGAAGTTGAGAAAGAATAGAGATGTCTCATGGCACCAGGCGAGTAAAGAGCTTTTAGCCTTGTAAGGTCTTCCACTTCACTTTTCTTCCCACACTTGTGAAGAAAAAAGACTCTCACAACAGCAGTAAGATTTACACAAGACTAAAATTCACACAAAAAAATCCAGAGAACTTGCAACTAAGATTTTGTCCTTGTGTGATCCCTATTCCAGGCCCTCTCCTGTAAACTGTGAACAGAGAAGCAGAAGAAAAGTGCAGAAATAAACCATTTCTACTCAGATTTTGACTTTCCACGGTGTTTTCTGGCTATTGTATCAGCTGATGGCCTTTTATTAAGAAAATTTTAAAAATTGAAAATAGAAAAGGTATGTATAACTAAGAAGAATCGTTAAACCTGTGTGTTTATCTTCTCACCAGAGATACACCTAGATAGCGGGTATTTTCAGGAAACTAAAGAGAGCTGAGAACCCATTTTATAAAAATAAATATTAAACAAGTCCATGGTGGTAACTCGGCTAGTCCGGACAGCCCTTCACAGCTTTGACATACTAATACATTTCTTGCATTTGCAACAAAGATAAGAGGCCTGTTAATAGAAGTAGACCGACTTTTGAAAGATAAAATGAACAGTGTCACACAGATAAAGCGGCAAAGGATTTGCAATTATCTGGCTCTGTATTTCACAAGAATTCAATTTTTCACTCATCCCGATTTTCTAATGCTTGTCCTGCAAAAAGAGTAAGCCATTGGTTACAGGCAGGCATAATTAAAAAATGCAGATCGGGACTTTTCAGAGGAACTGGCAAGAACCGAGATATATATATAAAAAAAAAAATAATGCCTTAATTTTGTGATATCACCACCGTTTCCCCCCATAAACCAATAGCAAATTAAGTACTATTCCTTCCAATTACATATAGTTTCATTCTCACAAGAGGTTCAGAAAGGATGACAAAGGAGTGACAGCGAATTCTGAAGTTCACAAGGCAAGCAAAGCTGCACTGCTAGGCTTCTCCTAAATCAATTTAAAATCCTAGTCAATCCATATAGACCAGAAATAAATCCAGAAAACGGAGCAACAACAGCCAGAGAAGCTAGCAACAGTAAAACATAAAATGAGAAAGGGCTTTTGAAATCAGTGAATTTTGACAGTCTGCACAGTCACTGTAGGCACTCTGCAGCATTCATTGATATGACAGCGTAAGGTGATGACTTGCCCTTATCACAAACAGGCAGCAGCCTGAAGTCACACAGACAATGCTGAAATATTATTTTGTCCAAGACTCTTAAAACCTTCAAACATGAAGACAACATTTTTTAACTGACAAGATCCCATGCTAGTATAACCCTGAATATTGTTCTAGCTGAAGTGTTCCTTTCAGTATAAACTATATTATGTTGAGGCAAGTTGCAGGTCTCAATCTCATTTGCGTTGGCAAGAATTTCCCCACTCATTGATGGGGAGTGGAAAAAACATTCCAGAGAGCTGCCCCTGGCTCTGCACTGAAGAAACATAAGCTTCAGTTTGGCCTGTTCTTTTGGCCAGTTTCAACAGGAAGGAAGCCTGTAGCTCCATCAACTCTGCTAACACCATTAGGTGGTACTTTGACTTTAAGATACTCTCTTGTCATAGCAGAACTACTGGCAACCAAAACCCCTAAGAAATCAAACAAAACCAATATAATAAACACAACCAAGAAAACAAGAAAGAAATCACAGCCTAAGCTTTAGCTTGAAAGAGCTGTTAATATCTGCCAGCCTAGAATCTGAACATGCAGGCCAGATCAGCAACTACTGGTGGGTTCCAAAGTCCATCCAAAATCAGCAACTGAAAGAAAGAGAACACCCACACACTAGTTTTTATTTACTCATCTTAAAATGAAGCTTTATATTCATTAGTATGTTTGAATTTAAGAGATTCACTAGTTTTCTCTTATAACCATTAATGGTTACAAAAGGTTCCAACTCTGAGCCACAAATAATGCTCCCTTGTAGTACACAGGTGAAACATGAACATCTTTACAAAACATCTGTTTTGCTGTCCTATTTTAACCACATTTTTCCCCAAGAGTCAACAAGTGCTGCACCTTTTCTAAACAATTCTCTCAATCTTTCTCTCTTTCCATAGTTTACATAACTCATTGCACTTACCTATTAGCCACACTTTCACAAGTTTCAATGGGACCTGAATTTCCTACTGCACTGCAAAACTGGACTACAATCTTTAAAGACCGGAAAACCTTAGAAAAAACTAGCCATTTTTATTGACAAAGACTACTAGGATTCTTGAGGGCACCATCACTTAAAGCTAATTAAAATACAGCTGCTGAAAGCATTTAAGACACCTTGATCATGTCCAGATAAGAGGAGAAAAATTCCTGTTACCACCTTCCATCCAGGTAGGTCACTAGTGAAGATTTTACACAGTGGTAGAATCCGCATACGTGGGTTCTGTGGTGAAGTTACTTCAACTAATTCCTGTTCTACTTTTTGAAGGGCTCGCTTTTAATTTGCACCATTTCAGTATTTCAGTTGGTGACTCAGTGAACAGCTGCAGTGCCACAGTGAGTAGGGATGATTCCTTGAACTGGTCTTCCTGCTTCTCTGTCATAGGACCACTCTTAGGTCTACAGCTTCATGAGGGGCTTTCATCATCCGCAATACCAGCTTAATTAACTCTGATTTCTTCTGTATATCTATTCTTCTGGTTTTTCTACCATATCTCAGTTTTGCAGAAAAACCTATTTGTGGGCTCATACTAAAGCCACACCAGTGAACTCAGGGGAAAGGATGGCAAATCCATGCCCTGTCACTGATGTAGCATAAAACAACCCCCTCAGTGTGAAGTTACAGGAGACAAACTGATCTAACAGCTCCCTGGCACCCCAGGGTTGGTTTCACCCCACGACATCATCTAAGTTAAATAGCAATCTGGTTAATTTTCTAACCCCCCATACACAAACTGCCCTGGCTCACAGACAGATGAGACCAGAACAAGGGACCAGCTGCTTGTGTCAGTGAAAGCAATCTTCCCTGTTCAGCCACAGCAAAATATCAGTGGCCCCTGATGCTCACAAACACTTGTGTTCTTCCATTTTTTGCTCTAAACCTCCTATCTCAAAGCCATTTTGTTATATTACTCCAAGAGTAATTAATCTATGCAGAAATATGGATAAAATAGCGAAAGCACTCCTTTCATGGCAGCAAAGGCATATTTTTGTATCAAGAAACCAAAACTACTCACTCAACGTTGCAGCTCTTCCAGAGAAATAACACCATTCCACGCACGTAACTGCACCACACCAGCCATCTCCGTACGCAGACTGCCGCATTATGGAAGGATGACACCTTTCCATTCATCCAAAATGATGCAGCCATGCTGGCACCTTTCCCAGCTTCGACAAGATCAATACCATCAGAATAGTGAAGATACCACATTGTCAAACTGGTATTTTTCCTCCACAGTATACGTATGAAAGCACTACTGGGAGAAACCATCTTTTCCTTTTGATCTGGAAACCACAGGGGTTTTCAGCCCCAGGCAGGGGAAAAAAAGAAACAAATAATGGGTATTTTCTCTGAACCTTGCTGCTTAACACATCACCTGCTAGACACAAGAGACTGGAAAGAACAGGAATTTCCACAATCCAAATGACAGTTTTCACCTGCTGCTTACAATTTCATTTTATTCTCCTTCACCAGATATTGTGGAAGAGGAACAAAAAAAAAGTGTTTCCCTTCATGCATGGAGAAGAAAGATCAAAACGTGCATCTTGAAGAGGCGCAAAAACAAATCCTTTAGCAACCTTTTTTACACATACGTTCATACTAAGTTTTAACTCAGATACGCAACAAAATAAATTATATTTATGAAGACGTTGCTTGTGGTTAAATTTTCCTTGTATTCAACTCACACTCCAAAGAAATAAAAACTTCTCACTCTGAGTGAAGCCCCAAGTGTGTCCCAGATATGATCCACTGTGATAACCTTCAACTCCCAGCTTTGATACACCGACCTCCACCCTCAACAGCCACCAATGAATACAAGCTAATGAGGGTCCAACTCAAGTAATTTCATAACTCTTCCATGAATTTTCCAGATAAATATTAAAAGTTATGTCAAAACATCACTAAATGAATTACAGCTATCGAAGACAGTTTTAATTAATTTTGAAAGATTGGGACAATTTAAAAATTACTGGAGAACTAACAGGCCTAATACATGAAAGGTAACAAAAATACTTTGCTAAATGTCTTTGTCTAATCCAATATATGTACCTAGGTAAACAAATTTATTATTCATGGGACTGCAAACTCTTCTAGGACTGACTTATTTAATAAATATTTATACACTGCCTTGCACAAAAGGGCCTAATCCAGGTTAAACTCTAGTCAATACAATATAATAACCTGGTATTGGAAGTTATTCCAGTAAGACAGTTTTAAATACACAGCTTTTGACACGCATACAAAATAATCTTATCCCCAAAGACAAGAGTAGTACTTAAAAAAAAGTGAGCAAGACACCAGATTTTTACTGCTTTGTACTTATCAACCTAAAATGCCTTTTTAAGCACACTTTTGCTGAGCCCCTGGAGATTGTCTGTTCCCAGGCTTAAGGCTGTTAGACTTAAGAAGGCTCTTTAAGAAAGATAACCCACCGTTCCCTTTAAAAAAACAAATCCTTGTTCAACAAATGGAAAGCTGCAGTTTGAACCAGCTGAATTAACTGAAAGAAATCCAAGCACAGAACTCAAGACCTTTTTTTTTACCATCATTCTCTCAGGAAAGCCTAAATGAAGCAGGAGCAAGCTTAGCAATGATACTCTGAAGAAGAGACAGAATGGGAAGGAAATGACAAGTGCTGAATGGATCTCTTAAGAACGGTATCCAAGAAAGATTAGAACAATAAAGAATGACAAAGTGAAGTATAAAACAAGAGGGCACTAATGCTTCAGCTATAAAGTATAGATCAGCATGCCTAGGCAAGGTAAAGGGAGAGGATATGAATGAACATATTTCCTCTTTTCTAGCACACCTACAAATATGATAGGATGTCAGCAAAAAGGTGGTTGGAGGAGATAAATTCTGCATGGCACAGATTTTTCAAAGAGTAAAGAAAAAATTAACAGAAGAAACAAACAGAAAAAACTGTGAATGCTGTAAAAAGAGAGGCGAGTACTGCAAAAAGAGATCTGTGGCACAGCACAGACGCAGGGAGGGGAGACTTCAGATCTTAAGAGTTTAAACACAACATGAATCGACCAAAGACGCAATTACGGACCGCACTGTACAACTTATACATTTTTTTAATTGTGTGCTTTTTTCCCTATATATAGGTGAAACAGTTCATTTTTTTCTACCTGGAGAAATCAGGCTTATGACTTACACATGGAAAGACTTTTCTGCATTTCTAGCCTTCAGTACAAAACAGAAATTGATTTCCAAAACCCCAACAGCTTCAGGAAAAGAGATGATTTATCCGAATGTACAGGTCAGTCACAGCTGCTGAGGCATCAGACCAGTAACTAATGTCTGTGGGGTAGTTCCATTTTGAAACTTACTGTATTTTTTTAGTTACTTTACCCTGTTAAAAAAGACATTCTGAGAACACATTGATAAACGGATGGATCGGCAAGAGATTTTACACATGGTGCCATTTCCCTTGAAAAATGCATTCTAAAACCCTAGCTTTGACAGTCTCTAAGAGTTACTCCCTAAACATATTTATGCTTGATCTTTCTACAAGTAACTTACGAAAACACCTGATAGCAGCAAAGCACATTCTTGAACAATAAAGACAGGCTGCAGCAAATAAAATTAAAAGGTTACATTAAAGAGTATTTCCCATCTGTCAGTGATTTCTTATCCATTTCTTCTAGCATTATGGACAAAATAGAGGCATACCAGGCAAATACTTATTTCAAGACTCCAAAAACTCCATAAAATCTTTAGTCTGTAATAAATCGATATTAAAAAGCAAATAATTTCAGGCTTACTAAAACAATTTGATGCTAACATGGCTCACCTTCGCAAATAAATGATTTAGACCTGGGAGAACACCCCATGTAGCACTGCCTGCAACAGCCCACAGAGACAAGGCTGAATTATATTACCAGCATGCAACCAACACGTAAGTCACATTACCTAAAGAAACTGTAGCTATACATGATGTAACAATAAAATAATGCTTTTGATAACGTATTTTGAGAAAAACATATATGTCTTATGCCCTTATGTAACTCCTCCCTTACTCATGCACATTCCTGTCCCATGCTGCTTCATGCACTGTGTCAGCCTGGGCACTCCTGTTGAATCAGACCCACACAAACACCTGAGGAGGCACAGCTCAAGAAGCTCTGTAATGAATGGAAGCAACAATATCACCAAACAACTTTTTTTTTTTTCTTTTCCCAGTCTTCATCTTCTCAAGAACCTATTTTCATGTGATTTTTGCATAAATAGCAAAACTAATAAAGTCCCATTTCCCACAGATTTTCTTTCTGTCTCAGCCATGCCTCCGTGTTCCAGTTAGTCACATTCCACCTCTATCCCAGATGCCCATTATCTTACCACTCTCTCTCAAGCACTAGCCGCAATACACTTAACCTCTCATGTCCTTTAACTACTGCCTGAAGAGAAGAGGACTGCACTTCATACCTGGTTCTTACCCCACAGACAACTGGCAGCTAAGTACAGGTAACTGCTAAGTTCATGCAAAACTTTCCCCTAAAGAGATGATCTTAATGAAGCCATCAACTTCAACAAGTTTAACTTTTGTTCAACATCATTATAATGTAAAATCTTTCACACCTTGCCCCTTGGCTAATTTCTTTGCTGAAATTTTGATGCGCTCAAAACTTACTGAGATACAAGATTAAAGGAAATATGACTGCTCGAGATTTGCGACTTTAGAAAAGCAAAGTAAAGACAGTTCATACACTACGCAAATATACGAAACCAGCAACTATTTCTTTAAAAAAACCCCCCCACAGACAATAGGTGCATCTCAACATCTTATCCACAGGAGAACAGCTGATTCTGAACTCCCAAACTGAAAAAAATTTATTTTCTAGCATGTCCAGTTAACTAAGGTTTCTTAAAGAAATTGCATTCATGTGGGGGTTTTTTCTTTTTAATAAGGATTTGCATCCTCTGATCAATTTCAAGTGCATTTTAAAGGATGCATAAAATCTCACAGATAAAAAGGGTTCTACAAATTTTGTGAAAACTGACAGCTTTGTAGAAAAAATTAACTTGAATTCATGCTTTCAATGACAGTAAAAGCAGGTGGAATTCTGCCTTCTCCACTGGCAGCCCCAGAAGACCCACCAGCCAGCACCACATAGCACCGGATCTGATTAATTTTGGAACAAGCATAGGATACTTTGCATTTAAGTGTTAATCTACCTTAAGTTAATAACCAAAGCAGAGAGCGTATAAAGTGGCTTTGTCCCATTTTTGGTAAATTCTAGCAAACCTAACAATATCATGACTAATAGGCACACAGTCCTGGTTGCTTGGGTGATTATTTTTTAAAAACTCATATATACAACCCACAGTTTTCTTCTGCCACAGAGTATTCCTAAGTTAATGCTTTTCCAAACACTAAAGGGAGCACAAGATTTAAATCCATACTGAAACACAGATTTTTAAATAATGGAAAAATTTAATTCTGTTCATAGTACAACCAGGATCTGAATGAGTTTTAAACCGTCATCATCAAAGGCAGCGAAATCTGATCTTCATCTGTGCTCAGAATAGAAAAGAGCTACACATTTTGCATATTGCTACAAAAATTGATTCCACACAGCATTTTTCTAAGAGTATAATGTGTATTTTAAACCAAAAAAAAGTATTTTTTGGGTAAAATTCTCTGACTAGATATTAACTTACAATTTATTTAGCACATTACCAAATTATGCTTGACTTCTTGCAACCAAGGAAAAAATCTAATACATTCTAAAAATATTAACTATTTAACTGCACCTATGGCAACAAGAATATCCCAAGTGATGCCATTCATCCAGCAACAATCATGTTCCAAGGATACTGGGATACTATACACAAACCCCACAGATCTTTTAACTTTACTTATGTCAAGCTATTTCACTTGGTTTCACTAGAATCCAATTACTACCAATTAAGGAACACCACCTAAAGGCAGTGTAACAGAAACCAGAAAACTCAGTAAACATCTGTACAGCATTTGCAGTAATTTCTTGACTGAAAGTTGAGCTTGCTGATCAGTTCAATAAAAATAAATCCCTAATTTTACTATAATTAGGATAAAGGTCTACAAAAACTTCTGTCAGGGAAAGCATCAATATTATGTCAGTGATTTTCTGGTAAGCATTCTCAAGAGGGGGTGAAACTGAAACAACTATTATACTGAAAAACCCCTGACAACATTGAAGAGTTTATAAAAAAATATTATCCCATTGTAAATCTGACAGCTTTCTTGCTTTCACAGTTGCATTTAAATATGTCGAATCCAAACCAGACCAGGATGCTAAGCAGGGTTCAAGACACCTCAGAGCATCCAGCAGCATTTCTCCTACTTGAAACAGAAAGCACACACTTGCCCAGATGAGATAACCTACTATATGCCACTAAAGTGAGAAAAACCCAACTTGAATCACTGGATACATTCGTGGTAAAAAAGTTAACTTTCATTTCAAACATTTAAATATTTGAGTTTTGAATACAGTTTCAAAAAAATCCAGTTCTGAATCACTGGAATTTTTGTTCTGTTTTCTGTAAAAGCACCAACAGCAACATCGTTCAGCATTCCGCCTGCAGCAGTTCAGAAAAAATCAGCCTGATCCCGCAGTCCTAAATTTACAGTCATTTCAGAAACTTGAGGTCACGTCTGACCAACTTATTTCTTCCAGTGTTTCCAACCATGGAGATCATGATAAGGAGGCGGCACTTGCAACAGGATGAACGGTAGCTTAGGTTTATGTTTCAAAGTACACTCTCACAAAGAAATGGTTTGCCAACAGCTCTTTAAGCTGCCTAGCAAAAAAAAAAATATATATATATATGTTTGCTGAGAATAATCTCTTCAAAAAATGACAGGGTTAATTCTACAAGTCTTGAAAAACATACCAGTTACCTATAACACCAAAAACCATTACAAAACAACACAAGACCTTGGCCTTCAAAGCAATATCATGGTGAGGAAAACCACTACCACCTTCTGTTCTGTCACTGCTGGAAAAGACAGGACACTGTCATAGGAAGAGTGCCCAATTTTCAAGAATTCTATTACTGTGTCAGCAGATATAAAGGAAAAGAGCAGAATCCTTTGACTTCTCCTGTATTGAGAAAGATAATGGTTTGCATTTCACAAAGTCTTGAAAAGCTGGCATAAGCAAGGGTAGCACAGCACAGCATAGCAAGATGGCACTGCCCCCACGTGTAATGATAGGGATGATGCTTTATCAAGCATCTCTCAAACACAAAATTGGGATGACCCAAACTGAGTACCTCCCCCAACCACCTTCCTTACCTATTCCCCTTTGCAGGCTCTCTCCCCTGTGAAGCAACGTGAGAAAAACCACTCAGGTCTTCCCAGTTTTTACAAGAAATTGAGACTCAACTCAGGGTCCATTCTGCCACAGCACAAACCCAGGTACTATCTACAGATAAGCATCCCCACGTTTAACATGTGGATCACAGCCACAGATGACTGAAATTTTCATTTAAAATGGAGCACAGAACTCACTGAAGCTGATGACATGTGTCAGTGGAACCTAATGTGTCAGTGGAACTTCCCTCTTGCCAAAAGCAGGTATCAGAATTCTGGGGTTTGACAAAACCCAATTACAACAGCATAGGTAAAGAACAAATAATTGAAATACGTATGTGAAACACAAATGCCTAGTTATCTGGCAAATCAATAGCTAAGCTGAAAATTATTCCTGAATTCAGCAAATTGTGGCCAATTGTGAATATAATGCTATTGCGACAGTGTCATTAGCTCTCCTTATAAAGTACTGCATGAACAGGACCATTTTGGTGGGTAAAATTAGGACATGAACTAATTTGAATAGTCTAAGACTCTATGTGACTTATGCTGATGTCTAGAAGGCATATGTTAGAGTACTGAAAATTATATGCAGTACCATTTTCAGCATTCTATAGGTGAACTTCAGAAACTGCTTTATTCAGTCTATATCAGATATCCTAAACTCATGATGACTAGAAAACCACACCTGAAACCCACTCCTCGCTAAGATGCAGCCCTTTGGAATTCCTTTTTTGTTGTATGTGCTTACTATCATTAATACAGAAACACTCACAGGTCTTGGGAACAAACCAGGCCCTGCCGAGCCACCAGGCACAGCACAAAGAACACCAGGCTCCTGCCCCGAAGGCCTCGCTACATCTAACAGGACTGAGCATTCAGACTTTTCATACGAGCCTTTCAATGAATGAGACAGAGTACTACACACTTCTGCACAGCGTTCCCACGTCTCTCAGAAACCAGAAAAAGGGAAGAAAATGAGAAGCAGTATGCAGCTCCTCTCTGCAAACCCCCTCTTATCAGAACCATTTCAAGAATTTCTACTCGACAATTAAATTGACTCGAATAATGGAAACCAACGTCCTAAATATACTATATATGGAATCGAGCCCAGCCAGCCCCCGCAAAGACACGGGGCACCAAAAACTCACACCTCAGACACTCGGGTACTCATCCTCAAATGGCGGAGTCTCGCCCAGCGCACTCACACCTGTCACCTGCCAGGCGCAGGGCCAGCCCCTCCCTCCCTCTCCCCCCCCCCCTCCCTCTCGCAGCCAGGCGAGCCCGCTGGCAGCTCCCGCCCCTCCCCGGGCAGCCGCAGCCCCCCGATCCCTCCCCGCGCCGGGAAGCTCCAGCGACTCGCGAAGGAAAATAAGTTTCCATCTCTCGCTGAACGCCCCGCTGCGCGGCGGCTTCGCTTCCCTTCCCGTCCCTGCTCGCCCACCCCGCCCCAGCACGCCGGCACGAGCGGGGTGCCGGGGCTGCTCCCTCCCCGCGCACAGGCCTTCCCTGCCTCCCTCACCCTGGCACAGTCCGGGGCGCGCAGAGCGGCCGCGGGAGCCCG
>VZTA01025007.1:274548-333940 GCA_013398855.1 Mohoua ochrocephala | reverse complement strand
TGTTGAATTTGAGCTTCTGGCAACATTTTGCACTTGTAAAATCTCCCCTTTTGATCATTCTTCAAACAGGAAATTTTATCCTCCTAATCCTGTCCCACAATTAGCTCTGCAGGAGTGAACCTGTAAGCCTGCTCAAAAAGCACACTGAACTCCTCTACACCAGTGAGCCTCAGACAGCTTGGAAGAATTTGGTACCTCAGCAGGGCCTGTTGGAGTGAACACAGGAGCTGATCACAGCTCCTGATTTGCTCGGCGAGGGTCTGGCTGGCAGAGTGTGTGTGGGCAAGGTGAGCTCACCCCTGCTGCCACAGGGACTGCTGGGGCTCTGCCCTCACTTCATCTGTTGCTGTGTCTTGCGAATTAAAAGGCAAGGAGAGGAAAACTGGTAGGATAAACCTGGAGGAGCAAACTGGGAGAGAAAAAGACTGATTCTCACTTTTTTCTGTGCTTGTTTCTTCTGCAGCAGAGTCTGGTGACCAAGACGAGCACAACACACATATCGTGAGAGAGGCAGCCCCACTGTCTGCGACTGAGAGCCACACCCACGTCCCCACCACGGAACCATCTCAGAACCTCCCTCAATACCTACCTCCTTCTGCCGAGGATAACCTAGGTCCTCTGCCGGAAAACTGGGAGATGGCCTACACGGAGAATCCGCTGCTCCGCCGGGCTCGGCGCCAGAGGAGGGAGAGGGGGAAGCGGCGGTGGCGGGTAGGTGGGCTGCCCGCCTGGAAAGCGAGCAGAGTCTGAAAGGGCTGAGGAAGGAAGGGCATCATCTGCAAGGGGGAAGAAAAACCCTAAAAAATTAATGTTAATTAAAACCTTCCACCAGTTTATATCCAAAAGGGTTGTTTCGAGGGAATTGCCAGGCGCTTTCTAGCAGAAATAGCAGCCCTGCCTCCACTTTACACAGAGTACGTGATTTCCATCATCCCTCCGAGGCAGAGCTCTGATTATCTCCCCAGGATGCCACCAGGCGAGCAGGGCCCGGGGCGGTGGTCAATCCCTCTTCCCCTCTCAGTTCCACCAACACCTGCGGAAGGGGTTCCCTGGCCCAGTCCACGACAGGCGTCCTTAATTTTAGGGGGGTATATCCAAGTAGGTCTTGGTATTTCTGTAATTTGGGAAGTTTCATCTTAAATAAAGGACAAGTTTCTCATGATTTTGTAAAATCATCCAGTAAATCAGTTGGGTTTCAGAGTTGTTATACCTTATACTATCTACTATCTACTATCTGCTCCTTACTCTTCCTACATTTACTTTCTCCCTGCAGTGAGCAGGTGCTGTCCATTTTGTCTAACAATAGACAGTCCATCCATCCATTCTTGGGTCATCTTACTCTGAAAAATACAGTCAGACACAGAAATAATTTTAAAGTAATGTTTATCATCTATAGCAAAGGGAAGCTGTCTGAAACCCTGCAACCTAGAATGGGGCCTGGCAAGGAACGGGATGTGCTGAAGCTCTCTGCTTTCCCCATACAGTGGGACTGTGCTGGAAAACACAGAGAGAAAGATTTTCTCCACCACCTTAACTCCCAGAGGCACCAGTGATTTCCAGCACACGCCAGTGTGTGAAAGGTGCTACAAAATGGCCAGGCCATAATAATTTCAAACCTTAAAACGATCCCTTGCACTATCCCTTTCAGTGGTGTGACAAGAGAGAGCTGCACTTTCTTTGCAAGACCTCAGCTTTTAGACTGGCCAATTAACAACTGCAACAGTGAATGACATAAATTAATAAAAAAATCTAGCATGCTGTAGGCAGGAACTAAATTACTTGTGACAATTTAGGCTAAGTCTTCTGTTACAAGAAATAAAGTCAACTTTGCCATTGAGACAATGGATATTTGCAGAAATGACTGAAAATACATTTTCCAAATGGAAGCATTAACAAGTGAAAAAATTCCCTCTCAACTGCATGTAGTTAAAGCTGTCAGAATCCCAAGGGAAGCAACTGCAAGGACTGACTGCTTGGCGAAGGTAGGGAGAGAGAGAATACTACACCAAGGAGTCTAATAGTGAGTTGTTATGCTGGGGGGGCAGGGGGGAATAGAAAAAAGGGGAAGAGGAAGACAGTTTTTTTCCCTCACAAAATGTGGAAACAAGGGGGGGGGGATATATTTATATATATTCCATGTGTCTTACTGTACATTACATCTACAATAAGAATCAGTTGTTTTCATAAGCTGCAACAGAGAAGTCTGCAGTTCTTTTGTACATCAGCACCACGGAGCGTGAAACACGTGTGTCCAAAGCTTAGTGCTCAGCCTATCTCGTGTCAAGCTTATACGGGGTTGAGAGTCACTGATATTTGTTTGTTCCTTGTAAAAAAAATAGTATTTTCCCAAACAGACAGAAATTACTATGAGACAGTCCATTACAAAACTAGGTAATGGGGCATCTAGAAAGAAGGTGCAGTGGGAGCATCAGATCACAGCTGTGCCGGGGCTGCCCCGCTCTAAGTGTCCAGGTACATTAATCAAACCTTTCTCTTTTGTGACCTGTGCTGTGGGCAGTTCATGGTCTGCCTGGTCATTGCTCAAGCACCCTGCTCTTCAGCACTTCCAGCACAACTGTTTCAAACTTTGTTAAGCCATTCCTGACCTTTCAGACAGATAGGATAATATACTTACACGAGTATGTTTTGTGCACAAGAAACTTAGTTTATTTTGCTAAGTTTAGTACCAAGTTAAACATTTGACCCTTTTGCCTACAGTTGCTAAAACAGGGATTTACCCCAGGAAAGTGAGACCACCTCTCACTGTGCTATCAGCAGAATTTACTGCAGTGCTTAAGCACTGGGATCATGTGAGTGAGCTGTACTGTCCCTTCCCCCCTTTTCCAGGCTCCCCACACCACATCTATGTCTGAGCCCGTTGCTAAAGTAGCTCTTCTCTCCTCCTATGGCAGCTAATTTTGAATCAGTTTTTAACACCTTTCCAAAATCAAAAACCAGCTATATTTGGGAAATTAGGTTTTTGTACTGAGATTCAGAAATGAACTGTTTTCCTTTATATCTGAAACAAGAACTAGGCAGATCTATCTTAACAGTAAATTCTGTGTGTAACTCTTGCCGTGGTGCAAATCAAAGCTCAGTCACCAGTGAGGCACAGGCCTTGCTTCTTTCCCTGAAGATTTTAGAGATTACGCACCTTTTTGCCATAAAAGGTATTGAGTTCATGTTTTCTAAGCCTTCATCAGGCTGTTTATATTTTTCCCTGCTAGAAAATGAAATTTTAAATAGGATTGGGGAATTATTCTAAACGTATTGTACAGAAAAGCTATTTCTACAAAGTACAGTC
Source organism: Mohoua ochrocephala (assembly GCA_013398855.1). Lineage (NCBI taxonomy): Eukaryota > Metazoa > Chordata > Aves > Passeriformes > Acanthizidae > Mohoua > Mohoua ochrocephala. The sequence continues at coordinate 330,636 of VZTA01025007.1, read as the reverse complement.
AATTTCCTTAGCTTGCTGCTGACAATTCTGACGCTGAAATTTCCTGAGAATGCTCTTTAGAAAAGGTAAGAGGATGAGTCCAGTTAAAATCCACAACAACTGGCATCATTATTTCTGAAATTGAGTTTAAAAGTCGCCTTCCACAGCAGAGGAAAGTAGCATTGGCAGCTTTAAAAACACTTTTCCATTGAACATTCAACTGGCAATTTATTTTTCGTTCTTCCAGATAGAAAGTCTGTCAGTCCTGTTGGGAGGGTGAGAAAAACAGAAGTAGCATTCATTGGCCAAGGACAGTCCTTGCAAGCTCCTAGTCTGAGGCTGCAACCACAGCTTCTCCTACAAAAACAATTAGAATTTAAATAAATAACGTGACAAGGAAATAGAGAAATTCACCTTATTTCACAAGAAATTTCACGCGCTGTACTTCTCCCGTTCCATGTGGAAGTTACCAGCTGCGTGCAGTTACGAAAAGCTGTTGTGCCCCGATGTTTTTCTTTGCAATCTGCAGAACACAAACAGCTCCTGTTATTAGTGTTGAGACTCCCTCCTTTCCCAGGTTGCTGCCGTCCTTTCTTCAAGATAGCACCAGCTTTTTCACTTCCTAGCAGCTCATCTATTTAGGAGTAGAGCGCAAACATGACATTTGAGATAAGGATGTGATTAAGAGGTGCCTCGGTGGTTCATGAGTTCTAGCAGCTTCACAAGATTTGGATAAGGCCTTTGCTGAAGGCAAATCCATTGAGATTTTGAGGACAGCCAGCCTACCCAGGCTTTTCAATTGTAAAAGCAGAGGGACCTGTGTTACAGTGGAGCATTACTGTAGCCTATGTATTAAAATGACGTACAGATATAGCATGTTTTTGAGACTTGGAAAGATTTTTTTTTTAATGCAGTAAAAAACCCCACTTGTTTATATTGATCATGAGCATCTTAGGAGAACGTTTACACCTGAAGGAAAATATCTTTGTCTACCCAAAGCAATTCTGAAGTTTTGCTCAATAATTGTTTTAAAACTGGTAAAGACGGTCATATTAAATCAATCATTTGAGTAAGTGGGGAAAAGTGCATCCTTGACACATCTTTCAGTGCTCTGAATAAGAGAATTAAAAGTGTGTGAATAAAAGCTCATATGTTCATATGACGTACAGTTAAGTCAGTATCTACTAGGGAGACAACTTTAGTATTACTTAATGCTCCCATAAACCTTTTTTATTAAACTATTTTATGATAATTCAGTGACAAAAAGTATAAAAAGCCAAGACCATCTGAGGCTTCAGAATACTTCAGGAGAAACACGGATTACTTTTCTTCCCAAATCCACTGTTTCCTATATTTTGTGGGAAATGGAGTAGGAAGTAATGATAAAAATTTATTCCCACTTTTCTTCAGATTTATATAATACCGGTATATAGTTGCTGCATGTCTCTAGGGTCTTGATCAGCAAGACACCTTTAGTCTCTTGCTAAAGTCCATCTTTATTCAAATACCTTTCAATCACTTGCTTAAACTTTATGTTGTGTTGAAACCTGAGACAAAGAAAGGGTTTAAGTGTTTCTGGACAGGTATAACTTGCTGAGTTGAGACAGGAAACCTACCTTGAAGTCCAAACAAATGACTTCCCTGTTCCAGATACAAATCAGGCATGAATGTTTTCATAGTAAAAACCCTTGCAGAATGTCTTACAGCTCTTTCTTTTCCTAGCTACTGATTTTAACCTCTTCTGTCTCAGTGACTTCAGCAAATCCCTTTCCTTTACACATTTTTTAAATGTGAGAAGTGAGAGTGCAAACTGCAATATACTTAATCTTATTATATATGTTAACACACGAGGTGCAATAATTATATTGTGTTTAAATTTCCCTAAATGTGCAGGAGGCTGTTGGTAGGTGGCTAGTATATTTTTAAAAATAACCTGAAGTACTCTCTAAACCTAAATGTTTCATGGTATTAGATTTCTCCGTCTTCTTCTGGCCTTCTGCCCCACCACTGTAATTACCTTAACTTATCACCCAATAATAAAACTCTCTGAACAAATCCTGTGCCTGCTATTAAGGAAAATTAAAGCTTAGTACAAATTCTCTGCATTCTTTCTTCTCTTCAGCTGCAGTACTTGACAGCTTGCATGGTACAAATGAAACACACAAAGCCCTTAAGCCATCCCACACTGAATAAAAAAGGCAGCTCAGAGCTTTCTAATGCTGATAGGGATCAGAGTCAATTTTGAAGAAGAGGGGTACTGGGTCCCCCTTTTCAGTGGAAAACTCACTGGTGTAACAAAACAGAATCAGTCATGTGAGCTTATATACGCACCGTACCAGTTTGTTTCCTTCTGGGTCTCATGCAAGCCCTTGTAAGGAGAAGGCAGCTCTGATTCCAGGTCCACCGTGTCCTAGGACTGTCTGAGATCGCCAGCAGAAGTGAAAATTGCGGGAATACGTTTCACTGTGTAACCAGTTGTCCTCTAGCTACTGCATCAGAATCCTCAAGTTCCCGTTCTACTTGTGTGACTTTCGAGTTCCAAACTGAGCTATGTTTCAGTCATGATCTCCCATGGTTTCACCTTTTCTGTGGGTAAAGATCACTTGTGTGCACCCACAATTAAAAATGTTTCAGTATCATAGGACAAAATATTAAGAAACACTGAACTTCCAAATCATCAGGGCGCTAGCGTTAAGAAAGGTCGTCTCTTTGCCAAGGTAAAATTCTGAATACAGCTAGGAAAACCAATACAGAAAAGAAGGTGGTCATTTGTGAAAACAATCAGCTACCACCGCTGCTGTTTTCAGCTACGACAATGTCACATAGAGGTGGAAGAGGAAATTGTGAGAAGTTAGGAGATGCATGATATACGTATTTAAAGGAATGCATTCACGTCCAAAAATTTTAGTGTTCGCTTGTCGGCAACTTTTTTCATCTCAAGATCTTCTGATACATAACAAAATACCTTAAAACTCCACGAAACTCTGTTCTTCCTTCAGGAGGGCATCCATTCTGCAAAATACACACAGCCGTCTAGATCATAACCCAGAAACTATAACCCCAGCTAAGCCAAACACAAATTTGTACTTAGATTTAGGCATAGGAAAGTTTTGTTGGCTTTATTCGACTCGCTTAAAATTAAGCATATGTTTTAACACTTTACTGGATTAGGGCCCATGTCAGCAAAATAAATTTCTTGGGAAGAAGTAATAAAAATGTAGCTTGCAGTGAGGGACAGCAGAGCCATTCACAGTTACAGAAGCTTTAAAACACTAGCTGGTATTTATATATTTAGAAAAGAAATCGGGCGTTAAACAAAACATTTTAGATAGCAAACTAATTAGTCTGCTACAGAAGCACTTTTTTTTAAAATTTTCATTTGAAGAAAAACATTTTTTTGCATCCTTGCATCCCCAAAAACAAATTGATTTACGCATCAAGGAAAAGCATTTTTTGCAAGCACAAGTTTCAAAAGAAATTTTCCCACTGTTTGGTAACAGCCTGTCTGTTCCAGATATACCATTGCATTCCCCAGAGAAGAGGACAGACAGGAGGCCAAGCTTTTTAAACACAGTTTCATTACACACATGCACCTGAATTTGCTCATTCAAGTGTGCATAATTGCATATATACTATAAATGTCTGCTAACTAATTCTCTTGTATGCATTGTGCACTGATGTGTATTTATTTTTAATGCTAAGAATCTGTCTGAATATTTGATGTTGTAGGTCTGTCCTTTAGAGAGAACTTACATCATTCTCCAAACCAGAAGGAATACAATCCTACCAGACTATGTCCATGTTAATTTTAATTTTTCCAGCAAAACCTTCCACAACAGTGGGGCAAAGTATGAATTCTAGTGTAGCTATGGCATTTAAAGCACAGGGCTGTCTGTCATCGTTCAGAACTGCTCTATCTTGTGTGAAGGGCCCCACACCCTTCAGGAAACACAGACCGAGGAGCGGCAGTGCTGGAGCTGCCCTCTTTGTAACGAGGCAACACTTGGATTGACTCGAGCTCTGTCTTGGGTGGATGATGAGCAAGTCAAGAGTTTATGGGTTGGGTTTAAAGGGCAGACTGGTAAGGGTGACCCTGTGTGGGTGTTTGCTGCAGGCCACCTGATCACGGGGAGGAAGTAGATGAGGCCTTTTACAGACAGCTGGAAGCAGCCACTGAGTCACAGGCATTGGTTCTTGCGGGGGACTTCAACCACCCTGACATCTGCTGGAGGAACAACATGGCAAAGCACAGACAGTCCAGAAGGTTTCTGGAAAGTGTTGGCCACAACTTCCTGACACAGGTGGTGGAGGAAAAAACGAGTAATGGTGAGCTGTTTGACCATGTACTAACAAACAGGGAAGGCTTTGTTGTAGATGTGAGGGTTGGGGGCAGCCTTGGCCACGGCGGCCGTGGGATTCGGTGTCTTGCACGGAGGAAGAAAGGCAGCAGGTAAGAATGAACTGTGCACTTCAGGAGAGCTAACTTTCAGCAACCTTCTTGGAAGAATCCCACAGGAACTGGCCCTGAAGGGAATATAGTTCCAAGACAGCTAGTCAGTATTCAAGCACCACTTCCTCCAAGCTCAAGAACAGTGTATCCCTAAGAGCAAGGATCATAGAATCGTACAGGTTGGAAAAGACCTCTTGGATCATTGAGTCCAACTGTTAACAATCGCTCACAAGTCCAGCATTAAACCTTGTCCATAAGCACCAGATCTACATATTTTTTGAATTTCAAGGGACTGTGATTCTGTCACTTCCCTGGGCAGCCTGTTCCAATCCTTGACCACCCTTTTGCTGAAGAAATTTTTCCTAATATCCAATTTAAATCTCCACTGGTGCCACTTGAGGCCATTTCCTCTTATCCTATCACTTGTTACCTGGGAGATCAACCCCCACCTGTCTACAGCCTCATTTAAGGTAGTCATAAAGTGTGATAAACCTCCATTTCTCCAGACTAAACTACCCCAGCTCCTTCAGCTGCTCCTCACAGGACTTGTGCTCCAGATCCTTCGCCAGTTTTATTTGCAGGAATTGATGCATGGGAAGTTCCACCTGAACATGAGGAAGAACTTCTTTACTATGCAGGTGACTGAGCACTGGAACAGGTTGCCCAGAGAGGTTATGAAGTCTCCTTCCTGGTGATATTCAAGAAGTGTCTGGACACAATCCTATGCCACGTGCTCTAGGATGACCCTGCTTGAGCAGGGAGGTTGGACCCTGTGGTCTCTTCCAACCTGACCCACTCTATGATTTTATAATTCTGCATTTTGAGGCACCCGTGGTCGCAGCAGGACTCTGCATAAACACTTTGGCACTTCCCAGCAGCAGTGGAGCTGTACCAGGAACCCTCTCACCGATATCCTTGCACAGAAAATGTGTTAGACTTCCGCAATAAGTGTCATCTACTCCTTTAGCATTGCTTCACACCTGAATCACCAGGCAATGCATGTGCATTGTATTTTCTGCCTTTTCAGAGGGAAAAACCTTAATTCAGAAGACATCATAATTTGTTTTCAGATTAGGTCTTTTACTGCTCTTTAGTAGCTCTGTCCTTATAGCCAGTCTTCCAAAGGTGCAAGGCTCCTGAGCGCCCAGCCTGCAGGTGTTTGTGCTCATTCTGCATTCCCACCTACAGCCCTAGAGCCCATTGAACAGTTTCAGACAGACACATTTCTAGTTTGGGATTTTTTCAGAAAATAAGTGTCTGAGCTGACAGTAGTGTCCTTACAAAAGGGAAGAATGAAGATGGATCTTATGATGAGGGAATCCACTGGAAACACCAGCCTTGAGACACAGGCAAAACAGGTTTCATTACTCCACTGTTAATAAATTCCTGATTTGACGGGGTTTCACAGCTCAGGATCCACAGTCCTCTCTTCATCTCTTATTTGCATGGCCCACTGGTCAGTGAAGACCTGGTCATGGTCTCAATGCCCTACAGAACAAACAAACAAACATTGAACAGTAAATTTATTGACTGCATGAAACTTACGAGATTACAGATGGTAAGAAAAATGGCTCCGAAGGAATATTTTCTCCAGTAATCCTTACAGACAGTTATGGGACTCTAATTAATAGAGTTTGTTTAAAAAAAGAAAAAATCCAGTCTTCTTCCTACCTCTTATGTCAGAGGTTGCCTTTTCCTCAAAATTCACCTCTTCACCAACTCTTCTGAGGTCCTATGTTGATTTCTGCAGTGTTGTATACAGATACCATTAATCAGGTTAAAGCTTTTAATAATTTTTAAAATTACACACTTCTAGTAAAGTCCCAGTCCCACCTGTTCAGCTGGACGTAAGCACCGTGCAATCCATAATATCATGGGTAATAATGACACATACGAGTCACCTCTCAATTCCACTGTATGGCTGTCATCTGCTACTGATGGGCAGGAGACCTGAATGCAAATTGGAATGGTGCAGGTTTTGTGTTGAGACAGGACTGCAAAGAAACTTTAGCATTCACTCATTACTGACTGAGAATGTGGGAGAAAGGAAAGTTTGATTTATTGGCAACAGCAGCAACGTTGGGGCTGAGTCAAGCCGGGCAGCCCAGCTGAGATGTGCTGACCTGTGAGAGAAACCAGCCCCAGGGACCAGGCTAAGGCAGGACATGGCCAGAATCACAGGTCCGGTTCACCAACAGTTAACTCAGCGCTGTGTGCTTAAAAGAGCTGTAGTAATGGAACCATAAAAACTCCCACCAGTTGAGATCTCAGTTTGGGAGCTTCCTAATGCATTACATATTTTAAAGTTTAATCATCAGCCCTTCTCCAAGCAAAACACCTACTCATTTCAGTTAATCTTTGTCAGAATCTGTTCCAGTAGTAGGCAACACTCTGCAGTTAAAGCAAAAATAAGTTTCTAATCACAGAAATGAAGTTCTGAAATAGTCTTCCAACAGTAATGGTGAGTGAAAACTAGTTTTAAAATGTAATAAACATGTATTATTGCAGCTTCATGGAACTATGTGCAGTGAACCATAGGTCCAGAGGTCTCATCTGGTTCAATTCCCTAACTACCAAAATCCAATACCTAGTAGTAATCTGAAATTTGTACATGCATTGAACTGTTGTTGATTAAAATAATTGTCACTAAATATTTATTTTAGTGAGACCATCATCCTCAAAAAAAAAAAAGGAGAAGATTTAAACCAATGTTAGTAACTTTTTTATAAGTCGTTTTTCAGCTTGCTTATAAATACTTGATGCCCAACAGCATGAACAGACTTTCTTTCTAATTTAGAAAGTTTCGGTTTAATTTTTAGGAGTAGTATTTCCATCCAGAAATCTTGCTATGTACAGTACTATGCACAAATTTTTGTTCCGAATAAGGAAGGTCTACAAAGGCAATGCATGTATTAAATTGCCAAAGAAACTGTGCATTTTTGAGGCAATAAATATTCAAGTAATTAGCGTGTTTCAAGTATGATTGGTACTCATAGGAACTTTGGGATTTTACAAATCATTACTTTTATATCTAAACTAGCTTTTATGCATCAGCTTATGTAGGAGAGAAGAAACTCCAAAATAGAATACAAGAAAGGAGCTTTTAGTTATTATTTTGATTATGATTATCCTTACCCTGAAAAAAACCCAAAGGAAGATCACAACAAAATAAAAACAGGTGTGAAAACAGTTAAGAGATGGTGTTAGGATGATGCAGCTGAGACTCATAAGGTACCTGTATAAAGAACAAGTAACAAATGTGCTGCACAAGAATGGAGCATTAAAATGTGCAAGTCAAGATGTCCTAAATAATTGGCTTCCTTTTGGTTGTTCACCTGTGATAAAACATTAATTTAATTTATCCAACTTTTAGTTTAAGAATGTGTAAGTCATTAATTCTGAGTTGTGATTTCATCTAATTTAATCCATAGCCTTTCTCATACCTGCGGCATAAGTAAATTTGTAGTTTGCATCTTAGACAATGCAGCTTCAAAAAAAGGTTACATAGACCACATGGCCATGTAACTGGGCAATTTAACTACAAATGCTCTCTGTTTCTTTGAGGCATGACAAATTAAAAAAGAAAATTATATATATGTAGTCACCCTGAAGCAATGTAGCGATGAAAAAACAATACCTGGTATAATTTCAGAGTGGAATCAAATAAAAACGTTGTAAAAGGGAGGAGGAAAAATTGTAGCACAGTGTGTAATTTTTTGCTGAAGTGGAAGAACATGCAATCATCAGTGATGCAATAAAATAATAGTGTACAGTGTTAAAACACCGTGCATTGCAATAAAGGAGTTGGCTTGCAGATAGCACACCTACGTTTCCTGTCAGGTGTTTTGTATTGCAGTTGTGTCTCTCAGATTAAGAACTCTTCCATGGATATCTTGGGAGAAACAGTGCCTTTTATTCGTATGGATTTGTAACAATTCCTAGAGAAACAGTAAAAAGTGGACAATTTTGAAACTGCAATAATTTGATAAAACTTTTAAGAAAAAAATTTGTGTATTACATTGGAAAGTGCTTTTAGTAGTATTGTGGTGGCATGACTTCTAGGCACTGAAATTAGGCTGAAAATAGCTATTGGAATATGGTAGAGTTGCAGTATCTGTATCAGTTTACGTCTTCTTCAGATAATCCAGTGCCCTGCCTCTAAATATGCAGATCAGCTAATCACTGTGTTCAAATGTACTCTTAAAACATTTTGCTGAGCAGAGCTCCAGTGTCACTGTAATGTAGCTAGCAGAGATACCTTCTGCTCTGGCTAAGTATTAAGTTCATACAACTTTTAAGCTTTGTACTTAAAGGAAAATATCAGTAGTTAAACAAACAAACACTACCTTGTTTAAGAAACCAGTTATGTATATTAAGAAGCCTCATTACTGTGTTTTTTAAACAAATAATAAACTTTCTAAACTCCACAAAAGTCGGCAGTGCTGTGAGCATTAATTCCTGGTTTAGTGCTAGGTAAGAGAGCATTTCAAGTGTAAATCTGAAGGCTCTTGACCTTGTGGAGCTGACTAGTGTAGATTGTAGTGAGGTCTTGTGTTCATGGCATAACTCCAGGTATTATTGGGCAAAATTGTTCAGAGCATGGTCCCGGCTGCAATGCTATGCCAGATCACCCTGTGCAAGCAGGAACTCTTCCATCTGCCTTATAATAACCCCTGCAGAAGTTGAGGCAGGAACACAAAGCTGCAGGAAGTATCAAGCAGCAGTTTGTGGTGCACAGCTACAACCACAGCTGGCTCTGCGGCCCATCTCAAAATAGAGCCCTCATTCATCAGGATGATTTTATGAGCAGAGTTCTTTCCTGTCTCCACTCAACACATGGTACCTGGACTGTGGTGGCAACAGGTGCCTTAAAGATACCTCACTTAAGAGTGATCAACAGATACTGAAAGCAGTGCCATGTGTCTTTTAATCCCATTGCATAATGCACAGCAGTTACCTGCGTGTGATCTAAAGCAAGTACTGTTTATATTCCTTCCCTGGCAAGGTAAAGGGAACATTGTCGTATCTTTATGGTAAAAACAGAGAATAAGAACTAAGCAAGATGTTTGTGTCAGCTGTAATGCCTGAAATACTGTTAATAGAGTCATTTATTGAGGATCGTAATTCCTAACATTTTAGTTCTGCAGGAAGATGCCTACCTTTAAAGTATTTACATATTCCTGTGGTAAGAAAAATAAGTGCCGTCCACCTAGCTCAGGGACATTACAAATGCCTTCATGAAAAGGCAAGCACGTAGGGCAGCACAGCAACAAACTGATTTGTTACAAGCAAATCCACATGTAGAAAAACCTCTCCAAAACCACAAACGGCAGCAGAATTAACCTGGGCAAAGGCTGGGTCCTTCCCCCTGCTGCAAAACAGGTTCCTTGGAATGCATGAAGAAAACCTGGTCTGAACGTAAGTACACTGGGAGCATGGAGCCATTGCCTTTTGGCATGCGTACAACACAAACCAACCTGAAAACAGAACCCCCCTTGCCTCAACAACAGCAAAAGCTGGGAACTAGGTCAAATGCAACACTGCATTATTTCAAAATGCATAACAGTTCCATTATATGAACATTTTTTCTCTTCCATGATACTCTCATTCTAACATTTCTCCCTTCTACTAGAAAAAAATACAACCATTACCAGAATTCCTTTAGTTTCCAATATGTGGAAAACAAAAGAAATTAAATATTCTACTCATGTTTTCTGGCTTATTTCTACCAGGATATTCTCCCTAATAAGTTCCACTCTTCCACTAAGTTCCACAAATCTGAGATTCAAATTTATGAACAAACAACTGTCCTTGTTATTTGTGCTTCTGTGTTTCCCTTTAAAACTCAAAACCTCTGCCTTTTAATTGTGTGGAGGCTTTTTTCTTATCAACAGCTTATTTAAAACATTTTTACTAAGGGCCAGTTGTTGCTCGTCACTCACATTAGTTTGTTTCAGTTCTTTGTTTCGAAAGTGCCTGGCTGGTCCATGTTCTCATCTTCATGAAATGATCCTATTCTAAAACAGGAAGAACTTCAGAGTAAGCAATGTCATGTTAGGCTTTACAAAGAAGAGTAAAGTCAGCAAGATACAGAAAGTAATCTTGCCCTGCTCAGCACTGGCTTAAGTGAACCTTTCTAGACAGTGAGTGCAACAAAAGCATTGCAATAGCTGGGGTAGTTCACACAGTTCCACCTTTGGAGATATCTGCAAAGAGCTTAATGTACAAACGTGTGTCAGGAATGCTGTAAGGTATAGTTCATCCCTCAGGGAATAGATTGAATTGCTTCTCCAAGTCCCCCTCCAGGCCTATATCTATTGAATGTGATTCTGGTTATACAATTAAAATGTGTACTTAAAATGCAAATATTTTTATTACTTTATCATAATTTTTATCCTTGTGATCAGCTCCTTTATCTATTTAAAACACTACCATGTTAGATATGTGCAAAAAATGCTGTCCAATGTAAACAGAAAAAAGATCTGCATTCTTACAGAGTCCCATGGTTCACAAAAGGCTATACCTCTCTTCTCTACATCTTCCTTCAGAGTAGCAGGTGATAAAGGAGCAAGTTGCTTCATTTTTTAATGTTATTTTTCACATTCACAACATTCTTTTTTTAATGTTATTTGGTATTAGAAATGATCATCTCAGGCATTATCAGTAAAATGACTGGTCGACAAGTATTCCAGTTCCTGTATTCCAGTTTATAAAAAAGGATTGGAAAGGATTGCTTGGTTCATCAGGACTGTGTCCCTGTTACCAGAGTCAGCCTTGCAGTCTATAATTTATCAAGCTTCAATTTGTTTGCAGAGTTCTGTCCTAAAATGCTACTTCCGTTATACTGACTGGGCAGGTGTTCCCCTGTCCTCTGATGTTTCAAAATTTCTGATGTTTACAAAGTATCTTTATTGAGGGCAGTTTGTACTACTGCACTCTTGTGCCAGCGCTGACTTTCATGTTAAATATCAACTTTCTGTACACCAGAGAGGGAGAGAGCAATCCTAGCCTCTCTTTGGTTTTAGGTTAAATTTTTTTTGCCTCTTCTTTAGCCAGTCCATTAGCCACCTTTCATTTTTTCCTACCAATTTTCATCTTTAACACGTTAACTTTTCTTTTCCTTGATGTGTTCTTCGACAACCAAAGCAGTTGGGTCTAATGCTTTCCTTATCAGCAAGACATTCACTATTGCTAAAGACATATACCTCATCACTATGATATAATCTATTCCTAAAGTATATGTTGGATCTTATTTTAAATTTTTCTCATTATCTCTGGTTATACTTCCTTCAATATTTACAAGTCTTGCAGAGGGCTGAGATATGATCAATAGATCCAAATGCTTACATTGTAGTCTTGCTTCATCCTAATCATAGGCACATATTTGCTATTTATGCCCTTTCCTTACTATCTGACCAAGTCAGAGCCTCTTATTCAAAGTCTTTACTTCTGGGTTCCATTTCACATGCTAATTCTTCAAATATAGTGATTATTTTAATGTATTATCTCTGCCTCACTCTTCAAATGAGCATATTCAGGTCTTTTAACTTTGCTGCTATCTTAGGTGTTCTCATTTTCATTTCTCAGTGTTAAACACCCTTCTCCTTAAACTGTGTATTTGTCAGTAGCTTAGAGGCAATACAATTTTTTACCTCTACTTTTACTCCCTTTACTTGTTTCCATGCACTATTTCTCCTCAAATTGTTGATTATTGGCACTTATTTAAACCAGCTACATTTTGTGTAGTAGCCTACAGCACTCACCAGGAAGGAACCAACTAGGATGTGGAGTCCTCCTCAGCCAGGAAGGGTCCAGGTCATTCCTACATGCGTGCTCTGATCACCCATGCCACTACAGGAAATTCTCGTGTAGGGCCTCCTGCATCCCACCTGGTTCCTGAGTTACTGCATAGTTCAAATAAAAAAACCCCTTCTTCTTGGTACCCAAAGTGGAAGGAGGAAGAAAGAGCTTGTGTTTAGAGCCCAGAGTCAGAGGTTTTGGCAGAGGTGATGCCTGAGGTGTAGCCCCCAGGCTGGTAGTGCATTTCACTCTGAGGGAGAGCAGTGCACAGCACTGGCTGTCTGTACCAGCTCTTTGAGGATCAGATGCACAGAAGTGGATGTTCCAAAATGAGATTCACAACAAAACCCTGAACGAATGGTAAATCTCAATCCCATTCACAGTTCGGTGCCAGCTGATGGTGGGGGAGAGAGAAACCTGCCACTGTGGTGCAAATTAGCCTGCCTTCAGACAGAGAGGCAGGCAAAGAAGTTTACCAAATTACTTCTTTAGCAACAATTTGCTGATAAAAAAAATTCAGCAGAATTTATAGAGAAGCTTTATGGCTGTGGACTACATGACTTTTCTAACCACTTCAAACCCCCTAACCTCTGCAGCTTGCCTGTCTGTGAAGGAGCAGTATCACCCTAGCAGAGTTTATGTAACTGCTACTCAATATTGCATTAAGCTTCCTCCGTCTGACATGTAAAACTTCCACCTGCTCAGTCACCCAAGTCCTGACTTGAACTAATGACTTTTGATACTACCGGGCTATATTTGCTCCCAGCAGGCTGATAACAAAGTGTACAGAGGATCGCCTGATCCAATTCATGCTATAGTCTGAGATAATAATTATTTTACACTGGCTGTTATTACTTAGCAGCAGAATCAGTTTAAGTTTGTTGCTCTCTAGAGAAGAAGGAAAATGCGACTGCAGTGAGAAATCCATGTGCTGTGGTGGTTTAACATGCCAGAGAGCCACTACTGTATCATTAGCTATAATTTTAAGCTTTGACAATGCTGTCAATGAGCCTTGGTATTTTGTCATCGCTGTACTATTTGAAAAAATCTGTTCCTCTCCATTGGCTTCTTCTTTCATCTCTGTGGTTGTGTTTTTCTCTCTAATGGAAATTCTAGAACTGCTGGTAGAAAGAAAAGTATCGCTATGAAAAACACACGATTCTCCCTCCTTAAATACATGTCTCTTTCTCTCTGTTTAAAAATTAAGACTTTACAATGCAAATGAACACTGCTTCCTCCCTCTCCCAATTTGTTCCAAAGGCAGCAGGAAATTTTAAGATCTGTTTCTCCCTAGACTTACCACTGATATAATTCTGAGTCACTGTGAAAAGTTTGTTGCTGTCCACTCCCTTCTTTTTTGCACAGAGATGTCTTCACAAATCTCCTGTTATCAGGCAGTGCTGAGAGTAGAGCAAATGTGGAGTCTCTAAATGCCAGCAAAGATGATCGAGTTTGCAGTGATAAAGTAGAGGAATAAACAAAACATTGTAGCATGCTTTAAAGATTCAATCCTGCTCTGCATTTGAGCATTTTCTGTGCCTGATCCACACAAAATAAGGATAAAATAGGCCAGCAAGTACAAAATAAGTCTGTGTATTCCACTAGAGCAGACTAAAGCAGCTCACAGGCTTTCTGTTTAAGCAATTGTAATGCCCTGGTTACCAGGGAGGCTTCCAAGCTTCTGAATCTGGTAATTTTTGTTACTACTGTTATGCCTATTTAATCTTGCATTACTTTTTTTAATCTTTAATCTATGCTCTAATCTCCCCTGCCCCTCCCTTAATGCATGTCCTGTTCCTGCTACTGTATGCAGAGTCAGCTTTCTGGATGTTTCCTCAAAACAAACCACACAGCTCACCTTGCTACCTGTAGATAGCTCTATCTGCTCCAAAACAACTTGTATCTAAAGAGAAGTGAAGAGAGAAGGAGCCCCATTCCCCTTGCTAGAAGCTGGCCACTGGAAATCCATACCAGCAGATCCACAGAGCAGAAGATCCTTGAGAAAAGTGGATCTGGCACTGCAATGGTGAATTTGGTGCATCCTTGTGAAACCAAGCCTCTCGGATGACCAGGGATACCTACCTGGTGAATTCAGGTTGGGCTTATGAGGAGGCAGCAGTGGAGAAGCTCAGCTGCGCCAGTGGCAGCCATCCTGAGCAGGTGACAGCAGAACCAGAAAACTAGAAATGGCCAGGCCTCCTCAGGTGTGTTTTGTGGATGGCTCATTAAATTCCACTTCAGCAATGTTTCACACTTTCCTTTTTGTATGTGGCACCGTACCAAAGGAGCAGCATTTTTCAGTCGGTCTAGGAACTGCAGAAGAGAGGTGAGGTAGAATGTGGCAGCATCACCCTGGCTTCTCCTGCCTCCCAGGTCATTTGCTGGTGTGCACTCCGCAGGGATTTTAGCCACAGGTGGTGCCACAGGGGGTCTAGTCCCCAGTGGATACCCTGAACTCAGTTCTTCCAAAGAGCAACCGGATGCTTCAGTTCTGATCCACAGCTAATTGAATAACCAAAAGAAAAAGCATAAACCTCGCAGGTGGCTTTACACCCATCCTTGGGACTTTGACTGGGGTGTGAAAATTTCCGGGAAAATGCAGAAAACAGTAGTTCAGGAAAAATGAGAAGGCATCACGCAGAAAATGGCACAAAGTCACATGCTTGAGTTTCATCGTCAGGGCTCCAATTTAGATTACAAGTTTGACGATACTTTAGGTGACCACACAATCTACTATTCCCAAAGTTCTCCTGCCCCCATTCTCAGGAAGAATATGAACAACAGGCAGATAGGATTAAAAGAAGTAATGTGTAATGAAATGCCAACTCATTCTGTTGATATTAGCAAGGACTTCATAAGGAAAGATTTTATCTTGTCAGAAGGAGAGTTTTGTGCCCAGGTTACTTCTTAACTGTAACATGTATCTATGTCCCATACAGAATGTGTATTTAAGAGAGAAAAACATGAACATACCAATGTGAACGAAAAGGACTGTGGAACAAGAAAGATAGTTTACTTTCCATTCCTAGAGGCACAATGAAACTAAGTGCTTTGCATGAGCTACCCTGTCAATGGCTTAAAAAGATTAGGAGCGAGGCATTCTTTTTGTGCACGCGACCTTTTCAGCAGCTTGGCAAATAAAATAAATAAAGAGAATAGGCCAACCCCAGAGGTGGGTTTATATTTAAACACAAAGTTTACATTCAAGTTTCTAGGAGAAGAGTTGGAACAATGTGATGTAAGCTTGGATCTTCTAATTAAGATCAAATTGCATAGTATTTTTAGACTTTAAAACTACATGTTTTGACCCAAAATGCACTTCAAGCTTTCTTTTCTCTTGGATCTATTGTGAATTATTAGCACTTGACATTCTATAAACTGGATCTGGCATAGACTTCAATGGACAGAAACCCAGAGTCAGAGTGGGGCTGCTGGGTTGGGTTTTTTCTCTTTTCAGTAAACACAGATTTATAATGTGCCAAAAATTCTACAGATCCCTTCAGTCCAAAGTCAGGGGGGAGGCTTTCAAAACATTCTAGGGGTTTTTATTTGAGCCACCTCATAGCTTTTTGTGTAGGCATTCCTTCCCAGCAAATAGCACAAGAGCTAGCATGCTGAACAAATAAATACAGAAAGGTTACTGAGTGTATAACACTTTCCCTCCGAGCAGCCTCCATCTACCTTGCATGCACACACTGCAGGTTTGAATTGCAAGCATAATTTAATTCCCACAAAACAAACCAAACAAGGCCTGCAAGGATTCAGAAAAAAAAATATTATCGAGTCATGGCAACTTGTTTCATGTGTGAGCTTACTGCAGATATAAAGGCTCCAAAAATAACTTCTTCTTGTTGAAACCTTCATTTAGACCTCACCTTAACATTCACAAGGAGCTCCTGTGCATCTTGACCCCTCCACAAGGAAAGACTGAAAGATTACTCATGGAAACACCAAGTTCATCTTCTTGTGAGATTTTCTGACTTGCAGTAAGTTTCTGATAAACGTACCTAGCCCTAGTGGCATCTTGTTCAGTGCTCTTAATTTTATACCTGAGGCAAACATGACTTAATAAGGCAAATAGTCCTGTGCAGTAAGGTAAGGTTTTTTCCCTAATCTTAAATACTTAAGGCAGAGTTTGTCTCTTTAAAAGTGAAAAAAAAACCCAAACAGTTTTAACAAAAGAGTTGCTTTGGACATGCTTTTTGCTAGAATACATCATGCTTCACTTACAGTGTTACAAAGCCACACCTCTCAGTCTCAAAAACCAAGCTCACTTTTTCACAATTTGCCTTCTCTGAAGCAGGCAAACAAACCCAAGGAATTAGAAGTACCTGCCACTTACCCTAAGTGGACTTGCTTCACTATAGTAGAAAGATGAATCTTTGTGTCATAAAAGTGATAGACTTTTGGGCTCCTGAGGACTACACCAGCAGTCTTCAGCTTAAAAAAAGAGAGAAATAGAAGTGTCATTACCACAGCGTTTCACAGTACCATGTCCATTCACAAGGTTCACAGCCAGTCCAAGTCCAAGGATGAGTGGTGATCTGTAGCACGCTGTGCATTGTCATGCAGCAAAAGCCACTTCCTCGTGTACATCCCCAGAGCCCTGTTCCAGCTTGCACAGGAAGAGAGGTGAATGGGTTAAACCTCTGTTTCCACTGCTTCTCAACAAGGTTATATGAAGGCTGAAGGTCTTAATGAAGTTTTTCTAAGGCTTTATGTCAGATCTTGGCTTCTTTATTTTTTTACATGGTTCACAAGTAGAATTCAATCTTTGGAAAAAATATTTTTATAGAGCTTAAAACATACATGGTTAGAAGAATCTGACCTAGATTTGAAGATTTCATGTGGAATTGATAAAAGCAGACTCTTCTTGCCTTTTCTTCCTGCTATGAAAGTGGCATTAGGGATTCACTGGATGTGACAAAGATCCTTTATCTACTACCTAAAGCACATTCACCATCTCCTCTTTCTCCAAGAGACCGTTCTCTCCCCATGTCTGCTTGTTTGGATGGTGGACATCATTGACAGGGCAGGCGTGGCTGGCAGAGGAAATTCTCTGTTGCGGCAGTCGCACAGTATGATACACCCAGTGACTGCCTTGGGGAGAGTGGCTGCATGCACAGGAAATCCTTTGTGTTTAGGATTTGTTGTTACATTTTCCCATGAAAACAGAAATGAAAGAAGACGTAGTTACCAAGAACCTTTTTAACTTGGCCTTATGATCTAGAAATTCAGTGTTACTCTGGGACTTGAACAGAATCAGTAGTAAGTGAGATGATACACGTATATAAATAAATCCTACACTTTTAATGATCTCTGTATTCACTCCTGTACTGTGAATTTTCAGAATAAGGACTGGTAGGGACCTATCACAGTGCAGCATAGGCATTTGCAAGAAGCGGTATCCTTGCTTAAGGGATAAGGATGTATCTTAAGGATGTGAGATCTAACCCAATTTTTGCCTGTCAGTAAATGTAAATACTGCCACTAGTATCTTGGGACAGATTTCTCATCTCCTTTGCCATGTTAGCGTTGTTCAATGATTTCTCGCACTACTTTCTCTACGTTAGTTTTTGGTTTCATTTATTTTCTCATCTTGTATATTTCCCAAGGCTCAAGCTGCTATTCTTCCTTTAAACAACAGAACTATTAATTTTATTTTCATTTTCCATTCTCTCTCCATTTGTCTTCTGTTCTCAACTTCATTTCTTCCCACTGTGTTTTCTACTTCCCATTTCTCTGTCTCAGTTCCTGACCTTTGTTTCCATCTCATCCCAGTCTGTAATCTTGGCTTCTTTTCCTTCTCTCACCCCTTACTTTCACAGCCTCTCTTCTTGACTTTAGCTCAGTCCACTGTCACTTCAACAAGTCTGCTAAGCTCTCTGAGGACACATAAATATATATGCACACAGACTTTGTTGCCTAACTAATTGCCATGGCCTATCTTGGGGTTCCCCCCGTTCTCCATGACTATTTCAACTGAACAGTCACTTTGGGACTCATAAATGTGCTAAGGAGGCTGGTTCTGAAAGTGCCCATAATAAAACAAACTCCCTCAACTTTTCCCCTTCCACAGACCGCAGCTTTTGCCTGTCAGGGCTGTCTTTCAACCTGTTAGTGTGCAGATAACCTGCTCCCTGACCTGCTGTACTGTGCTGGTAGAAGTCTCTCCTCAAGAGGTACATGTACACGATAACCACATTCAAAGGAATGTGTGAGAAACACGTGCTTTCTCCCCAGCTGAGATTTTCTGGGGTTTCTAATCCATGAAAACAAAGCACTAGCTATGAAATAGTCTGGTCCATCGTTCACATCAGTTCTTGTTGTCTCTCTTAAACGGTCCAAGTCATCCCTTCGGGTTTGCCCACTTGCTGCCTCGCTGCGTCCTCAAGCCCTGGACTCCCTGGAAAGGCTCTATTGTGCCTGTCTGCAGTTGGAGCATCCCTACTGCCATGACTACAATTGCCCATTGCTGTCTTGTCCCCACGTTTATCTCAGCCATTCAGAAATGAAGGCCACCCCGAGAAGAATTAGTAGGCCCCAAATCGATTCTTTGAGCTCAGTGTAAATACAGCCTGGCGGGAGAGAGGGCTGGATCTAGTCCTTAATCAGGCAGCGAGCACAGTAGTGTGGCTAAGTATAGAAGCCACTTAGTTTACAGTACAGTGACCCAATAATTATGCAAGATAATACTGTATGCACTTAGCTCGCCTGTACCATTCAGAGCACTTGCCAATAATACACGAGCATATTTCATTATCTCCTTCCCCAGCTCAGGGCTCTCTATAAACAGTTTGTTTTCTCCCAAGATTGCTGGAGCTATGGCACAGAGCACTGTCTAGGTATATTTAACCCCACGGATCATTCCAACATGCTTCTTTAAAAGAAGATCATATTGTTTTTCCTGCTTTCCATTTTTATAAGCCTAGGCTTTGGCCGGAGGGTACTCTACATATCTGGCTGTAAATAGACTGCTTGGAGCCAAGCAATGCGGTGCCTTGACTAATTTCAGCATTCACTTAAGCTAAATTATTTATGATACTCTCTGCACAGGCTTTTCTCTGTTGTTGTTGTTTTAATGTTGTAACCTCAGCCAGAATAAAGGGATAATTTGCATGCGTTTTCAGCTACTGCAGTAGCTAACACATGGCTCTGAAAATTGGAGCCAACTACAATATATTCAAAGATTGAACTGAGTGGCCAGAAAAGGGAAATCTTGACACGCCACTAAATCATGTCCCTTAATGGTGAGAAAGCTTAACATTTTTACTTAAGCAGCTGAAACAACATCAGAAACATTTTCCAATGATACAGTTATTCACTTGTATCAAGAGCTCATCACCTTTGCTGCAAGAACGTAAATCAGGAGGATGTTAAGCTGTGAATGGTCTATTTTCACCTCTATGCTGATATTATGAGTCCAAGTTCATCGCCAGCAGAGCATATCTCCATAGTCACGAGAATGTAAAACACCGCACGGGCAGAGGGAAGAAATACAACCGTGTTTTTAAGGAGCCTCTGAGTTTCCAGCAGGCACAAGGCATAACAGATAAGAAAGAATAAAAGCTAGAAGGGAGTGCAGAGCAGAGAGGTACCTCCTTCTCCCCAGCTGGTGGCTTGCCAAAGAAAACAACAGAAGTGGGGATTAGAGTTTGCAAGGTTGCGCATTAGAGGAGGGCTACCTATTCCCTGCCTTTTCTCCTCTGAAAAGCTGCCATGTGGGGAGAAACATTCCTTTTATTATTTATGGGGACAGCCACTCTTGTTTATTATGCTCATGTTACTATGCTACATGCCAAGTACAGGCCCTCTTTTTCACAGAGAAGTTTTTCTTTGTACAGAGGGGGAAAAAAGAGAAATGTAACACACCCCCAGACTCCCTGTTTGTAGGATTGGTGAGGAAATTAAAGTCAAGGTAGTTAAAGGGGGTCTTTCTACAGAGTTGTGATTTTGTTTAGAAAGGTGGCAGAAGCACAGCATTGCAGTGGCCTGACACCATCGTGCTCTGAGGGATTAGCAGGAGATCTGCTTCGAGAGCGTTTCTGTTTGTCCCAGCACTGCTCAGGCAATCACATCCCTTAACAGCTCAAGGAGCGGAGAACTCACGGCAGAAGAAAGATTAAACAACCCATAATCTGAACATCGGTATTTGTACAGCTTGTAGGAGATGGATATTTTTCCCCCCCCCTCTGGGTTTGGAACAATGTTGATAGGAAAGAAAGAAAAACAAGTTTATTCCTCACCCCTTTATATTTTTTTCAAGACGGCTGAAGGACAGCTGACCTATTTTCTGAGCTCGGCAACAGAGCAGGCTCCCCAGCACCTGATCACTTCTTTGTGCCTGTCCCCTGAAGCATGTTTAATTCTGAAAGGCCTGGCCCTGGTCAGCGACTGCAAAGGAGGAAGCCCTCAGCTGCGCTTGGACTGCAGCCTTCGTACTGAATGCAGGCAAGGATTTGGAACAATCCACTGAATGCAAAGTAAATCCCAAGGCAAAGGGAAGGGAAACCAAGCAACAGTGCTTTCTGTGGTAGATGGCAGCGAATTTATTGCCTGGCCGTTCACAAACTGCCTACAGCTGGGGGAAATTGCTAGTTCAATTCTCCCATGTTTAATGTGATTACTGGTACTGGTTGATAGGCTTAATTTCATTCCTTTGAATTCCTCTCCACTAACAAAAACAAAACAATCAAACAGAAAAAAGGTGCAATAAAATCTCTTCCAAAATACAGAATGTAAAACGTATTTTTCAAGCCAGGAAACTTCACTCATTCTGTCTTTGGGGTTTCTCTTATTTTTAACCAAATCATACACAGAAAGATCTTATTCTGAAGAATAAATCTGCCTTGCTGTAAGAAAGGAAGAGAACTCTTTCTCCTTTCCCAATGGAGTTTTTAAAGAAAACACTGACAGATGCTCCTTGAGTTTAGAATCTAGGAATTAAGTATTTGGATATGGGAGACAGCAGCAAGAGAATGTATTTGCAGTGGCCATGTAAAAACCTGACTTAGTTGGGTGGTTGAGAGAGTACAACTCTCCCCAGCCAGAAGACTGTCCTAAGAACAAAGCTCCAGACTTCAGCATTGCAGCTCCCACACAGAAGCTTGGTTCTTCCAGGAAGGGATAAGAGAGCAAACACATTAAAAGAGCAAAAAGACCCCTATCTCACACACAGTTTTTCAGATTTTAGCCTTAAAATACAGGATACAGCCACTTAGTTCTGCTTCAGAAACTGCTTATTGCTTCACAATTGGCTTAGAATAAGATGCTGAGCAAGCATTTTCCTGTTTATCAGCAACATAAATACCACGTGACAACAGCAATACTTCAGGTGGAGCCTTTTTCTTTATTGGGCACGGTCTGAGTCACAGGACAATTCCCAAGAGCCAAAAGAAACATACCATAAAGAGATGTATTCCAACAAAGGGCATTTTTCGTGCTACGAGGCCGCTATATAACCACTGTAAACAAACGATAGGTTTAACGTGCCAATTTACCCTTGTTTGCAATAAGTTGCTGAGCTTACTTGGATTTCATCCTTAATAGAGTATTAATAGTCGTTGCAAACAATGTATTTAATGCCTTCTCAAGGCAGGTTATTAAATCAAAAAGAATGATAACTTTCCGTGCTCTTTCAGACTTGCCGTGGTGAATTTTGCAGATACAGTTTCTTCCACGGTGAGAACATGGACGTTCTATTTTCTGTTTTTCTCATAAATAAGCAGAAATCATTGCTTTGTTATAAACAAAACATCTGATATATGGCAATGCAACACTGCTCTCCTAGTGCCTGTACTGCCCTCCAAGCCTGGTGCAGAATGTGGCTTTACTTGCTGATTTTATTACCTGTTAAATATCTCTTTTCTGTCACTGAGACTGTCCATTTGACTTAGTTTACATCTCACTCTACAACTACTCCATTATTTAAACATTTATAATTCTGTTTGCCAATGATTGTCTTCATGTTTCTAATTTGTTAATTAACATTTATAGCATATCTGATCATATTTCACTTATTGTTGGCTTAATTTACGTTGAATAAACTATAAACAGTTCTTACCAGTTATCAGTTTAGCTCATTACAGGATTCATGTTATGCCACTGTTGACATAAAGCTACAGTTAATAATTCACTTCATTCCCTTCAGCTTCACCACCATGGCGGGCATGGAGTTTTTTCCTGCTGTTGGTATCCCTGACCGCACAGCCCTGCCCAAGCCAGACATTATTCAGCAGGCTTAAAGATTAATTATTTTCCAGATATCTTTCTTGCATCATCATCATCATCATCATCCTATTCTTTCACCCCCTCTCTGTCCTCACCTAACGAACATCACACCAAATCCGTTAGCTTCCAGGGAATTACTTTTATTTATATGGGGAGATGTCTGGCCTTTGTGATCTCTACCCTTGTGCTGCACCCCAACATTCACGTCTCGCTCCAGTGCCCTAGCAGCCTTAGTTACTTTACTTCTTCATTTCCTCTTTCTTCAGGCTTACTTCTGGTTTTCTCCACTTGTTGTACGAGCTGAGCCCTCACAGCCCTGCCCAGCGCCGCTTTTACTGCAAAACCATTGACCCCTGTGTTATTCAGTCCTGACATTTCTACCTGCATTCCCTCTACTCAACAACTTTATAACATTTGTTGTTACTGTGTTCTAGTAGAGGGTGTCTGCAGCCTCTTAAAACCTTCCTCCCAACCTCTGTGTATCTAAAAAATCACAGATTTCATTTCTGCTGTACTATCTGAGATTATCTTCCCTCCAGGTAACTAGACTGTCTCACACAGAAGAAGCGAGTAGGTAAGGAAATCTCTTCCCAGCCTCAATGGACCTGATATCTTCCCTCCTTCCGTTAAATTTCATCAGTTCTCTCTCAATCCCTCCACACTCTCAAAACAGTACAAGACCACACATTCTCTCCTTCTCAAAGCCCTCCCAAATTTTATCCACTGCTATAACTGGTTATCTAACTTCTTTTTTGTTTGTTTGTTTAAGCTTCAAATCTGCATAAGTTCTTGCCTTCACAAACCCTCTCCCTTACCAAGGGCCCATGTTGGTGACTCCTGCTGAAGCCCTCACTAAGAAAGAAATGTACCCAGGCTCCCAGAACAGTGGCTGGACCTTGCCCTTCCAGCCTAGGTCCTCCCTGTCCCTGCAGAGGGGGTGACACGCTGTGGGGTGGCCATCAAACTCAGCACACCTGCTGATGCCAGGCTCCAAATTTCATGTCCAGTTGGGCTGCTGGGGCGCTGCTCACGCTCCCCAGACCCACAGTCTGAAGGTACAGAACACGCCTTCTCCAGAATCCAGTCACTGGCCACTCCTGCAGGATGAATACAAGCCTTTATTTTGTCTGAGAAATGCCCCTTTCTACCCCAAGAAGAAGGGATAAAATGTTATTCCCGCAGCATGCAGGCCTGAGTCTTTGCCAGCAGTTTTTCCAAACCCTCCCTGGTTGTGTTTGCTCATAAAAGTACCCCAAAGCCTGGATGTGATTTTATTGTATTGCACTTCCTGGCTCCAGGTCGGCTGACTGTGCGCTGGGATTCCTGATGGAAGCAATGGGATCGGCTCGTCTGTCTGTAGCTCGTGCTGCAGCGTGTCCTTACGATCGTCATGGGGGAGATCTGGGCACCACTACAGTACTAATAAATGGTCAGCAATAATAAAAATAAAGGAATAAACTATAAACAAATAGCAGCAGCAGGAGCTGGCAAGAGTCAAGAGACATGAATGTTTTCTTTTCTTTGACTTTTTATTAAAGTTAGTAAAAAATTTGTATATGAGGAATCTTTTCCAGCAGAAAATGCCTCTTTTTTTTTGCTTTTCCCAGAGTGAAAACTCAGCAAACAGAAATACAAATGCTCCTACACCACCATATTCAAACTTAGTCGATTCACAGGTACGTTCATTTACTGAAACAAACCATTTTAGGCAAATGCAAGCATTTAATGGGATTTTAAAGGTGATCCTTTAAAAATGTTAAATAAAAATTATAAAAATAAGGAAACCTCAAAACTTAATAATTTTATATCCTGTCACATAGACCCAGTTGCACAGCTTCTGCTAAAAATTTGCAACCTCTTTGAATATATTGAACACATAAGTGTGCGTGCGTGTGTGCTTATATAGGTATAAATATATACAAATACCTACATCTACTTAACCGTTTCACAGCCTTAAAAAGATGTCATGAACCTCTCAGATGCCAGCATTCACTGCACTTGTCCTGAAGCAAAGTCTCTGGAAAGACAGCACCTGTCAAGCACTCGCACTCCGGCTATCACTGGGTATGTAGAGCCCAAATGGGTTGGTATCTGTCAAAAGTTCATCTGTCTTGAAATGGAAATGAGAAATGCTTTGTTACGCTGAAACAAGAGCTGCTGATTTTTCACTCCATTTTGCAAAGTGCCTCAGTTTGCAGCTTTTCTTCCAGCAGAACCCTGTGAGGGCCACCCATCAACCAGGCTCTGCTCCGGGAGAGTGGTGCCTTTCCTCCTGAAGAACAGTAATAATTTATTCAGTGGGAATTGACCAGTTGAACCAGTCTATTTGGCATGGACTTCACCCTATTTGAAAGCTTTCCCCACGGGATGTCATCGGCATATCTGTCTCAAAGCAGCCTTGGGTGACTACTTCATCTCATGCCTGAGCCTTGTTTGGAAGGGCTGATGAAAAATCCCACACGACCAATTTTCTGTCACCAGGCACACATTGTCAGGGATATTCCATGTTTTCTACCAAAGCACTCTTCCTAGTTTTATTCTTTCCTTGTCTTTCCTTGGTGTGTCCCTATGGGATAATTTAACTCTTTCTCAGAACTCTGGACACCAAAGAAAAAGTTACAAAGTGAAGAATTTTACATTTGCAACAAGGAGATAGACCAAGTCAGTAAACCCAAACCCCCAACCAAAATTAAGAGTAGAATTCAGTTAATAAAACTGCTTCCTAGTTAATCTTCTTTTATTAGAGCACAATCACAGCAGATCTTCATATGCGAGGGATCTCTGGGAATCCCTGTGGCTGAAGGCCTTTACTGCCATAAATTTGTTTCTCTGCGCTAGGTATGTTACTTCCCTGGCTCCTTCACCACATGCCCCTTCAAAAGCTGTGCTTCTTCCCTAACATCTCTTTGCAGCACCATTTTTCTGCTCAGCTACAGTGAAATGACACGTTTCACCCCTCAGCTGCACCTCTTGACTCGCATCTAGTTTTTAGTCCTTGTAAAGGGCAAGCTAGCTGTGATGAAAGTATGATTGCAGCAGCCACTACTTAAGAATCTGGGAGACAAATGAAAAATTCGTTTCAAAACCCGCCTTCTCCTGGTTACACATTATGAAATTACAAATAAAATATAAAAAAACTTCATCCCAAACATAATGACTATGGATACCCGCAAGCTGAGATGAGCTGGGGCAACCCCCAAAGCGGGAGGCCTCTGGGTAACCCATAGGACAAAGTGTCAGTGGCTGAAGGCTGGGATCCCCAAGTGCTGAGTTTTAGGGAAATCCCTCCCGTGAGCACAGACCAGCTCTCCCTTAGCAGACCAAAAGCAGCAGAAATGGTCTTTTGACTGGGGAAACCAGGTTGCCACACATTCTAAACATATATTAAAAAGGACTTTTGTAAGGCTATACCCTCATTTTTGAATAGTTAAAGCATAAGACTAAGGGATAGGATCTAATTATCATAATTATTATGTGAAGATACATGGCTTAGTTTCTTGTAACCATTTCTTCAAAAAGGAGCCTCTGAGACTATTTTTAAAAGACCTTTTAAAAGTAAGTTGAGTAATTTAACAGGGGATCTGCTTATTTCAAAGACTTTGAACCCAGAAAGTTACCCTAAAAGAAAAGCTATTTTTCACAGCTGCAGTTATGCTACACGGGCCCTAGAGGAAACCAAGGCAAAAGGCAGCAGCCCAGCATCAATGCAGCCACCCCATTCCAGGGCAGGCAAACCCATACAGCGTGAATTTGAGCTGGTGTTTACCACTTGGCTCTGGAATAATAATCTCAAGTTAAGGTTATTACACTATTTGTACACAGCAAGAAAATACTTCGGGAAAGACTCTTAAAGCAATTTATGAACACTGAGCTTCCAGGGAGCCCAGTGAAATTCCTGTTAAGAGTTTTGGAGATAATGAAGCAAGGTGCTGTAAGTTTAAATTACTCATTCATCATCACATAAGTTATTTAGCAGCAGAAGCCCAAAACCCAGAACCCCTTCTGATGCTTGGTAAGCCTGTAATAAATGCTATGAGATGACAGAGGGTTCCTGAGGCAGGGGCCAGGAGCTGATAAGGCAAGAGTTGCATTCCAGCCCCCTATCTCATGTTTACTTCAATCTGACCACTGGGCAGCATTCTTTCTAGTGGAAGGAACAAAGTGCAAATCTCCTTCTTTCCCTCATTCTTAAGGGCCAGGCTCCATTTCTGGGCAGAACATGAAGGTTTACCTTATCAGGAGAAATTCCCACATGGCACAGTCGGACGCCGCTTTCATGTGCAACGTGCGGTCATGTGCTGCAGTGAGAGGAAGAGCTGGTGGAAGGTGCACTACTCTGCAATATCTCAGGGACAGATAATACTGTAATGACAACAAAATCAAGCCTGAATGGTCTGGGAGCTCTACTGAGCTGTAGCAGAGCTCTCCAGTTGGGGTAATGTGGTGACAGAGGTTGCATGGTCTTCACAGTTCAGTGCCTCAGCCTGTGCCAGGCAAACAATGCAAGTTTTAAACTCTCTAGAAAGTGCTTTCCATGTCAAAGTCACTGGCCAGGGTTTCCCACTCTGTTTTTTGAATGCAGGAAGGGATGGCATCTCCTACTGGTAGCAGAAATAAGTCTTGGCCTTACAAGGAATTGTTTTCCTCAGAGCTGTCAGGAAACCTTAGCAAAAGCATTGGCACCCTGGAAAGGTCTGAGGCAAAGGCCATGCTGCTGTTAACGTGTTCAGACAGACAGTGCCAGCCCCTTGCAGAGCAGGGGGTGCTGAGTGTCTCAGGACATCAGTGGGAGGACATGAAAGCTCTCACCAGCCCAGGGTCCTGGGATGCGCTCTGATGTGCAGTGGATCCAGTTGGTTTGGTTGATCTCCCTGTATCCATAGCCTACAAGAGCTTTTGCTCAGCTGGGAAGAAATTCTCCTACTTAAAGTTCTGCTCTGGCTCCTTTTCAGGACCAGCACTGAAGATCCCCTGCCTGCATCACACCATGCTGCAGAGCCACTTACATCTGCCCATCCTCTCTCTAAATAAGTCCCTATGTCAGCTACTGTGTCCCAGCCAGAAAGGAATGATGATTTGGTTTAATGAAGGTGGTACATTTTTGCTACTCTTTGTGGATTTTTGTCAGTTTATCTCTGAGAGGGGAGACCTAATTTTTCATCTGTGTTTGAGTCCGCAGAGACTGGATTCGATTTCAGCCGGAGTCTGCAGGCTCGTGCAAAACTGGTAAATAATTAGGCACATTAGAAAGTGCAAATAGCAGCAATTTTCCTTTCAGATTGTACAGTGGTAGCTTTCAGGCTTTTCCAAATGTGGACACAGGTGGGATGCTCTAAAAGCAGTGGCAACTGTGTATTCCTAATACCCTTCGAAAAAGTCTTCAATATCATCTGTTAAAAAGCATCTGGAAAATCCACCTTAAAAAAGCCACACCAATGAAATGGCCTGCCAAGCTGCAGCTTCCCGATCCTTCCATTATAAAGAAATTTGCTTATGGTGCAATTTATGTAGGCTCCATATTCCAGCAAAAATACATCAAGTGGTATCAGGTTACTAGAATCAGTCCTAAAGCAACTGTTTCCTAGAAGGGGAGGATAAAAAAAATGAAGCAGCAGCTTGCTTCACACTCAGTAAGTCGTCGTGACACAGATCTCTCAGGAAAGCAACAGGAACATGAGAAATGATGGTGGGTTTTTGGTTGGGGTTTTTTTTTGTTTGTTTGTTTCCTTATGAAAACCTAATGTGGTGACTAAAAGCAGAGGAAACACCCACTTTCCAAGAGGAAACACCCACTTTTCAAAACTGAACTGTTATCAGTTTTCCAGTAAGGACAATGCCTCTGGCCAGCAGTCTATCTGCCACAACAGAACAATGACAATAGTAATACCCTTCCCTCTTCTTCATGAAATTTATTGGAAAAAAACTTTCTTATATATTAATCTTTGAACGCCTTTGTTTGAGAGCTTTGATGACAAAAATGTTGTGACCCTCTGTTTGGGGTCAAAGAAGCTTCCTGAAAGAAGATCTAATACTGCAACCTCCCACTCACCATGGATAAACTTGTGTTCTGTCTTCCAGCAGAAACTCACCATTTCAAAGACATGATCTGACATGAAAGTAAAGAAAAGGTTTACATCTTTTGCTGAACTGCCTAGGTTTTACTGTAAGGGAAGCAAATATTAGCAGAAGCCAATGCAGCTGCTACAGAGGGTTAGTGCTTTTTTTTTCAGAGGAAGCTACATAGATGCATGAAACAAAACTAAACCACATGTTCAATTAGTGGGAGTTAAAATAGTTTCACCAGAATCCACAATCATATATTCATCAGCTGAAAACACCAGTTTTTATACAGGGAATTTTTCCTTACTTTCCCCACTTTTCTGGGGCAGAAGCAGCAAGCTCAGATGAAAACTTGAGCCCAGACAGTTCCCTATTTCAGAGATTAACCTGAGTACAGAAGAGCACTATTACACAAAGTGGAAGTGACCTACTTAATGACTGTGACTCATTTCCCTCTTTCTTTAGGCTGGTAGTGAGCTGCCATGCCCCCATTCCCCTCACCTCCCATGGAAGGGATCTTGTTTTGCTGAGCACATGCATATAGCTTTAAATATGAAATATTTCCAAAGGTTCTCTGGAGACAAGGGTGAGCCTGAGGTGTCTGAAGCTACATAAAACTTGAGCTTCACAGGAGTCTCATTTCGGCAGGCAGTAACTCTGCAGTTACGCAGATGTGTATTATATTGTCTTACAGGGTAAATCTAGGCAGGCAGGTGCTTGTTTAAAACATTTTAAAACATTAGATCTGCAGAAGATACTGGCTTGCCTACTTTCTCAGCTGATGGGATCACCTGCTCCCATTACTTGACTTCTTGATCAGTAAGAACAAGGTGATCCTGAAGAGGTGACACCCATGTGAGGTACTTCATTTACAAACTGGCAACAACAGTTGAACTTGTAGAGTTGATGCTGCATTATGAGTTAGGATAAATGGGAGTAGGAGCATGACACTGGTCAGAAAATGAGGCTGCAGCCTGCTTGTGCTATCCAAACTTGCTTGTGACTTTTATTCCTGTGGCCACGAGATCCTAAACGTGCCTTTCAGTTTCAGGATACTTCACTGTAATCCTCTCATGAATAGTCACTATGCATGCAGAGGAAGAGATTAAAAAACAAATGCTTGATTCACATCAATCTAAGGCCTGGCACACTGCAAACTCATTAAGGAATAGCTCTCCATGCTTCCCACACAAATACTTGCCATGTGTGACTCTGCCCTTTCTGAGACTCCCAACCCGCCACTGTGACTTGCAGCCGAGTACCCTGTTCTTCCCTGGCATCCAGACCTTCCACTCCCCCACATAAACTCTCAGGAACCCACCACATCCTTGGCCTGACCTGGTCTCTGTCTGTCACCACAACCACTGGTGGCACACCATCTATTCTGCTGAGCTGCACAGCCACAGACCTGTTGTTGCTGGCAGACCCAGGGATGGGGCTGGGCTCCCCTTGGCACAGCTGTCTGCGGCTCACAGCGGAATGGGCAGGATCTCTGCACCATGTTCTATGCACACAGTCCTTTCAAGAGCAAAAGGAAAAGAAAGGCATTTGTATACTTTTCTCTCTTGTCCATCTGGAGCCATCGCTTTAAATAGGCACTGAGAGAGTCTTTAGCACTTTCCAGACTAAAAATAGGTAAAAGCCAAGACTAAGGGCTAGAACAGCCTTACAACAACCAGTGGCATTACATGGCACTAAACTGAATGAACTAAGAATTTTAAAAACATCTGTATGTCTCTTGAAGTTTTCACTAAAAAAGTGCCTGCAAGCACAGTTACTTTCTTATGTTAACATATATTTACCAGCTAATTTCCTACATGCAATTTACCTTTTTAGGAGTCTATGTATGATATAAGACTGAAATGTCTTACAGTATTTACAAAATTGCTACAAAACATCATACCGTATGGTAAAATCATCTCTCCATTTCAGTTTCTCTTTCTGCCAGTGCTTCATGCTTCTTTACCTCATCTCCAGAAACCCTTTCTGAAGAACTTAATTATTTTGTCCTTTTCTGACAACCACAGCAATCTCCTCTATGGATCAGTTCTTCCAATCATGACCTGTGCAACTTTTAAGGTATTAAACATTAAAGCTAAACAAAAACAAAACAAAAAGGAAACTGACCCTAAAAACATGGCCAGAGACTTCTCTTTACATGGTGCTCTTTCACCACGTGTGTTCAGTGCCAAGCTGGTCTTAAAATAAACTTCCTTTGACGGCTTATATCCTCCATCCCCTGCCAGATAGCTCCCCTCTTATCAGCCTCTTTCATTCTTCAGCTGAGTTTTTAGAAATCATATAATATAAGAATCTAATTAAAAAGCAATCAGAATACTTAATCACTGAGTAAAATGTGTAAGAGCCTATGCTGAGGGTGTGAGAATTCAGAGATTGGCAAAGTGTTAAGAAAAGCAGATACACAACCAAGCCTCAGTGATGGGCTTAGTGAAATTTTCAAAGTGATCGTTTCAAAGACCTTCTCAGAGGACATTTTGCTGCAATACAGAAAGTTCCTGAGCTGCTAAACTGAGAGAAAGCCTGAAAAAAGGACCTTTTCTGCCAGCACATAGCGGGCAAGAAGGAATTTTGTTTCCAAATGCTTTCATTTCTGTTTTGTCTCACTCTAAGTTTTATCAGTTTTTCAAGCTATGGGATCTATTTTCTGTTAAAATAAAACTTGGGTTTGTATTTAAAAGCTCTTTTACAGTTCCAAGGACACCCAGCTTAAGAAAAAGGTCTACTCAGATCTGCCTCAACATTCTAGCCAGCTTGGAGTCCTATCACACCACCTTAGGTTGTGAGGAACACACCTCTTTTCTGTGGAAAGTAACAAGAAATAAGCATTTCTAAATGCCACACTTTGTCAAAATTCCTTGCAACTTGTGACAGGCACCTGTGTCTCACCTTCAAAGAGCTGCGGTGGTTTTTCTTGGGGAAGAGACACGTGCTTCCTCTAGTGAGACAGGACACAGATTCTGTCTCAAAACTTTCAGAATAACCAAGATACAACACTGTACAAAGCACATATCAACCTTTTAATCTGCATTTACTTGCACGACTCTTACTGGTCTGTGCTATCACATGAGGTTTATATCTTTTATTGCAGCGGGGAATCGGAATAAGCAGCATAGGAAAAAGGTCATTGGAAGAATGAACAGATGAATCAAATGGCTTGTTCAGCCAGTTAAAGATAATGGGTCTGGGTCTTACAATGCCATTTTTGCACAGAGAGTCAAAATGATGACTCCTGTTGCCTGATACACTACACAGTTCCTCAATTTGTAAACATGGAGTCATTTGTACTGGGCTCATTACCATCATACTGGACTATCAGAGCCTTTTTTAATATTTTTACTTGGCAGCAGCATATCCAGTTCAAAGAATGGCTGGGAGTCTTCCATTTGATAACTGAAAGGAATATGCCTTCTTAATACATCTGCATTAAGGCCTGACATAAACATAAAACTCATTCAGGTTGGAAGGGGCCTTTGGACCACCCTGCCTCTGCTGCACAAAGCAGGGGTAACTTTTAAGGTTTCTTAAAGCTTCATCCAGTTAAGTTTGGAAAACCTCAAAGGATGCATTTCCTTTCTGTCAGGAGCTCCCTGTTCCAAAGCCAGTCCCCTTCCAGGACCAGTAATTTCTGAGTATTCCTACTCCAAAGAGATTCTTGAGGATCGAACAAATGTGAAGCTCCTTCACAGTGCTCTATGGCAGCCTCCCATAGTACCCCAAAGAAGATGAAATCTGCCCTCCTAAAGACCAATATTATCACCCTGCCTTCCTTTCTTTCCTTAAGGGCTTAAATTTTACCATCTCATGGTCACAGTAATGTCAAATTGCAATGTAAAGGCAGGTTGCCAGGTAAACAGTGGAACAGTCTCAATATCAGCTTATTCCATCGTTTCAAGACAATCCTTTATAACGCAAATATCAAACTCATAACAACATCACTGTGATGCGATGCCAATGAGAGTGACTAGTATATATCTTCCTATTACTTGTCAGTCCAGTTTTACCTTGCAAGTTTTACCCAGCAATGAAATAGTTAACAACACTAAACTGTATATTGCTGCATGATTTAAATAATAACATGCCATTAAGATGAATGGCAAAAGTTCAGATCTTTGAAGATCTTGCTCCACCTGCCTGTGAACACCTTCGTGTTGCTTATCTTTGGCTTGCACTTTCACAACCATCCTTACAGTCATTGGAGGGCCAGCAGGATGTTTGTGAAACATTAAAGCCAGAGGGCAGAGCACAAAGTAGCATCCTCTGTGGGAGACTTATCTGGTGCTGCCTGTGAGCCAGCCCAAACTGCCCACACAGTATGTGTCCACATGATTTATTCACTTCTCTTGGGTCAAATACTCCCTTGCTCCTCCCTCCATCTCCTATAGTTTTTCATAATTGCTTTAAGGGCCATTTGTACAGATGGAACAGCAGAAAAACTACGCTTAGAACAGATATTATCTCACTTGTGAAAATAAACACATGGGTATATGCTTCTATATGTATGCACATTCAAGTTTAATTTAGTGATTCTTGTTTTCCTGCCTTCCCACTCCTGCCTTGTTGACATCCATATAGATGCTGCCATTAACAATAGTTTGGAAACTAGCGAGCGTGAGTTTACGAATAGAATTTCATTGCTGCGCTATTTTGTCAGTACTTCATTTTACATGCCACCCATAACATCTCCAAACCAGAATCTGATTGACTGAATGTGTTTTGGCGTCAGCTAATAATAACTATTCCATTTTAGAGACATAAACCATTGCTGCTAAAGTGTGGTCCTAACGAGGAGTTTGAGGAAATCAAGGTCTTGATTTGATCAGAGCAGGGAGTTACAGCCAAAACACTTCTAATTTTTTCTTCAGTTTGCCAAACAAGATGTTGCTGTATTTGGACAGCCAGGCAAAAAAAGGTCCAGAATTTCAAGTTACTTCCAGCATATATACCACGTGTAAACCAAAATGCAAACAGTATGAAATAGTAAATAAAAGCAGGAGAAATTCCCAATAGCATCCTGAAAAATATTGACAGCTCGGCCTTTCATGCTTCCTCTCAAAGCAGAGGAAACGCAGTCTGTTAAGAAGTAGCTTAGTAGACTGCCAGCTCCTTTTCTCTCTTTCCAGGCTGTGGCTGAGATCTTAAAATTATTCAGGCACCTGACTCTCATTTGAACAGCTCTGGGGGTCTGGGCCGTGGTTTCTTCTGTCCAGGGTCATGTCTTCTGTCCAGGGTCTTTCGAGTTCCTCTTGCTTGGGCTCTCCTTTTCTTTTTTATTGATTTTCATAATTTACTATTTGAGTTAATTACTGTTACATTTATCACAGCAGCACTTGGGTTTACCAGTGCAGAGCCCTACTGCTTATATGGACACAGGCTCTCCTCCTTCCCTCATCCATCAGTGTGACTGAGTGGTGCTCCTGCAGCCTTTCCAAGTCCCATGGTAACCACAGATGGATCAAAACCCCCAACTTTAAAGAGGTGTCTGCTGTCCCCACAACCCACCTCTGTCAATGCAATAATCATGATCTGTTTTGCTCCCAGCAGCCCAAAAAATGCTTCATCTACACCTTCAGCTCTCATCCAGTGCATCGCTTACAACTTTCAAATCTATTATTGTAACATGATCCTTTGAACAATTGCTATTGCTTTTAAAACCAATTTATTCCACACTTAAAAGCCTTTAAACTCCCATAATATTAAGGTTGGTGCCTGCACATTAAACTCTTGTTGCTGAAAGAGTTCTCAGAAAACTGTCTGGTTACACGTTCAAGCTGGTACAAAAACAGTGAAAAGAGAAAAGGAGAGAGGCATATTCCAACTATACTTAGTATTCTATCTTCCCAAATTGAAAAATTCCCTCTGTTCTAAGTTAAAGATAAGCAGCTCCCCACACACTTGTGCAGTATAATGGCTGTTCAAAGGCTCTTTCTTATCATTACCCAGTGTAAAATGCTGATCTGGCACAGCAGTTCTGAAAACAGAAAGTAGAAAGTTTTAATACATTTTTAAATACACTTAATACAGTATTGCAGTTGTTGTTGGACGAATTTAAACTGTGAGGGAGGTACAATAACTCCATTCCCTGAGCATTTTAATCCCACTTAATAGTTCAAGAGTTCAGAGGAACAAGAGCTTATGTGAAGCCCATCTGTCTGTCAGGCCTCTCCCCAGGTACCCTTGAATTTGGTGGTCAGTTTCAATCATGTTTGACAGAGCAGCAGCCTCTTAAAACCAGTTGCACAGCAATCCATGTGGGAAGAGGAAAGGGAGAAAGAGAGGCACCCCAAACCAGTGCACTTCCATTTAGCAAGGAAGAGGCAAGCAGAAGCCAGCCATTGCCCTGTGGCTTTGATGGGCATGCAGCTCTAGGCTTGTCCTTGCACACACAGCCTCTTTCTCACCTACCTGGTAAAAGTGGTAAATGGCAGGAATATGAGGAAATAATTGAGTTGAGGAGCAGGATAAAGTGAAATTATCACTGTAAGGGAGGATGCTGAGGACATAGGATGAAGCAGAGGTTTAAGAGAGCCAGAGAAAGAATCATTCTGGGGACACGGGAAGAGCCATGGGGATATTGTTATGGGGAAGTCTTAAGATGCCAAGAAGAAGACAGGGTCATTTTGGTCAAGACTACAGGAGACAGATATTGCAGCTATGTGGGAAACCAGAGCTCCATATTTATGTCTCTTACAGGTCAGTGTGGAGTGTACTAACATGCATGGAGATAACTTAGGACCTCATGAAAAGGATTCAGTCACACTCATGGCATTTCACTGTATTAGAAACAGGACTGATTTCAAAGCTAGACCTAAAGGTATGACTACACTGATACAGGGGCTTGGCCTTAATACTACTTTCAACCACCCCAAATGGCCTGAGGCACAGTTTGCCACCCCATCACACTTCACTGTCCGACTCAAACTATCCACATGGCCCACCAGCTACTGTGTGACAAGAAGGACTCTTGGTCAGGCCCCCTCAACCATTTTTACGCTCCTAAATGCATGTCCTGGGGTGATGACACCACGCAGACTGGCTGCTCCCTGAGAGAAAAGGATCCAGGAGGCAATGGGAACCCAGAGCTAGCAGGACCCAGCCTCCCCAAACAGGGCCCATCCACAGCACCCAAATGAGGCGAGCAGGACAAACCTGGAGACGATAGCAGGAACCAGCCAAGAGCCCAGGTCATGAGGCAGTATCACGGTGGTGAAACAGGTCTGAGGTCAAGCTGGAAATTCAGTCCGTAGGTCAGGGTTAAGACCAGGTCTAACGACGGCCAGAAAGGTCCACAACAACCAGGCTGGATTAAGCCAGGATATCAGTCTGCTGGTTGAGGTCTGGATCAATTAGGCCCACAGTGAAAAAAGGTGTAGCCACAGACACGGGTAAGAGAGCAGCACACCTCCCTTACTGCTCAGCCAGGGCCTGATAGCCCTAGGATGAGTTGAAATGGGGCTTCTTGGCCCCGTGGGTGTGGGTGTGGCTGGAAGCTCCAGCTGAGGCTGATCAAGGCACTTGGGGGGCCAGCATATGCAAACTCGATGAAGAAGATGGGACATGGCCCAAAATGGTGGCACAGGGCATTTGAATCTGTTCAGCAATTACAAACAGCCAGTGCCAATACCCACAAACAACAAACACATACTTTATTCTGGCCCAGAGGCTCGTGTGGCCAGGCTGAAAACGTGCATTGAGGATGGCTTGCTGCAGGGGTGGGAGTTGCATTCTTCTGCTCACGCCGTTGTTGTCTCTGCATGTCCCCTGTGAAAACATACTGGGAAAAGCAGGGCTAGTGCCTTGTTAGCTTTAAGACTTCCTCAGACCTATCTGAGTCTTACTTGAGAAAAAATTAAAAAAATATGAAGCCCACTTCAAAGAGCCAATGTGCTGAAAACACACACATACAACACACACATGGACCCACAGTTTATTGAACTTGAGTCTACAAATGTAGATCCTACGTGAGGCAAAGCAGGCAAGGGTCTCTTCTTGGGACCGCTTACCTACTGCAATTCATTTTGATGTCTACTGAAAGGATAAGAACTATATCAGTACTGTGAGAGTGATTATGCCAGCCAGTTGATGACGTGAAAGTGACTAAGTTACAGCTTTTGCTTTCCCAGTGTGAGCTCCAGAAATGTGAGAAAATTCAGGCTGAGCTGAATTGCTGATTCTGTTATTAAAAGTGCCATGTCTCCCTGTCAGCCAAACTCAGGGCTCAGCAGAGTGTTCACCATCTGCCCCCTGTGCAATACTCATAAATGTTGCAATCAATATAAAATTTGGGATGTGTGGGCAATACTGGAAGGTAAAAATATTCTTTCTTTGCCAGATATATATTAATTGGTTGTTTCATTTTGCACATATGGGACAGTAAAATGTATTTGTTTTCTTGCCAATAAAAGAACATTTTCCTAACTCCTTAGTCACAAGGTATCTACAAAAGGAGAAGGCTCTGATGTTTCCTGTTGGGTTTATGGTTTACATTACAATTCATACACAAATGCTTTTTGGCATCTAAATCCTGAGCTAGAAGTATTTTTAAAATTATGTCCTGAAATAGGAACTTCAGAACACTGTCGGCATCTGGCAGATATCTCAAGAGTGTCATGAACTATTACTACTTGAGGAACTTGGCAGGCACTCCGTGAGCCTTGTGTACCTTACAAGTGTGTAGGAGTCCAGCTTAATCATTGAGCATCTGTATAGCTGGGCTCTGTGATGGGCATGTGTCCACCCACCAACCTCAGAAACACGTGGTGGTGTGTCTGGATTTCACAGGACACATCTGAGCCCCTGAGCAACTCAAACACGAGTGACAGCAGCCCACTATTTCATAAAAGCAAGCATTTCCTCGGGACAAACCTCGAATCACTAATCAGTCTCACTGCTCAAAGAACTTGGCGCGTGTGTTTCCATCCCCATGTGTTTTACAAAGTGCTGATACACATGCTAAGGCTGAAAGCCCTTTATAAAGTGTTTGGGATCTCACGTGCAATAGTGTTTCCTGGTTGGAGAGCACAGGAAGCATTTCTGGGGCCCTTGGTGAGGCACTAGGGAGGCCAGTGGGCCCCTGGTGGTGACCTCCATTCTTGCTCCAGGATGGAAGAGGCACTCACTCCTGGTAAAAAAAGTGGCACCGTGGGGGGACTTTGTCCCAATCTAATTGACATTGTAGCCATGCTTCATGACTGCTCAAGAGCAGTAGCAGCTGTGTTTGTAGAACAAAATTTGCCTGTAAAGCAGGTTTATATATGTCTGCTTAGCGAGGCCTTCACAGAGGTCTTTTGGTGGGAGTTCTATAAGTGATGTCCTTCAGAACACCTCTGGTCTGCAAACAGGCTCTTTCTGGACAAACATTTGCTGCTTTAAGAAGACGCACATGTGCCATACACTTCCCTACGGTTAACGACAAGACAAGACTTTTGCCATTTTTGAGGGTCTTCATGGAAAAAGTTGCATAAGTCTACACAAAAATGTTAATATTTTTTCATGGTTTACTCATAATTCCGGCACAGAAACCACATAGCTCCAGCACAGAAAACAATGGCTTTGGCACTGCCTGAGCCAAGGAGCTAAGGGCTGCAAACCCGGGAGCCCCACTGGGGCGAGCAGCAGCACCAGAGACCCAGGAAGGGGAGTCGAGGCAGATCACCAGTTTCAGCCTGGGCGTGCATGCCGTGGCAAAGCATGAGACAGCTTTCCCCAAATGCCTCAGAGACACTTGATTCCTGTGCCTTCTGGTTGTTTTTTTTCAGAGCATAGAAATCCCCCAAACTGGGAAGACCCTGAAGTGCAAAGTACAGAGTATTGACTGTCAGTCCCAGAGCCCACCTCCCGCAGAGAGCAGGAGAGGGGCACAAAACCAAAGTACTGGAAAGGTAGGGCCCATGGTGAGAGCAGAGTGCTCCTCTCAGTCCTTATTGAAGACACCGGCTTTGCTGCAGCTGAGTGCCTTATCTGACCCATCCTCTCCAACAGGCGCCAGTCTCTGTCCTGGGGCTGTCCGGTCTTTCCAGTAGTTGAAATGAACCAGAATGCTCCTGGTGTCTGTCTCTGGGCCTGAGCTTCTGGGACCAGGCAGGAGGACTTGTCCCCTGCAAGCCCTTGGCTCTGGCATTTATTGCTTCTTGACACAGAGTTTGAACAGTTGTAGAATGTGTTGCAAGACAAAACTTTTAACTCTGGCCTTTATTTAATTTGACACTGGGTGAGGCCTTTATTGTACATCTTTCTTTAGCAGATAGAAATGTGTTTGGTCTATATTAATTTTTTGTTCTGTACCAATGGTTGGCATTGATTAGTTTCATTTTATTCACTATAAATGTTAAAATAAACAAACCAAGGTCCCAAGTGGTGGTCAGGGATTTTGCCAGACCATGGGAAGTAGTGGGCCCCGAGAGGCTCTGAAAACAACCCAGAGAAAGATCTGCACCAAGCAGGGATAATAATCTGTTCCAGAAGCTAGAAAATATTTTCCAGGAGACTTGGCAATTGTGGCTTAAGATGGAGAAAGAGAGAAAGAGAACGACTGATAGAGGGGAAATTGCCCTTTTTCCAGGAAAAATGGAGAAGTCTGAGAAAAGCAAAGCCCTGGCTGTTGCAGGGTACTCAGCCACAAGGAGAGATTGCCTTTGCATCTCCAGAGATGCAGAGACAGTTCTTTGCCCACCTGTGGAGTCCAGACAGGCAAAGGCTGGAAGGAGTCTTTGTTTACAAGAGAGATGACAAATAAGGCTGGTAGGTAAGAATGAAAAACTTAAACTAACCTGTACCAGTCTCTTAGACACCCAAAATGATGGCTAGAGAAGTCACTAAATCATCTGGTCTGAATTTCCTGAAGCCAGCTAAGTTTCATTCCTTGGGATGGGCCATTAGGCTTTGGACAGTCTTTCCCATAAGGAGCCAAATGACTTGTCTAACAGAAACTCATTTAGAAATGCCTGGAGATTTGATGTGATGATAGTTTGATATAAAGAACTGACCACTTTCTTCGGCAATTTGTTTTAAGGCTTACTCTCACTGTTAAACATTTCTGATCATTTTCTCATTTGAAAGTGCCAGGCTTCCATTTCCAGCTATTGGCGTTTGTTGCACATTTCTCTGCCAGATTAAGAGCTCCTTCATCCATGACATTTCCTGCCAGGAAACATCCTCTGTAATCAAATAATTTCTCATTTTTTATAAGTCTTGATTAACTCAACAAACTGTGTTCTCCAAGTCTTTGCTACGGCCTTTTTCTCCAGGCCCTGCACAATGTTTTGGCTGTTTTCCACACCCATGCCCATATTTCAGCAGCCTCCTAAAACAGTGGGCATTGAAACAGTATCCTGAACACTCTACACAGAGATAAAAGCACATCCCTGCTCAAACTGGAC
The DNA here is from genome assembly GCA_013398855.1 of Mohoua ochrocephala. Taxonomy (NCBI): domain Eukaryota; kingdom Metazoa; phylum Chordata; class Aves; order Passeriformes; family Acanthizidae; genus Mohoua; species Mohoua ochrocephala. Next base: position 290,721 of record VZTA01025007.1, on the reverse strand, counting down.
TGGGGTAGTAAACTCTTCTGTTTCTGTGATTTTTTCAGTCGCTGTGAGAAGCTGGCCTGGATTCCATTCACTGATGAGGTCCCACTCCCTTAAGTGCTTTGACGGTGTCTCTCGCTCGCATGCTTCAAGTCATACTGAGCACCTGACTTGGTTTCAAAGGTCAAATCATCAAGGACATTTGTGAAGTTTTTCTCTCTTTTTACAGCAGAGATCAGTCGTTCACCTCTCACCTGAAGAGTTTCTTGCCAATGCGGGGAGATCGATTCCGCCTCAGTCTTGCCTGTGACCTACAGCTGATGATTGAGACCCTGCAGTCAAACCACAGTTTAGCTGCTTGCTGGTTCGGTCTGGTTACACCTCAGCAGCACTGAGTAACCTGCTGCATACAGACGGCTGCCTGGAGGGAACCAGCAAGAGAGCTCTCTGGAGGGGCTTCAAGCCCCATGTTAATCTCTTTGGAACAAACCACACAGACATTGTGTATCATTAGTTTCTTGCAAGAATGCCATCTTGTAAACCAGTGTAGACTTCTAGTGACTGTGTTCCCATCTAATTTCATTAACAATTCATTTTTCTGCTGCCTAGGATCCCTTGTCAGGCAGACCAAGCTTCAGTGCCGTCAAGTATGCTGGTGACCTACTGTGATGTTGGCTGAACACTCTGCATTGTTCTAGTGTCCTTCTGGTGTTTCAGGATTCACTAAAAATGAATATTTCTAGGCCAGGATCTGCTCTGTCATCTCTGTAGGTCTCTTGACTGCAAGTTTTCTAGATCTGCTGATTTTCAAAAAAATTAATTCTGAGTCAGTGTATTTTAATATAGTTCTTCTTTATGAGTAGAGAGAAGGCATTCATGCTCATTAGCTTTCTGGCCTCCAAATACAGGTAAGAAAGAAAAAAGTCTATCTTTTCTACATGACAATTAATCATTTTATAATTTTTATGTATCAAAGGGGCACTTACTTCTTTTAGCATGCCTTGCATCCTCGCAAATTAGTCACATTGTTGCTTATGACACAAGTATGGCTGCCCCACTCTTACCTGTCTTCAGCTGCTTTTTACAGCTGTTCTTCCATGTTACCTAACCTCTAAACTTTTCTCTTCCTCTTATTAATGCATAGTTAATTTCACTTGAGTATTTCTCCTCATGACTGGAGAAAGTTTTCTGAGAGACACTAAAATATTCACACAGTCTGAACTTTTGGCATCTGGGTCATGCTCTAAAAAAAATCTGTGTTTTTCAGTAAAGAATTCAGGCTCTTTTGTGATGTGCTCTGCTTTTCACTAAATTTTGAAAACCTGAATGAGAGCAAGTGTTGCAACTGTGTGGATCATTGTAGGTCAGCTTTTGGTCCCAGTTTATTTTCTTTTAATTCAAGATTTCTTACTCTCTTCAGTTTTATATGAACACGTATACATTTGTCTTTAAGTTAATAATCATTAGTCTTCTGCCTATTCTTTTCCTCCCAATTCCTCTCAGTTCCAGGAAATGGTTTTTTATGAAAATATGCCTACGACTCATCAGCAGTGTCTTCCATTTGCCCCTACTGAGTATCATGCTGCTACAGGCAGGCTACTATCAAGTTTCATCCAGTGACTAATTATCTTTCTCTAGTATAAAGAAACCAGAAGATTTACCTCTTTGGGCACAATACCCTTTTGTTAGAAATTCTTTTCAGACAAAGATTATCTCGTAAGGAAATCTTACCTCTTCAGAACTTTTAAAAAAATAAAGCAGTTAATCATATCTGCTCCTCCTCAGCCCTTCAAAAGTCTCCATCTGTGGCCTTCTGCTAGAAACAAGAGCAAAATGGGAGGAGGAGGGGTAGAGGCAGACAGATGGAGTAAGACTGACGGAGAGACAGACAACTTACTTTACAGACACTCTTCTCAACCGATTACCTGTATTTACCCCAAGCCCTGTTTACTTCACACTCCAGGTTATTAAAAACTCAAAGCAGTATTGCTTAGACTATGTTCAGTGTTGAAAGCATCTTCTTCAGTGTACAAATTCTGATACTGTTGCAATTAAACATTATGAGGGATGTAGTATTCTGATTATAACTCCCCTGATTGCCCTATGCAATGTGGGGGTTTTGGTTTTGTGTTTCCTGTAAAAAAGTATTCTTACCAGAATGGGGAGTACTTAAAAAAAACCCCAGTTGTTGTTTACTTGTGTCTGAGTTTTAAGCCCCCATACTGGAAAGCAGAAGAAATAGAAAATGTAATGTAGTTCATCCAAATTTTTGTGTAAATAGACAGGGCTGTTCCGTGATGCCTCTGGCTAAATCGTTTCCTCAGTTGCTGTTGAAATTGAACATAAAATTGTCTCCTGTACCCTGCATATCAATATTTTTTCTACCATGGTGATGATAGTTAGGGAGTCGTTAAATTCAAAAACAGGAATGTAACTGGATAAATAAACCTACGGGATCCCAACCCATAGAGAGTTGGTATCCAGGTATTCAGCCAACTCAAACTGCAAATGTTTGTGTAAGAAAAGGACTTGTATTTCTCGTTCTGTGCCAGGCCCCTCAGTAATTATGCTCCAATACAAAACTCTTCATTCACCAATGCCATGCACATGTCATGTGGAACTCTTGCAAAACCCTTGAGCAGTCCTGAGCTCAGTAACAAGCATAAGCTTGAGTCGTCCAATGCAGGTTTAACTGGAGCCAGAAGAAGCAGAAGTGGGTAGGTGATAGGAAAGAGAAGGGACACAGGATAAAAGGTACAATTCAGGTACGAGGCAGCTGAAAGTAAAGAACTTGTGGAAAAAACAAAGCAGCAAATAACCTTAAATCCCAGCACAAGGTCATCTCCAAAGGAGGGGACTGCATCCCACACAACTGCTGACTCACGATTCACACTGACACGGCCAGAGAACACTCAAACACTCACACCCAGACAACTGTCTGGTTGACAGGACTCCACAGAGGAGGAATCAAAGCCAGGAATCCCACTGCCAATTGCAGATGTACAATTGCATTCTTCTCCCTGACTCCTGCCTAAATCCTGAAGGCAGCAGGACGGGCAGGTGACAGCAGGGCCTGCCATCTGAGATGGTTGTTTTATTGCTGAAAAACTGAGTGGTATTTTGAAACAAAGACTTGGGTGGCCAGAATTGAAGGTACTGAGGAGACTCGTCAGAGCCAATGAAACCCTGTCACAATCCCTTACGCCAAGTGTTTTGCACTTCCAAAGTAATCACAGAGCTGTATCTTGCCGCAGGAATAAGGAAGGAAGGGAAAGTCACTTACTGTGGGACCAGCAGTGTTTGCTGTCGGGCAGATATGGTCTAAAACAAGCTTGGAATTGAGAAGTTTATCTATTGTGCTGTTTTTGTTTGTTTTAAGAAGCATTTGCCAAAGAAGATGCCACGTTACCAGGAAATGACTGCTTGACACGATAGTGAATTTTCTGCTGAGTTGTTCTGGACAAGTGACTGGACTGAGTGCCTAGCTCCATGAAAACAATTGAGATCAGGCCTCCTGATACAAGGGAGCCATTTTCCATAAACACAGGCTGCTTCTGAAAAATATTTAGGAAGGTACAGTGAGCATAAGTGACACTAGAAAGACTGGTGCCAGGAATGTTTCTAACCTGCGTTGTTAAGCTTTTCTCAACATAAACCTCTTCATTGCATCCCAACGCAACACAAATGTGAGATCAGCCACTTTCTCTCCTTGTTTCACACGAAGCTGCTCTCTGAGCTAGATCCCAGGCACAGGGTGGTCCTTAGAAGACCCTAGTGAAAAGATCTCTCCGTGCTGCATTGGAGGCAGAATTTGGCCCATTCATTAGCAGGGTAGAAAGATGGGCAGGCACACAGGCACAGCCTTTGATTGGTGTTTTAATTTGGCTGGTCCCTCAGACGAATGTAAACAATCACTGGCCAAGATAAGCATGGAGAGAAGAAACCTGCTGATGGACATATGGATATATGGGCTGCCTATAAAGGGAGGCAGCATGACTTGTTTACTTCTGCCTTGTATGGGTGAGCTGTCGAGTCCCAGCTGTGCTTGTAGAGACAGTCCCGTACCGGGCACGTGGAGGGGACCCGCACCGTGCTCCTTGTGGAGTGACTGCCTCACAGGCTCCACATCAGCTTCCTCCCCTATGTGCTGTAGCTGAATCCCAAAGAGCCTACCAGTGCCCTCTCATGAGCCAAATACAGCCATTCCTATGGGAACCACCTGTAAGCTACTATCCATCCACAGGAAAGGAAAGACCTTGCACTCTAAAGGAGTAAGAAAGATGTTTGTCTGCTCTTTAAGGATAAAATACTGACTCTCATTAGCAAAGTAGGGGTAAAAAGACTACATTTTGACCAAAGCAAGGCCCATTGCTTTGCAAAACGTGCACTGAGTTTCTCTTGCTAACAATTTTCATAGGATCCGTTTGGGGCATACCTATCACATTTTCAGTAAGTTGCTAAAGATGTATCAATCCACCATAGAGGCTGGTTCTGATGCAGTTTCCTTCTCACAGCTCAGTCATCGCATGGAAAAAACCCCTAAAAATCTCTTTACAAGATTAGTGCACTCGTGATTTCCAAGGAGAGAAAAGATTTAACTGGCATATAGTAACAGTAAGAATGAATATGGTTGTGTATTTTGTGTGTCTTTCACATCTTGTTTGCAGTGAAAGAAGAGTTATTGGAGTGCTTTCCTGTGTTTCACAATAACTTCCAGGAGAAGGAGATAGATTTGACCTGCTTCATCGGGAGCCAGCTATTTCTGAAAATGTTGTTGGGCTACTTTGCTCCAGTGGCTTATTTGGCTCACTATAAAAACTGATCATTTACACGTAAGCTTGGCAAATGTCAATTGCTTCCATTCTTGTCTGGGAGGTTTTATTGCACTCTTGAGAAGAGTGGCAGTTGGGTGAATAAGGCCTTTTAAGTCCCACTGGCAGCACAGAAGGCGCTAAATTTGCCCTGTAACAAAGAGCAGCAATTTTCATGGTTCTTAGAAGCCTATCAATCACTCGGTCGTGCAGGCATGTCCAAGGAGCCCTGCTGGATTGGTATTTCCAGATTCTGAGATAACAGCTTTGAGGCAAGAGCAAGTGCCTGCTGGCATGGAGCATCAGGCAGGGGCGTGTGGTGGGAGCGGCGTAGGCTGGGCAGGTAGAGCAGGCCACGTGAGCTGCAGATTCCAGAGGAGTGGAGGTGCAGGCACTGGAACACGAGTGACAAAAGTGTATGCCACCCGTGCTGAGAGGGACAGACACCTCCGTCTGCTCAGCAGAGAGATCAGCTGCGTAAGACCATGGGCTGGTATCAGTCTGTCTCCTCTGCTAATTGGGTCTTTCTGAGCTAAACGTGGTGCTGGTAGGCAAATGGAGCCCCTGGGAAAAATAGAGGGAAAAGCTTCACTGCGCTTTAGAAGTTGGCTTTCAACCCTTGTGCACAGTAAGATTCCTTCCTGATACTATTTTAACAACTCAGCAAACATAAAGCAAAGGAGCAGATGAAATACGGAGAATTTCCGAGATTAGCTAGAAATGAAATGCGAGCAGCGGTGTCTGTGGGGGAAGAATGTGCCTTCTGGTTGAGCAGCTCCTGCAATTTGGTTAGCATTGGGAGGACTCCAGTCCAATCCCTGCTCTGTCACACCAGGGTTTACTGGTATGTCTGAGATGTCAGCAAAGAGCTCACAGCCCTAGGACTGCTTCTGACTCCCAGAGGTTTCTTGTTATTGATGGAAGGAAAGGGAGTAGGAGCCAGAGCAGCAATGTGAGCCATTGTGACTCTGAGAATGAGGAAACTGATCCCACAACAATGGTAGAAAAATATTTTTGATGCCAGCATCAACTATAAAAATAAAAGTTTTGTTGGGGCACACATTTGTTGGTCCTCTAGGATGAGCACGCTACAATAAAATACGGCAATAAGAAATTACCGACTGCATTGCTTGGGATGGCACAGGGAGAAGGGAGAAGGCAAGAGAGGTAATGCTAATAAATCATTGTCCCGTCCAGCGGGCTTCCATTATTCATAGAGAAGGGCAATTACGAAGGCATACCACTGTCCCGGTTCCAAAGTTTAACATTCCTGTTTGATATCTGATCTAGCAAACAGTGTTAGGAGGTATCCAAGCAGCATGCACAGCACTTTAAATGATTAAGGGAGCAAAGTGCTTGGGCACGTTGGCATTCTAGGCCATAGCTCTTTGGCAATTAAAGACATACATGCATACATACGTGTCTCCTTAGGAATTTATTGATCCAACCCAAACTTGTTTTCGCTGAGAAGGGAAAACCACATTCCAGGCTCAGCGTTATCGGTGTGAAGTCTGAGGCTGATGCATCCCTGAAACAGGTAGGCTTATGCTGCCGAAATCAGAAGCTGCCTCCACTTCTTTCATGTCTAAAGCGATGATGGTGCTCCCACTGGACTCCAGCTCTCCACATCTAGGGAAAGGTCACTGAAGTATTGGCAAGATCGAGTGGACAGTTCAGACACAGTCACCTCCTCACCCTCCACAAATAACAGGCTGGTTGGCTCCAAATCCAGGACTCTAATCCTACGGGACAGATTCCAGCCTAGAGATACTTTGTGCCCAACTCAATGAGTGTAATGCCTACCCCTGAAAATAAACCACAAAGCTACAAGCTTACTTCAGCACAGAATTTCAAGTACTTCGATTTCTGCATTAGCATGTGTCCCCTCCTGTTTCCCATGATCATTGGAGGGCTGACCACGAATTAAGAAACAAAAATATTTTATGTGATTGCATGTTTGCCCATCATTACCTTGCTTCCAGTAACCTCTGATAAATTGGAGAATGCTGCACCATGGGTCGGAGCATTGACACTTACCTGGGATGCTTCTCATGGATCTTGGGTATGAGCTTGGCATCCTACCTTGACTCTGAAGCCCAGCTACAAAATAGGGATATAAAGACTGATCTGACTCACTCAAGGGTGCATTTCTCCGTGTGTGTGTGTGGTGCAAAACACAGCACCAACACTGGAGTTAACATCTTCTAGTGCTGTACACTGGCAAGTGAAAAAGGAGTTAGACCGACTCACTGAGATAGCTTTTTATAAATATGAACTGGACACAGAGCCCAACTGACTGTAGAACCCAGTATGAACTGGGAGCTGAAACATCACATTGGCTTGCCTGACCTTTAGACTTACATTTTTATTTATGGTTTGAATCACCTTCTCCCCTGAGTATGGTCAGGGTTTAATCACTTGAAAGAAGAGGACACTCAGAGTAGCTCTAGCAGTGACTGGGTAAGGATAAAAGCCAGGCAAGCTATGCAGGGAGAGGTACTTACTGTCTGTAATTTCCTTCTGCTTTTGAATGTTTCAAATTTCCATGCCACTTCTGGGTCACTTACCAAACCTCTCGTGGGTTCAAAAATAATTTCCAGAGCAGAGAGAGAGAGAGAGAGCTTCCAGGAACCAGCATCTCTATATCACAGGTCAAATGCTCTGTTGTTCATTTGGTCAGTAGCATGGCCCTTCCCTTGCTGCTGTGCTCTGCAAGGAAACCTGGGGGGGAAATACACAGATGGACGTACAGGGTTTCCGCCTGCTAGCTCTGAACTAGTTAAAGCTGATAAATGCCTTTCATAGTACCTCACATCAGCTGGGGTTGTCAAACTCATAGGCTAAAGGTTGTCATTGATTCTCTGACCAAGACATCCATTTCATCCAGCTGCTACATCTTCCCTGTGGTTTTTGAGGAGGACCCATAGAAAAGCCTCCTTCCTGTGGAAAGACCCACTGATCTACCTGGCCTGTGTTGATTCCCCTTTGTCTGTCTGTTGCAGATATCCTCTTTCTCACTATTTTAGCACAAGGAAGCACAGGGCTGACTCTACTCCGAGGGACAAGGTCTGGTCCATATCAGCAAAAACCAAGGGTGGAGATCAGCGGAAGCAGATGCCAATAGAGCCTTCATCTCCTTGGCATTCGCAGCCACTGATGACTTGTCAGGGTGAGCTGGAACTTTTGGCTGAGCTACCACGGAGAAGTACTGACATGCAGCACCTGAATGGAAAGCTTTCATGATTCTAGAGACAAAGCCGTGGGTGCAGCATCTCACATCCAAATAGGAGATGCAGTCTAACCCAAAGCAACCACAAAATATGGACTGTCCAGGTCAGGCACTTATGTCCACTAGACACATCCATGGATGCAGATGTGCATGCATCCATCCACACACTGCTAATAAAACAGAATTAGTTTTCATACAAAACACTAAATTGAAGAAGAACCCTTTTGTTATTCTTAGGCTCAGAAAAAACTCCCTGAAAGTCTTAATTGTGGCTAACCTACTGTTCAAGATCAGTTACCCTGTCATTGGCTATTTATTTCTCTGTTGTATAGCGGTACCACCGTTTCCACTGTGAAGTGCACAGTGCAATCTTCAAAGAAGAAGATCTCCTCTATGCCGCTATAAATTGTAGATGTTCTGTGCTTGGGAGGTCAGGGCACACTGCTGAGCCTTTTCCACTGCACCCTCTAACAGACCTACCTGCATTTTAACACAAGGCAAACCATTTTGAGTTACCCTCGCTCTTTCATGCCCCAGGAAAAGCTGCTGGTTTATACCTCATTTTCTCCTGTCAAACAGCTTGTTCTACAAACTAGCCTCTGAGCACTTCTGTTTTAATCACTGCTGACCTCCGAACCCCACAGCATTCACTCAATGGATATTTGGAATGCCTAAGTGAAATGTACCTAGGAGGAATGCAGGTATGAGAACTTTATTCCAGGCTGCAGATCATTAAATGGTTTTACCCAGCCGACAGTGGTAATTTGGTTTTCATCACTCAACATCTTTGCCTCAGAAGAACAAATGCACAAATTGAATTTTGGCAATGCACACCAGAGCCCCATTCCAGAAGATGTTTATTAGCTGTCTTACCAGCCAAAGAGCAGAAAGAGGCTTTTCAGGGAGGTTGCATCCTGTCCTCTTGAGCAATCCTTGAGTCATTATCTCAAGATCTCACATTTAAAATACTGTAATAAATGAAATTATTCATCAGGAAATGGGCAGTCAGTCCACGGTCACCTTCTGATATCTCTGACAGCGTTCTCAGGGGGATGCAGGCTCAGTGAGTCTCTGATTCGAATATGGAAACCTTTTCCTTTTTTTACAGCTGTAATAGATCTGTTGTGGCAGTGAAGATCTGTCTGGACTGGCTGTACTTTCTTGGAGGTATAGGCTCAATATTTTCCTCACGGCTGTGAAGAATATTTGGAAAGTCTTCTCCCTCCACCATTCTGGGGACTGGACTCCCTTAATCCACCTTTACCTTGGATGGCTTTCCACAGTCTGGTGAAGTGCCACCATCTGACCAGAGTTTCCCAGGCAAAGATGAAAGCTCCACTACCAGGCACCAACACCCCAGCTGGGCACACATCAAATTGTTTTTGACATCTTTTGGAAGAAAACATGGCAAGATAAGGAAGATCAGCAGGAGGTGTCATTCTGGCTCCTGGATTACCTGGAGTGCACAGCTTGGTGCAAGGAAGGGCTTTGTGTCTTCTATCTAACAAGGCAGGAAACAGCCTTTTCTGAAGGGAGGGTTATGGGATCGCTTCAGTGAGGCCAGAATTTTACCCTTCTGCTTCTGGAAGCACCCTGTGAAAGAAGCTGAAACTGGAGACGTGCTCAGGTGAGAGACAAGGCTGCTTCACTACTGCTCCCACACCAGGGATAGCACTGGGCTGAAGGCACAATGGGAGCTGCCAGCCTACTGCATCATTTAGAGCTGAGGAGATCTCTTCCTCAGGTCCTGCTCAGCCAGCTCCATGTTTCCAGACTGGGTACAGAACTCACCATATTTTCCTAGAAGTAATTTTCATAAGGAAAAGACTTTATGGAAAAACCACATGCAATTGACTTAAAGACTGATGCTACCAACACCTGTCATTCCTATTTATGTCTGTTTTTAATATCTCTTTACACAATGCTTATACAGCACTATTGTACAATATCCTTCCTAAAAGCTAAACTTTGCCAAGACATTTCACACAATCACATGTAGAAATAACTAGATAAATCTCCAGCAGAAAGTGATGAACTTTTCTTTGTAATTTTTGGTGGCTTGAAAGGTTCTCTCCGACCTTAACATCCAGGGGGATGCCAGCATCTTATGAAGAGAGAGGGAAGTTCTCAATATGCTTGCTGCCCATGGGCACACTCCGATGCATGAAGCACAGCCAAGCCTCTGACCACTGCAGCTCCTCACAGTGAATGACAGCTCTACCTGCTCGGGAATGTGCTGAACTTCTCTGTCCTTATCAATTACATCCCACCTGCTGTGAATGACTGACCCCCCTGAGCCATTAGGTGCAGGACAGCACTGTTTTCCTGCAAAGGTCAACACGACTTCTTTTTCCCAAACCAAATTCCAAATCTTGACTCCTAGCTTACACTAATTTATAGTAACCTAATCAGCAGGACTCCCAAAAGTGTTACTTTTAAATTAAGTGTGAGTGAAACAACCTGTACTTGAGCTACAGTGATATTAGCATCTTATTAATGCTACATGAAGGAGATCCATGCAATGCAAGCAAGTACTTTGCCTCTTTCTTCCTGATAAAGCAGCTTTAACACGTTCTTCTGTTAGGTATTTCTTGAAGATGAGACTGAAAAAAACCTCCATAGCTATTCAGATCATCTGCCTCAGTACAACTGAGCTATGTGATTCCCCTCTCCTGGTCCTGACAACAGAACCTCTTTTGCTTGTTTATCTCCCTTTGTAGCTGTTGGATATCAGCTACAGGAATTATGCCAGCTCCTCCAAAGTAGGTTTTGTTGGTAGCTTGTCACAATTCAGTGGTGACATGAAACTCAGTTTCATTCCTGCACTTTGGAGCAAGTTAAAATGCTATGTGATATTTAGGGAGCCTTTGTCCTTCAACTCACATATGTTTGCCATTGTACTTAGGCAGCTCTTTTGGATACCGGCACAAAGGGGTTGTTTCTGTGGGAGGCCTGAAGTCCTGAATTCCTGCTGCTTGTGCCATGGTGGAAGACGCTGTTGGGCCTTGCCCTGCCCAGGTGAATCCAGTACTTGCTGGTACCTCTGGCTTTCTAGCTGCTGCATGCACCTGTGCCCTTCTTTCTGAAGTTCTTTCCATTCCATTTCCCCCTGTGCTTCTGTATTCAGACTGTCTTGTATTGCCCATGTCCAAGATCACTTTTTAAGCAGCATCCAGGTGAGCCAGGTCCTCAGCTCCCTCTAAGGTCTGTAGAGAGGCTGTTGTGATAGCCCTACACCTCTTGTGACAGCCGTTTCTCTATCCCACCTTCAAAATCCAAACAATCCTGCTTGCCTCTCTCTTTCCTGTGATCCCCTACCTCCACCTCAGGCAGACAGTGCTACTTCCACGCTGCTCCCTAGCTCATGGCCTCCGAAGGACTGGCAGAAGAAGGCAGCAGTAGAAGGGCATTGCAGGGTGTGCTCCCCAGAAAACCGGAGAGCTGATCCCATGGGGCACCCCTTCCGCCAAATGGATTAGATGACAAGAAAGGAAAAAAAAAATCCCTTTAAGACCTGCACCCTGCAGAGACAGAACAACCAACTGCCCAGGGCCTCCCTTCTGTCATCCCTGCAGGCCTGGAGACAGGCTCCAACACAGAGAAGTTGGAGATAGAGGCTAACGGAAAAGGAGAACCAAAGCCCTCTTCCTCTGTTCTGTTTATCCCAGAGGACATGAAATATGTGCCTTTCAAAGACAGACATTGCTAACGCATTCCTCCACTAATACAAATTAGTGTAGGCCCCACACCAGATCCTTCTGGCAAAATCAGTGTATTGTCTCCGCTTCTGCTCCAATAGGACTCTCCAAGGTCTCGGATGCTGGCGAGTTGCTTTTAGCACTCGGTGCCATTGCTGCATGGTGGGTGAGAGGAGTGGCTGCTCCTCCCAGATCCCACCTCACTGCAGCATTTCCATTGTCATGTCAGGAAAACTACAAGCAAAACAAAACACCTTTCAGCACAAATTCTTTTTGTTATCAGGCAACTGTGTTTGCCAAAATGTCCGAGCAAGAGACAATCACTGCTGCAGCTTGGGTGTTGCCTCTGGAATTTGGAAGGATGAAATCACCACACATCCCACCACCGCACTGACCACCCTGCTCTCTTTGAGACATTTCTGACTAGACTCATATGATGTGGTTGCCTCCAATTAGAAGGGACTGGGATCAGTGAATCAGGAGGTCACTTCCAGTCCTGCAGCCCTTAAACAGTATGGAAAGAGTTAGTCTGAGCTTGCCAGTAGAAAGCAACAGTAATAGTTAAAAATGGCTCAGGGCCTGGAAGTGTGTGACTACGGCAGGAGAGGGGAGACTCTGGTCCCAGCTGCTGCTTAACTCAAATCATTAGTTTTGGTGGATCTTTAATACCACTGTCCTTCATGATCTGAGTAAGTTTGTCCCCTGGGAGCGATGGCTCTTCCCAGCCTCTGCAAGGCCCTGTGATCTCTGTGCACATTGATTCATGCTGGCTACCGGCAGTCAGTCTGGGTCAGCAGCAGCACACAGACTGACAGAGTGACTCAGTGCCATTAGAAGTGGCCAGTATCCAGAGTCGTATCAGTTGCTCTCCTAGGTCCAGATGGATGTACTTGTGATATATGTCATTTTTCTCTTTCCTGCACTCTGATTCTGTCCTGGGAACATCTCCTTGTAGGATGCAATGGGCACGGTTGCATCTTCTGTCCAGCCCTCTGCAGGGCACTTAGAGACTCAGGAGTATGCTTGTATACTGCAATTAATTGGGAAGGCTGCTTTAGGAGCCTTTGCTTCTTCAAAACAAACACAAAAGCCAAGCAGTCTAATCAACTACCACGAAATAAAGCCCTTCCCTTCTTTCCCACATGCATAGCCAATATTAAATAACATCCTCTTGTCCAAACTGGGACAGATCCCTGTTCACCTTGGGAACATGGAGCCTTGAAGGAACTTTCTTACACAGGATATTAGACCAGAAGTACTTATGCAGAAACATGTTTATATGGCTGTGTTTATATTCACACGTAACTATGCAGCAGTGAGGCATTTTATGGTCTTGTCCTCTCTCTGTCTCCAACAAAGACTGCCTTTAATGTCTCAGTGATGTACCAATTGAATGTTTACATCCCCCTCTATTGTGAAAGCAACTGTGTGATGTCTGACAGCAGTATTTCCTGTCTGTTATAAGCAGCACCAACAACTGATTTTCATTTCCTTATAGAAGAAACCCACATTTGCGCTCCCCAAAGGCAAAAAAAAATGGTATAAAATGTGTTTCCCGAGGAGTAATTTCTGGGCATGATATGATGCCAGCCTGGAGCCCTGATGCTGAAAATTGTTCTGTAAGTTATTACTGCAAGTTCCTCCTTTACCCTGCAGCTGAGAGTGCACGTACTAATAACTCAGCAGAATAATACATGTGGTAAGATATTCAGTAATATTCAGCTTTACCCATGCATTCTTTCTCCTCTGTTTTTGTACAGAGTTCCCCTTCTTCTTACAGTTAAGCCTGGACATATTTTTCTATTTTGAATTTTCCAATGATTTGTACAAGAGAGTATTAAATTGCTAAAGGGCATATTAAGTATTACTGCTCTGTTAAACTTGAATGAAGCAATGCAAGTCTGGAATGCATTTAATAAATCTGCAGCCCGATAAGGAAACTTTCTTCGCCGAATCTGACATTCCTTCGCACTAATCACCTACGTGAAAGAACTGCCTCTAATTCTTTTATTCTTTCAACTTTCTCACCCCAGAACTAAAACCAGCTGCAGGCTTCCCCTTCTCTTGGCACCATATAATTTAAAACCCTTTTCACAGCCTTCAGAGGAAGGTGTGCAGGAGCTGGGCGCTGTAGAGGCTGCAGATCTGTCCACATGGCCTCGCTGGAGCACCCCTTGCTTACATTTTTCCAGTTTTCTTTTCTTTCTTTTTTGGTTGGAAAATGAGCACATAGCACAGTCAGCTCTGAGGAGGGCTCGTGGTATGTGGAAGCTGTACCAAGAAAAGACCTACGGCAGTGAAAGCAGGGGGAGGAGACCAAACCAAGCCATCCAAAATTGCCTGGGAAAGCTTGGAGATTTAACACTGAATATTTTTTTTTAATTGATTTTTTAAAAATTGCTCTTTCACTTGAAAAGCCCACAGGTCGTCTCCAGGGTGATTGACCTCCTTAATTTGACCCACAGGGGGAGTGGCCATAGGATTAGGCTCCATGAGGAGAGTTTGTGAAATGTGAAACCATTACGGTGGCAATGTAAGGTGACAAATCAGTTTTGATGGATGACAACTCTTCTAAAAGGCTTTGCTTTGCATTTCAGTTTTTTCTGGTGGTGGATCTCTTCACTGCAGGGATCTGTCCTTCTCACTTGCTGCACCTTCTTGCCTCACAGAGCTGTTCTGGCCTGTCTGCTGCATGCTACATTTATGTTTAACATATTAAATGAACTAAATCAGGGAGATTATGAAACTCACGTCAACAGAGATTTCAAGCCTTGTGAGAAGCCTGCATAAACTCTCAGACCTGTTGATAAAACAGCAAAGAGAAAACCTCCAGGTCTCTATGATGAAAGCTTCAGCTTTCTCGTATCACATGATAAATAGCCCTGTTATAGTCAGCACTTCTTGCCTGTGATAGCCTCTTGCACAGCCCTCGACTCACTCCTGATCCTCACTTGGAGGGAAAGGGTGACAGTGGCAGAGCATGTACACAGCTACACTGTACCTGCTGCCGTGCTCCTGGAAATGCTCCTAACAACTGCTCATCCACTTGACAGCCTGCCCAGCCACGTGCCACTGTACCCAGGTACCACCTGGGCACTCGGCCTCATGCCCAGGAGGGGCCGGGGAACAAGAGAGGAGGGTTAACAGGCAGAGGAGAAGATGGGATGTCTGCCAGGCAGCAGGAAGAGAGGACACCACCTTTTATTCAGGAGAAGAGAAGGACAAATGGTGAAAGCAAAAGAGATGCTACAGGATTGATGGTTGAGTCCTGGAGCCTAGTGAGAGGAAACTGTGTGTCCTTCTCCTTTAAAGTGAATGTACAGTAAAGGGTACCCATGCCGTGTGCCAGACTGGCAGGACAGAAAAGGAAAGCCGGTCCGTGTGAAGAGGGCAAGTACTGTATTGACAGCGGGAGCACAAGGCTCCTCATACTTTTCTGATGACACGTTTCAGCCCAGATCAAGCTCTTTAGGAGCGAGCTGCCTCATGTGTCACAACCCTCAAATCCTTGGCCTCTGCACTGAGACTACCAACGAGAATGCCAGCTATGATGGTGGGTTTATTTTCACTGGACTGAATGGACTTCCCTCTCATTCCACAGAGAGCACGAGACAGCTGTAAGTTAGCAACAGCTTTTCCTTGGAGAGGGGCCCGAGGCACAAGATTTAAACCACCTAATCTCTCTTTGTGCCCATGTCCCAGAATCTATGTTCTGTCCGGACGAAAATAGCGAACAAGGAACCACAGGCGAGTTCACCTAACGAAAACTGCACACACCCCTTGGGGTGCTGCTGGAGGAGAGGTAATGGGAAAGGGGGGAAATATGGGGGAAGGCTCCTGTCTCAAGTGAAGGAAGAGACCCAGGTTCCCACTCCCGAAGTGAAGACTGGATATGTCATGTGCTTCTAAATGTGCCCAGCAAAGTCGGGATTATGATAGTGAATGATGTCTCAAGAGTGCTATAAGGTTTGGGCTATTCATCTTTTTTGGGCTTTGATGTCGCCAGAAGAAAGGTACCATCTGTGTGGAAGTTTAATTTGTTCTTCCCACTGCCAAAAGTCAATGGGAAGATGGTTTTGCAGGTCTGACGTTTGTTCATCAAAGGTTATTACAGCCCCAGCTTGAAAACAACTTTTCACAGCCTCGGTTTCTTTGGTTGGCTTTTGAAAGCAAGCTGTACATTATCATTTCGGTACTCAGCAATGCACTTCCTCTTCCTCTCTCCTCCAGCGTGCCTGGCCTTTGCCCAGATCTCGAGACGTGGCCACTCCCTGGTTTTCATCTTCTAATATCCCGCCGCATCTCACGCCACCTCCCGCCTGCAATCTCTTGCATTCCTCGGTGCCCGAGCGCTCGCTGCCAGCCAGAACCACTCGTTCGGCTGCCCGGCTCCGTCCGGCTCTCTCGGGCAGTTCCCCTCCTCTGGCACCCGGCCGCTCCTCCCGCTGCCCCGCAGGTG
>VZTA01025007.1:112499-274385 GCA_013398855.1 Mohoua ochrocephala | reverse complement strand
CGGGAGCGGGAGCGCTCCCGGCGCTGCTCCACCTGCCCGTGCCGGGGCCGGGCGGGGATGGCCGCGGCCGCGGCTCCCTCTAGTGCCCGCCCGGCTCCGGGCAAGGGCCAAGCCCGCTGGGAGCCGGCATTGCCCCCCAGGCAGCTTCGCCCCGCCGGCCGTGCCGCAGCGGACAGCGGGCACCGCGTCTCTGCCCGAAGAGCACGGCTGGGGACATCGGCCCTTTCCTCCAAGGCAGGAATTCCGGGGAAAAAATAGAGTCCACCCCAAAAGCTCTGGGGGAAAGGAAGACCTTCACCTCTTGCATGAAGAATCATTTGTTCGCTTTCCCCTGCTTCTCATTATAAAAGCTATTTTTCCCAAAACAGGATGTTGGGCCAGGGGAGGTAATATAAACAGATGCATTCTTTGAAAGCTTGCGGTGCATTTTTGCGGAGCACAGACTCTGCATTGGAAATGCAGAGACCCACGAGGTATGGGAACAAGGGACTGCAGCAGCAGGAGGAAAAACCCTTCCTCTGACAAAAGTGAATCAGCCCAGAGCCTCCCTTGACTTTAGTACTTTTTGTTCAGAAGCACAGGGCACAAAGTTGAGATTGGGAGGTGAAGAAAACCTTTAAACAAAGCTGGTACTGGCAGCTTGCTAGAAGAAAGCTTAAAACAGTATTATAGGCAGCCTTGCCTCCTTTTAAAAATGTGCAGCATTAGTTAATTTACACCAGCACTGACCTTTGATGACCAGAACGAAAAAGGACGAACAGATTCCATCTCTACTCATTTCCCCTCAGACTGGCTCCAGCACCTGAAAGCCAGTGACTGCCAGGGTTATTAAGCAGTTTCACCTGCATCCATCACTTCATCTGGGCACAGGTTCAATCTTTTCCCCATTGCTGTGTGCTCCTGTCTTTTATCAGGTGTGGGCTTTTCACAAAGTGTGCCCTCACCATCAGGGGCAGGGAGAGTGGAGCCAGAGAAGCCGTGACTGGCCTTTCTGCCAGCTCCCTTATGGATATCCAGTGGCCCAATACCTGCACCAGGAGCAGCTTTCCTCAACCCCTCTTTACAGCGTTCTGCTCCTTATACCCCGCCGTGCATATCACCTCTTTTTTGGTTTCTCTGCTCTGGTCTCTAAACTTCTCTTAAACCTTTTAGAAGCAAAACTCTTCTCTCTTGTTCTAACCACCCTGTGGAGTTCTAGAGGGCCGCAGTGTTTTGAAGCCATGCACACACACTTGCTTATGTTCCTATACAGTGCACAAACCAAACACACGCTGACTGTGTCACTGCAGTGCTATGGTGGGAACTTGCCACTGCTGTGTGTGCCAGGCTGGCTTTGCTCCCCTTGGTTGTTTCAGATTGTGATCCCCTTCATGGTGGCACTTTCGTGCAGGCTCCACTGGCCCTGAACAAAATCGCCATTTAGACAGTCTCCAAGCCCGCAGTCCCGACAGTCAAAGCAGTGCTTCCCCAAGAATGAGCTACCAAGTGCTGGTGCAAGGCTCTGGGCTTGTCCACGCCATTTCTCTGCCAGATCTCGCCTTGAGCAATGCAAGTGGGAATGATGAGTAAGGGAGTAATACCTTTTGACTCACTGGACTAAAGCCAACTACTTTTGGAGGGACAGGCTGGAAAAAACAATGGATACTTGGGTTTGGTTTGGCTTGGTAATTTTTTCTGTTTCATCTAAACTGAAATGAGTGGTATGCACTGGAGAGGAAGGAAGAAGGGAAAGCTGGCTGTTCCCAGGCATTGAGCACTGCAGCCTAGGCCTCCTCAGCAAGAGGCTCCCGCACTTTAACCGGCACTCATCCCCTTCTTGCACAAGGCTTCCTTTGCACGAAAAGTATCTTTTTTTCAGAATCTCCTGTTTCAATTGAACATTAACACTGTGAGGTAAACACAACATTATTATCATTACCATTTGTAATTACTATTACTATTTGATCTTAAATATTGCTGGTAAGAGGAGTCTTCAACAATATGACATGTCGGCTTCACAGTACATAAGGGCTGGCCAAACCCTGAAGGGCTATTTTGAAGAAGGTGGGGATTACCTGTCCTGTTTCAAATTACTTTTCCCAGCTCACTATCTGGTAGGATTGCAACGAAGTTTTTCTCATGGAAAATTTCCCCAGGGAAATTCTCAGGACCTCCTTTTTATTTCCGGAGGAAGACAAACTAGTGCAAAGTCCCCGAGCGGTTTAGAGAGCTACGTTCAGCTGTCTTCCAAGGGTGCCCATGCTCCTTTCTGAGCCTGGGACTGAAAGAGAAGGAGGGAGGTGGAGGGCGAAGTGCCGGAAGCACCGAGCAGTTGCACATCAGCTGGATTGTGAGGGGTGTGGGGCACTTTCCGCAGGGATTGGGAGGCAGAGGAGCACAACTCTTCCCTGCAGAGGCTGTGTGTAAATAAGGCAAACAGTGCAGGCGTTTGGGTTTGCATAGTCTGGCTCCACTGCAGCTATTGTGATCCCTGTTATTCAGGAATTCTACAAAACCGTACCAATTCTCATAAAAGTTTTGCAGAGTAGATAAATTCTGCACTCCGGCACTCGCGGTGAGGGGAAAAGGAAAGCTTTAAGCAATTAGGCCGGGCCACACAGCGATTCGGCAGCAGGCCGGGCCGCCAGCTGCGCGGGGCTCCCGAGGCGTCCTCATCTGCCGCCCGCCACAGCACCGGCACGGCCCCACGGCCGGGCAGCCCTGCCAGGGGGGCCACGGAGGGGGCACTGCGGGACCACGTCCATCTTCTAAGGGAAGAAAGGGCCTGATCTTCCCTACGTTAGCAGGAGCAGCAGCTTTTGGAAAAGATGCTGACCTGCAGCTAGATGTGTTTTCCCTTGATTGCCCCGGTAAGCTTTGCTATCTATTTTGCACTTTTCTATTTTGCACTTCTCTATTTCGTAGAGAAGTTAGTCTTAACTTTGGTCAGAGCTGTTCTTGGCCAAGGTTTTGCCGATGCCTCTGTTCCCTTTCCTGTGGTGAGAACAGAGAAATGGGTTGGGTCTGATCTTGCCTTCCTTGCCAGAGCTGGCTGCTGTTGTGCTCTACCTACGAGAGATGAAAATGCTTTAGGCTCCTTCGGGTTGACCAGTCCATATCCATAAGGATTCAGAGAAAATTTGAGAAGCAGCCTCGGCCCCTGGGCAAAAAGAGGACATTATATTTTCTTTTTGAGATACAAAAAGCTTTTTTAACTCAGAAGATACTGTTTTGGAAAATCAGAGCTGACTGCATACTAATTCCATCTCCTTCTCCCCGTTTTGGAGTGATAAAGCATGCATGATGCTGCTTGATACTGATATTTATAAGACAAAGTAGAGGTCAAATTTGCTGAATGTTTTCCAAATTCCAGTGAGGTTTATCACAAAGAGCCCCATGCACAGACCCCGTGCATGGCGTGACTGACAAGGGCTGGATTGTGGAGTCACTAGAAGGCTCAGTTTCCAGACAGTGCTGATGGGCCAACTCATGTTCTTTGGGGCAAAACCTGATGGAAAGCTACAACTGTGCAGAGGGACTCCAGGGAGTTTTCATGGCTAAGTTTCTGACACGAAACTCCATCGTGAGGAGCTGGGTTTTCATGCTTCAAAGAGCAGCACTGTCCTCTACCAGCACCATCCTGCCTAGGTCTGATGAGAGAGAGCTTGGAACTCAGCCCCTGTGGGGCAGGCAGGAGGCCGCTGCTTTCCCTCCCCTGCACCCTGACATCTCCACCGGATCTCTATAGCTTCTACGGAAGAGAAGCACTGCTGGGTTTTCTTTGCCAGCTTCCTGTCCAAAAAGTACAGGAAAAGAGTTTCTTTCCCACAGCAAGTGCCGACAGGACTAGCAGAAGCTTGTCCAAGGGAGATTGGCAGGAGTGCCCACCAGCACGCCATGACTGAGAAACCGGCTCCGTTTCCCCCACCCCACTAAGACACCAGCCCCAGGGCAGCTGCTGACACCGAGTGCCTCTGCTCACATTGGAGGACTGACACTATGGAGACTTCTTTGCACCCTGCTGGGCTTACCTGCCAGTGCCTTTCAGCCTCCCAGCCCAAAGCCGGAGGGGACGGATTTGGTATTGCTAAGCCTCAGGTATTTCAACAGAGACAGGCCAGCACCCACCCTCATACACAGAACAGAAACTAGATCTGGAGCAGGAATGAAGCTGACACCTGCAAGGTGGGCTCAAAATCAAAAGCCTTCCTCCAGTACCAGAGTTCAGAGCAAGACTCAGCAGCTTGTGCATCTCCACAGACACTTGGACAGAGGATTATGTCCACATTTGCGCAATCTTCCTTAAGGTGCTCCCCAGAAGACATAGGCTATAACAATGTGTGCTGTCCAGGTAAGGGAAGGACAGGGAAGAGATGAGAGGAAAGCACCAGAGCTCTCAGGTGAGAGGCAGATGCCCCTGCCCAAGAAGTAGAAGCTATCACAAGTTCGGGTTTATGAGTACATCAGACAAAACCGACTACTCGGTGAGCTGTGTGAGAGCTGTCTTTCAACTCCGTGGTGGTTGCTGAGCAGTGAGGCATCGCTTCTTTTTCTGGGGTTTTAAGCACTGTGGAAAACCAAACAAAAACACAACTTAGACCACATGCATGAACAGAGGTCTGATGACTTTTCAGGTAGGCTACAAGTGCCATATATTGCAGGAGAAAATACGACCATTTTCTTGTGAATGGCTAAATTTACAAGATGTGACTTCATCTATCTGCTTATCTGCTCTTAACTGCTGTAGCAACACTGTTCCCAAACATAGAGCCACCTTACAGCCATACCATTTCTGCAGGTGTTTATTATGCAACTGAACAGCTAAAACTTGGAATTAATCTTTGTCCCAAAAGGAAATCAATGGTCTGCTGAAGGGCTAAAACATCATTTGTATTTAGGCAGTCAACTGAAAGGTGTTCCCAGTTTTAAGGAAAAGACTACACACAAGTAACTAAAATTTTCCATGGTTGTTTTGCCTTCTGAAATCTAGGGCCGATCTTACAACAGAAAAGAAAGTTCAAGAATTAAGGCACTTGGCTAAATTATCATCCGTTCTTTTTCACAACCTTACTGTGTGACATTTGGAATATCACTTACCCACTTGCTGTATCCATTCCCAATGTATGAAATGGGGATAACAGCACTTCTTTACCTCCACTGTGGATCAAAAGGATAAGCATATTAATCATTTTCCAAGATGCTGAGACAATATGGTTAGTGAAGAAATACGCTACCACAGACTGACCTTGGGAAATACAGCAAATACAGCCACATACAAACAAATGGAGAAAGGGAAAATGGAAAAGGCTCACAGCTCTTCTGTGAAGCACAGGTGCCTCAGCGCTGCTTCTTTTAACATGTTTATCCAGCATGATCTTGAGAATCTTGTCTCCTTTGAAGAGTCAGAGACTAACAACTGCAGCTGACTTCCTCTCCCTGCTCTTCCCACCATACAAACCAGATAGGAGGCTCCAAGAAGAGAAATCCCTGTGTGCTGTGGGAAGCCTGTCGCTCTTGTGTCTGGTACAAACTGTAACCACCTCTGTTTCTTTCCTGCACCTGACCTGATCATGAGTTCAACACTGGGACATGCAATCGGCTTTTGCTACCTGACAATGGCCCCATGACCCCTGACGTTATCCAAAGTCTCCTGCAGTAAACTGGAGAACTACAGGAATACCTTCCCTTGTGGCATAGTAACTAAATATTACTCCGCCTGTTAGCAGCAACACTGTGCCAAGGATTCGTTTCACTCCGCTCATCACTTGCACTTGGAGAGAGGTTTGCTGAAGGATCAAATCCATGTCTCCGATGAGCTCCTGCACATCAGATACAGGAATAGGCTGTGTGCTTATGCTCTGCCAAGTTCCTGAGGTGAAGAGGCAATTTAAAAGCAAACGGAAAAAGTAAAAAAATGAGCGCTGTCCTGCTAGCGGTACGAATCACAAATGTGAAGCAGCATTTGATTTTGAAGCACCATCTCAGGTTTTCCAGATAAGTCAAAGCCACAGAGTGAGCAGCTTGTGTGCCACTTTTGCTGGCTGCTCTGTATCATCCTTGCATTTAGACCATTAATCTTAACTCTGAACAGCATCACTTTCATGTATTCCTGCTAATCTCTACTTTTCACGGCACCAATTGCCCTGCCGTATAGCTGAATTCTTTACTTTTTGTTTTTGCCCATTGCCTGCAAAGAAGGGAACAGAAAGATGACAAAATCTGCATAAAGCACACTCCTGTGTGCCCGCCTGACAGCAGTGCTATTAACTTACCCTTTCAGCCACAATCAGTTAAATACAAAACCAACTCACATTCTTCCTTTACACACTCAGAAAAGGAAATCCACGTGTTTATATTCAAAATCCGCATTTAAATAAACCAGTGGTCAAATCCTGCCATCTTAGAGTGTCTGAAAAGCCAAATTTGTATTTGCAGAAAACTTTCCCCTTTCCCCATCCCACTGCCCCAACAACAACCTTCCTGCAGGCTCTTCCAAGATGACAGGGTCAGGCATGGGTGCCGAGACACAGCCATTACGGTGTGCTGGTGCTCTTATTACACACACACACACACACTGATTTTCTAAAGCTTACAACTGAGATTCGACGTTCGCTGCACGCTGCAGCTTGGCATGTAATGCCATTTCCAGGCAAACCAAAGAAAACTCATGACTGTTTCTCAGCTGTGAGACATCAGGAACTGATTTATGCTGGTTGCAATTTAACCTTCAACCTTCAAACTAAGATCCCTTCCCATCTGCTTCAAATATTTTGCAGGGAAATTTTTTTACCCTCCAGTGGCCATTTCTCATGGAGTTGCCTCCTAGCACCCTTCCTGCCATACCCGCGGGTACTTGAGCAGAGCCTAACTTTGCAAACCCTCTCTTGGGACAGGCCCTGCAAAAGGGTTCTGGTGATTCCAATGCCAGTAGACATGCACTTCCAAGGCTTGGTAACACCCTTGTTTCTCCCACGGAATCTGCGTTTGGAGGTCTGTATGAAGCAACGTTCAGTCCTTTACTCTGGTCTTGGCTCATGCAAGCAGACTGATCAACAGTGTTCTACGTGTTAGCTGAACTCCTTGCAAAAAAGGCCGAGTCCTTAAAAATAAAACAGAAGGAATGCTGTGGTACTGTATTATAGTATTTTAGCTCTCAAAAATGTTGCTGTGTTGTTTTAGGCTAATGTTCTAACATCACAGATGTTCCATTTCTTAGAATGGAGGGAAAGATCAGAGCACCATTACTCTTAGCTGGGAATTAGAGGTCTTTATTTTTTAAAGAGAATGTAGAATTTTATTCTTTGGCACACAATATTTTTTCATTTGATAAGAGGACAAAAGTTGGCATGCAGTGTGGTTTCCCTTTTTAGTCAAAAAACGTACCTGTACATTCAATTTTATTGTATCAAATATTGAAAGGAGGAAAAATTCCATGGCTTGAACTCACAGATGTGTTCTCCAACATTTAAAATTTGTGGCTTTACTCGTGTGTTTATGATACAATGCACCATTCTATATCATAACACTCAAATGATTCATCAAAGATCCAATGATAAAAGAATTGCAAAGAAACTGGAATGCTTTAAATACACCATCAGGTTCGTGTACTTTCAGTTCTGCCGAGCTACTTCTCTACATACAAGTAGAGGACACTTGAGATACTTGGACTTAGCTCTGCATCACCAACAAAATTTATGTGGAAGAGAAGTAAATTTAACAGAAACAAAAAATGGCACAATTTGTCATTGTCACTTGAAACTTAAGACTAAAATTTATTTTTTTGTCCAGAATGCTGCATTTAAACAACAGTTGATTCTCTCTTTAGTGTGAAAGCACCGATACTTCACTTACATCGTAACATCACTCTGACTACTGAAGCTTTTATGCCTGGCCATCACATACCGTATCCAGTAAAAATGCAGTGTATGGAGACTAAGTTGTTTCTCTCCTGGATAAAACTTCTACTTAGCAGCCACGGAACACTGGACAATGTACTTCAATGCACTGAGTGCACATCTCGGGTGAGTAAAACAATTCTGACTTCACTCTCACATCTCCAGATAGTTTGGGAGATGCAATAACCCAGAAGCAACCTGCTCCGGTCTCACTGCCCAAGTATGACCTTCAGAGGATGCCCCATGCCGTATCCAACCTGTTCTGTTGGGTGCAACTCCAACATCCTACCCACAGCCACTCTATCCAGGCAGAAAAACTAGTGTAAGCAAGAGGACTATGGTGCCAGGAAGAAATGTGCAAGTTTTATTTTTAAACATCACTGGACTGAAAAATAAAGACTCATATGGCTTATTGATATTTCAGGAGATAGTAGTGAATAAGTTAAAGAAGATTTCATTCCAAAACATACGTTGCTTCATTTATAGCTAAGCTAATGTACACATATATTTTATTATTTTCGGAAGTGTCGAACAGCCACCTTTCCCCCCCGCCACAAAGATCTCCAAGTACATGCATGGCTCTTCCTACAAAGCTGTCATGGGCTAGAGGCTTACAAACAGTGATTTTTAAAATTTTTTTTTTTAATAAGAAATACTCATCAGACCCAAATATAATCATTTAAATCAACTTCTTCCTGAGCAACTTAGAATTTGGAATGTGCTGAAAAATTTCAATAAATAAATCAAAGATTAACCAGCTTAAAACGTACCTTTTAAAAGTTAAGCAAAATATATTTAATGACAGAGAAATAGGCCATAGGACCAGGAATATTAGATGCTATGTGCCAGATAAATTTAAGATTGAGGAGGAGAGGCCAGGTCGATTGTTACGAAAATACAACAATATTAAAACCTAGTGAGTAAATCATTAAGCAGCTTTTCTATTTAGATTACAAGTAGTGATGGCCGAAGATACCATTAAATAAACAGATAGAAACAGACTTTACTGTAAGCGGCAGTGAACTTGCAGGAAGGGTGAATGTGTTAAGTGACTATACTCTGTTAAAACATTGGCAAAAAAGGATTCAAACAGAATTTCAGAAACATGAGACTACTACTTTTCTTTCCAAAATATAACAACTCCACAGTGTGTAAACTAATCATTACTCTTTCAATGTAATTTCATAGAAACCACTTAAAATATACAATGCAGCAGATTCATATCTTAGCTAATATGTTAGTTACTCTCTGTGCCATTTTCAGCTTTCTTTAATGTGCTCCCCCACAGTAGTGCATTGCTACCACCAACCTGGGATGTTAATAATGAGAACAGAATCTTCTTCCTAATGTTTTCCGTAAGTTAGCATCTTGTCTTAACTCTTCTTTATTTTCATTCTCTGTGTATAGGTAAAGACTGAGTGGCGAAGAAGATGGACCATAATGTTTATTGGCTCTCAGCAGGCTCATGGAAGGGCAAACCCTTGGAAAGCCCATTTGAGCTGATCCCGAGTTTATATGCTTCATCCATCACAAAATAACTTTTGCTTGTTACAGCAAACCGAAGTATGGCCTTGCAGATGGCAGTCGTGGAATAAGAACCCAAAATTTTCTAGTAGATGTTTGAGAGAGGATGTGAGATAGAGGTGGATTGTCCTCATCCTGGCAAGCAACTGCGACATCTTGTACCTGCTTCTTTCCTGTGCTCTAGGGACAGGAATTTATTGCTCTTATTCTCTATTAGTCCAGCTTTTTCTGGCAACAACGGTGCATAAGAGGCCGAGGCCTCATCAAGACCCCAAACTCCTCCCTATTCTGCTGCCTAGCAGAAGGCCAAAGAGCTCTGCCCAGGGCTGCCTGCAGGTCTGTCACTTCTGCACCACCAGGGCTGCCCAACAGCCAGCATGCCACACATCACAGGGAACCCCACCCCAGGGACACCCATCTGAGTAACAACAGCACCTCACATATTGGTGCTACTTCTCGTTCCCCTCCCAGCTTCCACCGATCCCCTTTCTAGTGTTGGCAGATAATATTTGTAGTGATTAACAAGGGCAATTTTCACAGTGACTCTCCTAACCACCTATCACTGAATCAGCTTTGGTTTCAGAGAGTACATCTTCTTGTATTTGGTGATTCTGAAATATTTCAACTAGAGAAGCCGTGTATGTTCATACTGTTAATTTTCCTTCTAGCCACGCTAAAAGCAGGAGTCTGGTGTTTGTGCTGGTGAGGAAGCTGCGTTCAGCTTCAGATGTGAACAACTAAATTCTGCAGCTGCAGAAATACAGGTCGTATTTAATAGGAGTTCCAGATCACCTGAGTTTTTTAATGAGTAGCTTTGTCTGTGTCTCTTTGGATTTGTGACCCAAAAGAATAATAAAAATCTAAAAATACCATTCTTGAACGTAAACCTCACATGTTGCACCTTTTCCTTTGGAGTCTAATAGAAACGTACTCAACTGCTGAAACAAAGCTCTGCCTGGCACTTTTAATTTGTTGTTGCCATTCACTGACCTGGTAACTTTTCCCACTCTATGAACTAGAAGGGCTTACCAAAAATAAACTGGTTCCTGTACCTTGCCTTACACCCACTAGTATTGATTTGGAAGAATAGCAGCCTCGCTCCTCTGGCACAGGTGATTCAAGGAGCAGTTACCTAGCCCCTTTCTGAGCCTGTTATCCTTGGATTCGCAGACAAAGCAATGGCTCTGACCATACCACTGGGATACCAGTGCACTTT
Source organism: Mohoua ochrocephala (assembly GCA_013398855.1). Classification (NCBI taxonomy): domain Eukaryota; kingdom Metazoa; phylum Chordata; class Aves; order Passeriformes; family Acanthizidae; genus Mohoua; species Mohoua ochrocephala. The sequence goes on along the minus strand of VZTA01025007.1, from coordinate 263,771 downwards.
GGACAAAAAGAGGCACTCTTCTAAATGGCTCAGTGCCTGTAGTTCACGTGCTGGTAGTTAATTCCACAGTGTTATGCCATGAAGACTTGTTTCTGAAGAGAGAGAAAAGAATCTGTAAAAGTTACTTTTCAAGAATGCCAATCTATTCTTTTGTATTCTGCAGGTTCCCGAAGGACTACTGTGTATTCCAAAAGTTATTTTGTGACAGACGGTAGGTACTTCTCTCTTGAACTATGCCATAGCAAGGATGCTGTGTAATTAATCAAACCTGCAAAATCAGGTATCTCCCAATGGCTCCAGCATGTGGGAATGGTCTCTTCTGTTCCATTTCAAATCCGCTGCGCATTAACTCAGTTCCTTAAGGAATTACTTTTAATAATAATTAAAAAAATCTTAAGAAAGCTGGAGGGGCCACCAGAAGAGAAAGGATAGCTCTTCCATCCATCACCTTTTATAGATATCCTCTAGCCACTTTTCATCATCTTCTTCCTCATCATCTATTGGTTCCTCAGTTTCCAGGGGAGAAGGGATGAAGAACTCAGGTCTGGGACGTGGTTTCCTGGTATGAGACTTCAGTCCAAACTTGCGCTTTAGCAGGTGGAATTGTTCTTTGACATAGTAATAAAACTCATATTCATATCTCATGCGTTGGTAGAGGATCTGTATTGCTTCTGGAGAGGGGACGGTCTTCTTCACTGTCACAGTCAGATTGCCAAGTTTCCTATGTTCTGTAAAGAAAGAACAACAAGCGACATGGTGGGTGCCAATCAGGGAGACCACACATAAACTTTTTAATTAAAACATTAAGGCATGGCCCTACTGCATTACTGATACAAATGAGTTCAAGCTGTCTCTTTAATAATGTATTTACTTTTAACAAGATATGAAAAAATACAGATGTTTGAATTCAGGCTTGCATGTTTAAATATGGCTAGTTCATACAGGTCACTTGGCTTGTCTGCAGTCACCGAAGATCTTAATTGTCAATGGTTATGTGAAAATGCAAACCACATCATACGAATGATGAGCATAAGCTTACACATAGAGAAACCCACAATCTTGCCCAGCTTTGGAAACTTGATGTCAGGCACACCACCGACCTTAACTAACCAATTGTTTCCTATGTGGCATATGGTGACCTGTCTCAGTTGTGCTTTACTATAGTTAAAATATAAACAGATATTTGTCAACCTGAATCCATCTCAGGGTAGCACCGAAGGATTGTTGGCATCACCACGTGACACCTCAGGATCAAGTGTGCCTGTTAACTTCCTTGTCCTGTTACACTTGTTAATGGAACTAGACTCATCTTCCTGTCATGCCCTGGAAGATTTCACTACTTTTTTGTTCAACTGACAACTTTTGCTTTGGTAAACTGAAATACAAACCTTTTCTTGTTGATAAAGAATTAGAGTTACTAACAAAAATACTGAATTGTCTCTTTGCCTTCCCTCTCAATAGATGAATCTACCATTGGAGATGAATGTATTTGAAGGAGGTGTAAAGCAAACTCTGAAGGCAATCATTTTGCTCTTTTCTGGATGGTAACAGGCTGCCTGAGCATCCTAAGTATTTTCATCCTAAGTATATAACATGGGAACCTTTATCTTATTCTAACAGCAGTTCTTCAAGTCAGAAGTATTCAAAAGGGTCAGGCCATGAAGGATGGCAAGGAAAAAGCTCACATGGAGGAAGCAGTCAACAAAGAACATTTCATGTTTCCAACTGGGTTCCAGTGGCAGCAACCACCCTCAGCTCCAGAGGGATTCCTTGAATCGAAATGTGATTTTACCACGGGCAGAGTTTTGCTCATGTGAGCAGAACAAATGGAGGTCTTCTGAAGCACCTGCCAGCAAAGCTTAACATATGCTTAACATCTCCACAGAGAAACGTGTTTTCATAATTGCTTACGCATTAGAGATGCAGCGATGGCTCCTAGCAGGAAAAGTAAGTTGTTCTTGGGATCCCACAAGCAATATGTTTATCCAAGAGAAATAATCGAGAATAGCTTTTTAAGGAAGAGAGGAATTTTAAACAAAGACAAACCCTTTTATCCCAAGACGTAATAAAATATGAGAAAGTCTATCTAGCAAGCAGAACAGCAAAGATCTTTAGACAAAAAGTTGGTACAAGCATTTGAATCTTGAAAAGTACAACAGATGGGCACTGCAGTGAACATGAACTGCTTTCTGTAAATTTTAAAAGATTAATATTCACATAGCTGAGGGTCTCCACACTTGTAAACAAATTTGATTTTCAGTCAGTGGACACACATTTTCCTCCTTCAGATTAAAGGAATTAAAGAAAAACAACTCAGAACATTTTAATAATACTGATAATAATAATAATAATGAGACAAGTGCTCTGGGCTGGACATTCTCTTATTCACTGGACTTCACTGTGTCACACCCCTCTGGTGCAGAAGAAAAAAGTTGTATCTGAAATAGTCAGTTTTGCTTATCAACTGCAGCAGAGTAATTTTAAATGTAGGAAGAATGATGCACCACTGTTCCAAATCACAAAAAAATTATTTAAAATATTAATTCTATTTTGCATCTATACTTTTAATTCCTTCTCTAAAGGAAGAATGGTTTTTATTAGTTGGCAACTATTAAAGCATACTACTGTGTAATTAAATGGAACTTTTACACCAAAGTCAGTAGTTCTTTACACTGAAATCTCTGTCTCATATATCTAAGTAATGAAACAACAGAGTACACAGAGTTCTCTGTTCTTTAGTTACAGTGATGTACGGTGAAACACGCTCTGTATTTACTGACTGTTTATCAATTTGCTCAGTTTTATTTAGATAGTAGTGAAATGACTAAAATATACAAAAACAGAGAGATGCAATTTTTAACATGCTATTTAGCTAAGAAAAAGTGTAGAAGAAGGATCAGGAAATGCCTGCATTTAAAACAGACATTAGCATATAAAGCAGGACCTGCAGTTAGTGAATAGTGTGAAATATTTTTGGTGAAAATATCTGGGATCCCCAAGAGCTTATTCTCTTCTGCACCACCTTTACCCATAGACCGGAATAGATGGATAAATGTCTCGTCTTGTTAAATTTTCAGTCAAGTTGTTCAAGTTACCTCCAAATTGCCACTGGGCAATGATGGGTATGAGATGACTACACTCCAGGAAGGCCACTGTACTCAGTCTGTCCTCGGGTGAGAAGAAAACTTTCTTATGATTATTGAGCACTTCAAGACATTCCTCTTTCTTGTGCTTAGCTGATAGCTCCTGCCAGCTTTGCAGTCTGGTTTTCTTTACAAATTCAGCAGCAAATATACACTACTAAATATTGCATTTATTAGCTTAAGCCTTTATACTGCTTGCCAACTTCGTTTTTATTTTACGTAAGTTATTTCTGTTACAGAAAACTCCATTTAGCTCACTGGAAAAAGCTCTTTACTTATACGGTCCCTCCAGGACTCTAAGTGGGGAAAGCCACTTTCACAGCTCCAGCTCCCTTTGGTGGTGCTTCTCCCAGCAGAGAGAGGCACTTGTGCTCAGCCCAGGAGTGCTGCCAACGATGACAAGGTGAAAAGCATGAGACTGTTTTCTTCGGGGGGCAGTCTGTGGGGGCAGGAGCGGCCAAAGGCAACGTTCTGGTGGCGTGCCAAGCAGGGAGCAGCCCGGTGCTCCGTGCCACCCTCGCAGCACAATACACTCCTCTGAACTTGCTGTTGCAGTGGCACAGGGGTTTCTGGATGCGTGCAATTCTCTGTTCTATGCCCACACCTATGTCTACAGAAGCACACACACAAACAGACAGAAACACCCACACTCTGGAAGGCTGCAGGGGCAGTGTAAATTTTCTGGCTCCTGTTTGTTTGCCTTGCAGCACAATCATCGGAACTGCAGAGCACGAGGAGCTGCGAGGTGTGGGTTGTTGGATGGCGTGAGTTGGGCCTGTGCCTGGCTGCAGGCTCAGCCTTTTGATAAAACAAGTGAACTCTGCTTTATTTGTACTTGAGCTTTATTTAGACTGCCTTTTAATCCTAAATACTCCTAAAAGGCTCTCTAATACAAATATGGATGAAATCACAAAACTGCCCCTTGAAGTCACCTCAACCACCTCTTCTCATCATAGAAGCAAAACGGAAAATTAGATCTGGCTTAAAGCCAAAATACCAATCTGCATGTGCTACATAAACCCAGCTGCCCCACCAAAGGACCCCATTTTATGACCTTTGAGACAGCTAACCACATGGAGGGCAACAAACTACACCATTTACTTCTTAGGGTTATTTTTTTTCAAATGTGTTTGCTTTGACATTCTTTTAAATTACTAAAAGAATGTACTATACAGTAATGTAACCTCCCAGTGCAGCCTGCTCATACCTTGAATTAAGACTAAACTGGTATGCAGATAGGAATGAAGAAAATTAAATTCTTTTGGGTTACCAGTTGACGAGCGTTTACTGTTACTTTCCACACTCTCACTTTTTTTTTTTTTTTAAAACTAAGAAATGGCCATTACTCACTGCAGCAATCCAAACCAAAGGGAAAAGTGAGTTTTATAACTTGTGGCTTCAAGAACCTTGAATTGCCATATTTAGACAAAATGATCCTAAATGCATTCTCCACCTCAGAAGAACATTTCAGAATGATGTGCTCTCCAGTGTCCTGCTGTTTTGGGGGGTGCCAGGCAGAGGCTGCTCCCCAGTGCTGCTCCTAGATGGAGCCACAGGGAGCCCAGCGCCCCTGGGGGGCCCATGAGGAGAGGTGAGCCAGGCTGCAGGCAGCTCAGCGTGGCTGCAGGCCAGCAGAACCGCGGGCTTGCCGGGCTAACGCCGCGGTGCAAGAACGCCACAGCGAGCTGCGCTGCTCTCGCGGCTGCGCGAGCACGACGGCTGCCACAGATGCAGCAAACTCATTTCCTGCAGCCACACGGGGAGGCCCCGTGTTTCAATCGGATGCAGCTGAGCTACAGCACATACCTACTTCTCCGGAGTTTTAAATGGAAATAAATGTATGTCACCGTGGTTAGACGTGACGTACAAAGGGGCGAGGGTCTCTGCTTGATCTGCCTCTCACTGCTGCGCTGCCAACCAGGGCTCTGACGGCTACGCTAGAAATGATCTCCCCCAGAATACTGAACTGCAGCTTAGCAAAGAATTTTCCAGCACAACTGGTTTGCTTTTCAAACTCATAATTTTTAGCCTGGCTCTTGAAGGATATCTGGAAAAGGACAGTTTGGGGAGAACTGATGAGACACCGATGTGCTGGGCTTGCATGTCTTTCCAATGGCCACAGGGCTACTGCCGCTCAGGAGTCTTGGGCCAGGGCAGGTCCCTGGATCCAAGCTGGCTGCAGGGAGCACACCGCAGCCACACTCTGTGATGGAGCACCTTGCTTGGCCTCATGTTTGTCAATGGAAAGGAGGGATGGTGGGGAAAACCTAACAGAGACACCGACCGGGCAGAAATATATTAAAAATCAAAACTGACGGAAAAGTTAAGTAGCAATTTGTCCCACAGCATCTACCATGTCTGAAATACTATGAATCCCAGTTATTAACCTCTTCACCGCTAGTTTACTCTCCTCTCAGTTATTCAACCAACAAAATATGGTGTAAGTTGCAACGACACGTAGATAAAGCTTAGACCCTCACGTGCATACTGGGGAGTCATGCCAGGCTCACAGCAATGCTTGCTTTGTTTTAGCACTTCTGTCCTGTACTACTGTGCCACTTTGCTGCCATGGAACAACTCCCAACTCCAGGGGATTAGGAGAACTCTCACACAGTGGCACACAGCCATTTCTTATCTCCTAAAGGTCAGGTATGGATCTCTCCGAAAGAGCAGCGCTCCAGAGGTCACCGAAACTCCCGGAACTTTAGGGATCTGCAATCCTAGGAAATGGAACATCCTATTATTTATCAAACAGGGATCTTGGGTGCAAATACACCAGACTGTGGTTAGCACGGGCACTGTAAAATGATGGCTGTCAGTGACAGAGATGAGACAGCAACGTTCCTTCTTCTTTCTTATCACTACAATGAATAAGGAAACCGGAGGAAAGAATAGTCTCCCTGTTAACCTTATATAATTTCATTATTTTTGTTAACATAGACAAAACGCAGGAAGCTCTGACAATGATAAGCTGGCAGAGAAAAATGGAGGGATGCCAAAACAGCGATTAGCCAGGAAGAGCTCCAAAGAGATAATCTGAAAGACACGTAGTCAAACAACTACTAATGTTCCAGGATGTAAACACCAAGGAGGCATAAAATCACAGCAAGGAAGAAACATGAAGAAGAAAGAAAAAAAAAGGTAGTGATAAGTGTAAGAAGTACCTTGGTCTGATAAGGCCACAAATAACAAACATCTTCCTACACTATGCAAATAACATATATTTGGAAAATATTGCAGAAGTCAAGACTGCACTGGTCTGGCTGTCAACTGGACACTGCAACAGGGACATGCATTCAACAATGCTCTTACATACTACTTGAGCTGTTAAAGGCATTATATCACTATTATGAAACTCTCGCCATACAACAAACTCAGCAACGCAAATATATGACTTCCCCCAGCTACCACTCTCTGAAGTCGCTTCTCCAACCAGTAAGCATTTATCATGAAATCTCTAACTCTCCTCCTGGAAACGTCACAGTGTTAGGCCTTTGCTCCTACCAGTTCAGAGCTGTGGATCCAACAACATGGATTTCCAGCTGCATGGGACACCTCAGCCAACCTGCCTGTACCACACATTGCCTCTGATGCTGCCCTCACCCTGGAAATGTGCTGTATCTCACATAAGATCAGACAAGAAATATCAGCAGGATCTGCTAAGAGACTCCTTTCTTTGGTGTGTTTTAATATTGCATTCCCAGTTCAGGTAGGTTAATGTGGAAGAAAAAGAAAAGTTGAAAAATAACCCACACTGGTAGAATGAACAGGCAGATTCTTATGAGAATGTGGTCAGGTACTTTTATAGCCATTAAGCAACTTTTAAGTTGAACTAGACAGAGTTGGAGGTGCCAAAACCAAAGTCATCTGCAGAGGAAATGCCAGGATTGTCTAGTTTGAGTTGCCGAAAGAACTGCTATGGTTGCAGCTCATACGCAATTTCTAATGTATCTTTTATAGCTGTTTAAGGGTTATTGAATGAATCCAGTCAAATCTGGATCTGACAAAACCACAATTTAAAAATAGGTTCTTACAGATCGCTTGTGATCAGTGCTGCATAGTAGGTTATGCAGATACTAACACTATTACTTTTCTTCAGAGACAAGAGAGAGTTGCAGTGACCGAGACAAATTTCAGCAGCGCTTACGAGCAGGAAAAGCTTCACCACAGCTATGCAATGCAGAAAATCTGCAGAGATACAGCCCAGGACTCGAGAATCTAGAGCAGGCATCTTGCCTTTGTGCTTCTAGTCATGGTAGGCTGCTATCTGCGATTTTTGTCCACAAAAAGGAAATGATGAAGAGGCGTGCTGTGCAAGCTAAGATGTCCAAGAGGGATGGGAGAGAGGTGGAGGTATCTTTATTTCCATATATAGTATTGGTAAGTGAAACACTGGCATATAGCATCCAGTTTTGTAACCACATCCTAAATCAGACAGAGTATGAAAACAGCCTCAGAATGAACACTGGGGTTGAAAGGGACACTTTGGAGAAAGATGATAAATTCGTTCTGGTCAGCTTACTGAAAAAAGACGATTGAGAGGTGACTTGTTTATGGCATCTGCATATTTTCATGGTGAGGAAACCATGGGTACTGAAGGGCTGGAAGCAGAAACCAGATGAATGGGGACTGGAAGTACGGCACTGCTTTTTTAAGGTGGTGAAGGTGACTGATCGTCGGTACAAAACAAACACGGTTGATTTGCTATCATCTGAAAATTTTGCATCAATGCTGGATAACTTAATGAACTCCAGATACTGGTCTCTATGCAGAAGAGAGACTGTGTGGCCCGTGGCACACGGGAAGCCGAGCTCAATGATCCAATGATCCATTTAAGTCTTTCACAGATGCAAGTTTCTAACGTCTTGCTTGTGTCAGCTTCCAAGTCGGAAGTACCACATGCAAAAGCCTTTTTGTCACTGCCTTTCAGATACTTCAGCGTGAATGTCGTATTTGGAAGATGTATGAACACCCAATTTGGTACCTTTTCCACTTCTTTACTGCTCAAACCTAGTGGTCACCACCCTGTAGTATCAGGCCTTGCAGGAATGGGAAAAAGTCCTACCTTTTTAAAAAAAAAGTTGAGACCACGGCCTTAAAAACTGTTAATTGTAAGTGCAGCCTCTTAGTCTCTTAGACTCGAGCCTAAGTCTTCCAAGAGCATACATATGACTGCTTATTTCTTTATATAACTACCGAAGTGAAAAATGAAAGCAAAAATACTAAGTAGGATGCAAGTAATGTCCAGTAACAAAACTTATGCACTGCCAAGGTAAAATCACAACTGACAGGAGATAACAGTACTGGGAAGATGCATGTTACTGTATGAAAGCTGCTATTAAAATGGGGGGAAAAAAGGTGCTATCCGTTCTTTTCTCTCTTGTGAGAAAGTTGCCAGTTCTAAGAAGATTTTCTCCCAACCATGTCTGCACACAGACAACTGAAAGTCCCCAAATGGTTTTATTTCTTATTATTTCAAGTTACAGGCGGTCAAGAGAAAATTGTCTCTTTTGCCCTTAGGTTCTTTTGTGTATAATGAGTGACTGAAGGCAGCCAGGGGCCGAGGCACTGCTGAAGAAGGAAGAATGCTACCAGAGCAGAAACAACACACTGTTCCTTTCAAGTTCACCCCCTCCTGGCCCACAGCCCAACTGCCTTGGCAAGCTGCCAGGAGATCAGGACAAAGGCTTCCTCCTCTGGCCAAAACCGAGGAAAAGGGTCTGTTGTTTAACACAGGCAGACTTGTTTCAGCAAGAGAAAAAAATAAAAAGAAGGGGAATTATATTAACTAGAAGCCCTGGCAGAGGAGAGTAATCTCATAGTGTGGCTAATGCAATTCTCATCCTGTGCTTTTGCTGAAGAGGGAACATCTTGATTTTCTACTGTTCAGGCTAGAAGGCAAAGTATAATGTCCCAACAGGGCTAAGCCCGCCAGGGTCTTCACGTCCCCTGAGGTCACTATGAACCAAAACCAAGAACGCATCTTTCCTCCTTCCAGGAAGCTCCAGGCAACCCACTCTGCCCTCCACGCCTGCACGAATAAGCTCAAGTGAAGGGTGAATGTCCTCACTCACAGAAAGACAGTAATTTCTATGCACCTAGCAGACCTCCAAGAGTCTGACAGATAGGTAAGCCAAACACTTAGGTATCTCAGGACTTCACAGTGACCAAAGCTCCTGCTGGATTTCCACAAAGGCATCAAACCCAAGTCAAGGTGAATTCATGCCTGGGCTTTTCACTGCCTCTGTTACAGAGCCTGCAGCTGTGTCTGCAGCGAGGAACCCGGGACACTTGGGATTTGCTGCAATTTGAGAGTTTGTGTCTCCTCTGGAAATCTTAGAGGCAGATGCTGTTGCAGAAGTTACAGAGATACACTGGCTCTTCACGCCAACCTCAGCACTTCTTTAGCAGTGCAGCCACAGGCGAGGAATGGGGGCTTGGAAGAAGCAGAAGAAAATCCCTAGGTCTGGCGTGACCTGTTTGATCCTGAGCACCCAAGTGCTCCCTCAGAGGCTGTAGCACGGGATGTAGTGTCTCAGTGACCTGTGGCAGGAGACTTGCCCTGGCGATGCTTTATATGCATGAGAGCTTTTGGAAGCAGGCCTCAATTCAAGGATAAGTATGATTTCAAGCTGTTTGGGTTCATATAAGTGAATACAGGACATTTTTAGGTGCTTAGAAGCTGTTCAAACACCATCAAGATTTACACATGCATGTACTTGCTCTATATTCCAGACAATACATTTTCTTCCAGAAGGAGTGTGGAAATAGCATTTCTGACATACTGATGAGACTAAGATCTTTGAAGATAAAGGCTTCCCTATGCACCCCATGCATCTGCACCAGCCAGTAGCAAGGACAGCTGCCTCTGTAGTAACTCTCACCTGTCTTCAGTGGCTGACACGATCAGCTCCAGCACACCTTTACCATTCTTGCTTGTGCGTCAGCACCGGGAACAATCCATTGAGGAAACAGAGCTTGCTCAACGATCTTCTTAAATTCAACTCCCACTTAACATTAATGTGCAGACAGGGAAGAGATACATGGGCACATCGTTCTGCCATCTATCACCTTGTTTACAGGAAGTAGCTTTAACTCTGTTGCTTGTTAAAGGACTTAGCTGAGTACTCTGACAGTGCACATGAATCGGAATGAGAGACATACAGGGTATGAAAAGCCACTGCTCCTGCACTTAATCCTGCAAATTGTCTTATGTCTGCAGTATTTCAACCAGTAGTTTCATGCCAGTGTTAGAGAGACTGGCTAGTATCAAAGTTTCCAGGATAGTCTGCACATTAGTTTAACGACAATGCTAGACCTGACATAATGACTACCGTGCTTTAAAGTTATACTGCACAAACCTTTCCCTTGTGATGAACAAAACAGGAGATAAAATGACCTGCTGTCTTTTTCCATTTCAGTATTTATGGGCACTTGTAAATGTTAGCACCTCTGAACAAGAATAAAACGAGACAGAAACCAGGAAGGATGTGACAGCAATTAGGAAAAGCTCTACAAGATAAATCAGTTTTGGGAGGGAACGAGGTTACTAAAAGGAACACTAAACGTGCAACAACCTAGGCTTTTGTTGAAGAACATTGCAATTTTCTACATTGCAATCTTCAGGAGTGGTGGAAGAAAGGCACTCGACATTACTCACAAGACATGCAATGTTAAAAGTTGTATCAAGATAAAGAGAGAAACCTGTTGAGGCAGGTTGGCCCTAGTCAGCAGTCAAGCACCCATGTGGCCATTTGCTCTCTCCCTCTGCCCCCACAGCGGGAGAACGGAGAGAACAGGAAGAACAAAAGCAAGAAAACTAGTGGGTAGAGATAAGAACAGTTTCACCTGGAGGAGGCGGGGAGGGAGGGAGTTTTGCAAATGGCATCCCTTACCACATTCCCCAGTCAGTGCATAAGTAATGGCCATCCGAGAAGCCGAAGATCCCACTCCTTCCTCCACCTCTACTTTTACTGATTATTGAACATGTTGTTATATGGTATGAACTATCTCTCTGATCAGACTGGGTCAGTTGTCCTGGCTGTGTCCCCTCCCAAACTCCTGCCCATCCCCAGCCTACTGACCAAAGGGCAGTGACAAGAACAGAAGGCATTGATGCTGTGTGAGTTCTGTAAGTAAATTTAACTTATCTGATAACATAACACAACACAGAAAATACCATTAAGAACCAAAAGTCAACATTTCAGTGCCCAGGTTCAACACCTATTCCTCTAAACAACAAATCTGAGCCTGAATCTACAAAATCCTATTCAATTTGCTAAGCTTACTAGAAGAACTTATTTTTTCAATACAGAGTATTTTAATGAAGTTCTGTGGAAAACATGATGAAAAACTTATCTGAGAGAATAGTACACTCAGGGTTTCCATAGTAAGAAAAACAATGAAAAAATAATCAAGCCAACTTTAGAAAGGCCTGTCCAAAAAAATAAAAAATTCACCTCTGGAAGGCTCAGTGTACATTTATGTAGAAGGTCAGTTGTCCATGTTGGATGTGTTGGATGTGTGTATGCACTTACACATAACAACAGGGCTCTGAGGCACACGTTTTCACGCAGGCTCAGTGCTCAGAGGGTGACCATTGTACGCAATCAGGTTTTGTCTTAGAATCATAGAATCATTAAGGCTGGAAAAGACCTCCAAGGTCACCGAGTTCAACCTTTGACTGAACACAAGTCATGTCAACTACATCATAGCGCTAAGTGCCACATTCAGTCTTTCCTTGAACACTTCCAGGGATGGTGACTCCACCACTTCCCTGGGATGTTTCTTCCAATGCTCAAACACCTTTTCAGTGAAGAAAATTTTCCTGATGTCCAACCTGAACTGTCCCTGGCACAACTTAAGGCCATTTCCTCTTGTCCTGCTGCTGATTCCCTGGGAGAAGAGACCAACCTGGCTACAACCTCCTTCCAGGTAGGTGTAGAGAGTGGTAAGGTCTCCCCTGCGCCTTCTTTACTCCAGGTTAAACAAGCACAGCTCCCTCAGCTGCTCCTCATATGACTTACACTCTAAACCTTTCACCAGCTCTGTTGCTCTTCTCTGGACACCCTCCAGCACCTCAATGTCTTCCTTGCAATGAGGGGCCCAGAACGGGACACAGCACTCGAGGTGTGGCCCCACCAGTACCAAGGAGGGTACTGGTGAGGCCTGGTGGACTGTACAGGGGGACAGCCACTGCCCTGGTCCTGCTGGCCATACTATGTCTGATCCAGGCCAGGATGCCATTGGCCTTCCTGCCCACCTGGGCCCACGCTGGCTCATGTCAAGCCGGCTGTCAACCAGCACTCTCAGGTACTTCTCCGCTGGACCACTTTCCAGCCAAAAAAATCTACTGGGGAGGTTGTCCTCTGCAACTACTCAGTGCAGCTTTGGGAGGGACACACATGGAGCTATTGAGGGAGGAAGGGGACACCCGGCCTAACCAGTCAAAACAGCGGAACCAACCCTGGCATTCAGTGGGGTGAGAGATGCCTCAGCTAGGCTGCCTTCACATTCAGTCTTAGTGCTGATTATGCGGGTCTCAGAACCCAATTCAATGTCTGGATGGGGCCAAGTTCTCCAGTAAACCCAGGGGTGCTGGGAGTATGAAATTGTGACTCTGAGCTCTTTAAAAACACATTCCTCACAGGCTACTCTGGTATGTCCAGTGACTGTGGTCATCAGATTCTAAATAAACCAAGTAACCTGGGCACATCACATTCAGCTGAAACTTCACTCATCTGCTCGCCATAGTCGCTGACGGCATTTCTGGCACATTCCCAGAGCATTTAATTTTATTAAATACATTTACTGAAGAAACGAAAACCCTTAAACTGAGCAAATATAGAGTCCTCATAAATATAACTAGTTTTTTTTCATTTTGTTTGAGTAACAGTGGGAAATGAAAAACTGCAAGGCTAAAGGAAGTGAAGGGACTATTTATGTAGCATGGGAAAAATTAAACTGAGATTCAACACTTTAAAGTGGGTGACATTTGTTTATCAAAATACTTTTGTTGTATCTTTTGCTTTTTGTCTTTTCCTGCTAAGACTCAAAAACAAGGCTGCAGTGCTAGATTCGTCCTTTGATTTTAGCAGCAATCTGGGCAAGTTCTGCCACTATTTCAAAATCAAAATATTGGTCTGGCATTGCCAATTGTTAATAAAATATACTCATGTATCATGTGCCATTTCTTCACTAAATTACTCACACATGCGTATACAGTATGAAAAGATGTGTGGGACTAGGAGTTTTTCCCTTTTTGCACATGAGATGCAAAGCAGCTACACATTTAACTTTTTATTACTTTTGAACAAGTGGGATGCACACCAAGATGTGGTCTGAAAGGGTAACTGAAGCAGTCTGTGAACTGAGCAGATGAATTAAGCAGGAACTCAAACCATTGATTTCTACAAGTAGCTTGCAAAAACATGCACCAAGGAAAATAATTTTCAATGATTCAAAGCAGAACCTTTGGCTAAGTGGTAAGTCTGCCCTTAAAACAGGCTAAATAAGGTGTTCTGCAAATGCACAAAGTACTGGGGCCTGCCAGGGACCCAAAATCTTATGCTACCAGCAGTAGAAGGCAGTGCCAAGTAAATTTTGAAATTTAATATACAGACAGATATGCTTTGCAGTTTCACTGCTCTTCCATTAGTAAAAGTTCAAGATGAACTGGGTTGACATTTTTGGTAAGCTGTTTGGTAAAGTGTAAGACAGCAGACTGAGTTTTCTTGCTGTCAACCACTTGCACTGGCATGTCTGCACCAAATAGGCAAAGTTGTACAAGATGCAATTTGTTCTTGTTATTTTCAACTAATAAGAGCTAAGAACGGCTGAGTACAAAATGGTTTACTGTCCTCCAGGAGCTGTTCTTGGTATATCTGGATGAATAGATATGTGTATCAGGATGTATATGTATGCCCATCATAATAATATGTTTCTTTCAAGGGCTTGGACTAAGAGCACTCATCTCACGCTTTTTCACTACTCTGACTGGAAAGAACAATTTGCCATTTGCAAATAAAACGAACCAAAAAAATATTAACACAAGAAATCTGTTCCATTGCACTTAAGAAGAATACACACCTTCCATGCTAAGCACGTCACCTGGTCATTACAGAAAATCAATGAATTGGTTTGGCACACAAAGTCATGAGCTAGGCTAAGTATGCAAATTCAGGAAAGACTATGAACTCTTCGAAATGCTATTTGGTATCCAGGATTCCCAGCTGATGTCCTGACTCTAATAGCTTTTAATTGCCATCACAGACACTCAAAATTTACTACTGAGTTTACCACTTACTGAATTAAGAATGGGAATAGATAGGATAAAAATCTAGAGTGGAAAAAACCCCACACGTGAAATATCCACAAATCCTGAAATAATAACCCTAAGGAAGATGTGGAAAGCATGTGATACTTCTGTGGCGAAACTGGACAAACACTAGTCCCTGTGAACCAGGATCCAGTGCACAAAACCAGACCGAGGACTTCTCAAACACTGAAACATAAGCTGTGGACAGTGAAAGACCAGAGACATATCTCACGTGTGCTGATCCGAAAATCTTGGAGAGAATACGGAGGAAGCAACTGGTGAAATTACCTCACTGTCAAATACCTGAGCAGGTTCGTTCAACCATCATCCCTCACCCCAGCTGGTCCTGCCATGCTTCACCCTCTTCAAGATCCCTTCACAGTTTTACTGTCCGAAATCCTTCCCCAGGTTCCCCGTCTTCTGCAGTTCATTCACTCTCTAGCAGTTGCTTTGGTCACCATGCAGGGCTTTCTTGAGAGTTTACTAGAATAGATCTTCCTCTTCACTCACCTCCTTTGCTCTTGGTAAGGGAGTCATGGGCTTCTGCTGTGTTTCTCTGCCCCACAGGGAACTAAGGTCATAGACTTTGTTCCTGGAATCACTGCAGGAAAATACAGTGGGGTGCTAAAAAACCCCAAGTGAAGCCCACAAAAAAACCCCAAACAATTCCACCAAAACTTAACTCAAATAGCACTCAATGATGCACAGATCTGCCTATTGGATGGGCAAGGAAACCACTAAGAAGGATGACATAAACTTTGTTTTTACATGCATACTTCATCCTTGCTCCTACAAACACTACTGCACGTCAACTCCTGGCCAGCATCCCTCTCTACCCTACTGTGTACCAGTACACAGCACGAGTGAGGAATATTCCTGCTGATGAACTCCAGACAGCCACTCAGGGCACCAAACAACCCCCAGAGAGATAAACAGCCATTTAACTCTCTTCACTGACCACGCAGAGAGTTACTTTCCCCAGTACATAATTTAAGCACTGCCATTAAATAATGCCAATAC
Organism: Mohoua ochrocephala; assembly: GCA_013398855.1. Classification (NCBI taxonomy): domain Eukaryota; kingdom Metazoa; phylum Chordata; class Aves; order Passeriformes; family Acanthizidae; genus Mohoua; species Mohoua ochrocephala. The sequence goes on along the minus strand of VZTA01025007.1, from coordinate 248,291 downwards.
CCAGCGAAGTAAGCCACGTTTGTCTGAAGACCCTTCAAGGATCAGTCAGGCTACTGTGAAATAGGTAGAGCACTTATGGAACAGTAGAGAGTGGAAGAAAATTTAAAATAAAAATAAGACTTCAATGCCCAGAAAATATTTAGTGGTTTTAAGACTAAAAGAGAGTTTTCTGTGAATATTTTCATTCAATGTTTTAAATAAATTTGCTATGCTGTCACTTCTGTCATTTCCAATTTCCACTAGCTTTTGGAAGATGTGTGTTATATATCAGTCACCCATTAATTCCACACCCTCATTTTATGTAACAGAAGAAGCATGTTCGTGCCCAAGCAGCAAACCTCCGAACTTGCTAACAGCCTGAAAGCCACAGGAGCACAGCTCTGCAAAGCACTGGGGGCCCTGGCCGACTGTGCACGCCCCATGGCTCCCTGCAAGCATCAAATATTCTGCTGCAGCAACACCCGTGTGCTCCCTGTCCCTGCGCTCCCTCCACACAGGCCCAACACAACCAGCCATGGGGCTCCCCCAGTAACTTGTGCTGCACTTCTTTCCAGTGACAAAGAAGCAAAACCTGAAAGAACCCACTTCCTCTGTCCTCTTTTCTTTGCTAGATCCAACAGTATTCTTTACCAATCTCCTTTTCCCCCTTCCACTCCACAAAAAACAAGAAATCAAATCATGTAGCTGATGGCTTGGAAATGAATCGAAGCAGTCAAGGAGCAGGAGAAGCAGAGACGAGACAAGCACACAGTTTTTGTTCTGAGCTCTACGTTTGCATGCTCTGCAATGCCAAAGATGTGATACCCACGATGACTTACAGGTACACGTGTACCCCAAGAACAGCAATACATCATACAGCAACACAACTTCACAGGCCCTGCAAAGTTCAGTTGAAGGGAACAAAATGGAAGAAGACAACCCTCATTCAAAATTTTCATTACGCAAAAGGTATTAGATAGACTCATACTGCAAAAAGGCACAACAATAGGTGATATTATTTTATCATTAATCTGTCAGAACACAAGAAATTAGGTTTTTTCTTATGCTGGATGCATAGAGCTGAATGATCCCATAATTACAGGGAAGCCAGACCAGAAAAAATAGCCATGAGGAAAGCAAACTGATTGTGAAGAGAGTATTTCAGGACCTGAGAACAGAGCAGGAGTGCTTGCATGGGCAGACAACAGATGCTGCTCCAGGCTTTCAGCAAACAGCAGAGCAGAGAGGGATGGGTAAATGCTGGTATTTACTTGCTGATTCAATATAAGCAGCTGGAGGAAGATAACAATTTAAGACACTGCCCCCTGGATAGCTTTTGTATTTCTTCTGAGTCTTCAATTATTATATTTTTCTCTCTCTTCAATATCCTCGTTTCCCCTGAGTATGCACTGACCAGCAACTTGCATTCCCTAGAAATCCTCCCACCAGATATCTGGAGAGAAATTTATGCTAGAGGGCATAACACTCTTCTAACATGCAGATGCCTTTAAAACCACAAGTCATCTTCAGAAACCAAATTGCACAGAGGTGCATAAAGAATTCCTCCAAGACCTATTTTGGAGGCAAGTGAATTCAGCCAACTCACAAACATCAGCAGTAATTTCAATTCAGTAAGCATGTTTGGCATTCTCAAAACCTTCGCCCAAACCACACACCTCTTTGCACGTGCACTTCTTTTAAAAATATTTTTTCTTGGTCTGTTTTTGTGCTCACTTTTTGCCCTCAGCCTGTATGATAAAAATTTTCTGGGTGAACCCTGGAGAACTGAGCAGACAAAACACTAATTCTCACATGGAATTTATTTATAGGAGCAGAAAAAAAATCCCTTAAGTTGAGTAGTTACGTTATTTTGAACTGGTTTTATGTTTTATGTGTACATAGCTGAGCTGGAATTTCAGGGCTGGCTTTTGTTTGCATTCATCATGAAACATTTGTTATATGAGCTGCTGCTACTGCTACCAAAACAGCTGCTGCTCACTGCTGGAAAACCAGAGGCCAACTCAACAGTTTCTTTCTTTCTCTGGTAAGTCTAGCTGGAAAATGAGGCCTGGTGTGTCTGCAGAAAATTACCTTTCTTTGGCTTCACTGTCATCCTTGCCACCTTTTGCTTACCCAGAACGCACACTTGAAAGAGAACGGATAAATGAGAACAAGAGCAGGCACGTTCTGATGTTCCTGAATCACCTACCATCAAACACAAATCAGAAGCACAGCTGCGTGAACTCCCTGCTTTGCAGTCAGGGCTGCACCTCAAATGTGAATGTCTTTCCTTCAGCTGCTCTTGAGATTCAGCCGGGATTTAGCCCTTCTGTCCTGCATCATCATTTTCTGCCATCTGGAAAAATTGACTCATGACTTGATCTAGCTTTGCGTAAAAATTTCTTCAGTAGGAGACTGCTTACCTGTGCAGAGAAAAATACCCACCCATCTGACAATCTGCATTTTCCTACCAAGCTCCACACGGATCAGGACTCAGAGCATCTGTGGACTGCAGCTCTGAGTGTCGAGGACAAACCTTCTCAACTGCACATGAGCTGAATTTTAATGCTTTGCTTTGTTATCATTAGTAAACCACTTCAGTGTTGTTTTTGTTGCTTCCTGGTAACACCACATCTGCATTGACCTCTCTTACCTCAGTCATACCTTTTTAAGAGAACATTTATCCCAGGCTGGAGCACAGTCCCCCTGAGACTCCCTTGTTTTTTTAAAGTAAGGGGACAGTGCCAAACAATGAATGTCTACCTCTTTGACCAGCTTTATCCTGCAGGAGAACATTCTTTCTTCTATCCTGATAACTGGTTTTCTTAAAGAGCTTTTGGACAGAGATCTTGCTGAAAAAGCACACCTGCACCCTCTCATATCCCTGTGCTTGCTGAGTTCTTCAAGGAAGTGCGGATTTTTGAGGTTTTACAAATGCCATACCGACTTTTCCCAACTGTCTGTTAATCACATCCTCTATTATAGTTCCTCCCAGTATGTCAATTTGATTCTTCCATCTGTTATGTCTAGGTGACCATTGCAGCCCTCTAAAAGCTTGTGAGTCATCTTAACTATTCTTCCAAAACAGCCACAGATTGAATCAGGGGACACACCACAGAGTGGGCGATTTCAGTTTCTAAGAAATCCTTGGTGAATGCTAGCCCTCACAGCAGTGTCCCTAACACCGCCAAGGAGTAAAGACAGCTGTGGAGTAAAAAATGCCACACCCTAAGAGCTACCTGCATTACAGATGGCATCTGCAAGTAACTGAGAAGATATTCAAATGGAGTGCAAATAGCACAGCTCGAAAGATAAGATTTATAAAGTGCAGTAACCATTGTGCAAATGTTGGAGATAGACAAAGATAGAAAACTGGAAAGAAGATAGATAGTAATAAAAGAACACAATGGGAATGCAGTTTGGAAGAAGGGGAGGAAACTGGGAAGATGAGCCTAGAGAGAAGCAGAGGGGAGGATGCTCTTTCATACCACATTTGAAAATCTGTGATTCTGCTCCAAGAACAGAGAGAAAGAAGAAAAATGGAATCTTCATAGCTATATTTAGTAAAAACCTCTTTTCTCACTATAGCTTCTTGGAGAGCAAATTTTCAAGAGGAACAGACCAAAAAGGCTGGGAAATTCCAACAAGGAAAAGAAGTAGGGAACATAACTCCAAGAAAGGAAGAGCAAGGGTTCAGCTCTCCAGCACCATACACTGCCTTCAGGGCAGGTACAGCAAAGGGGTTCAGAGGAAGGAGCACAGGCACGGTGTGAAGCTGTGTTCGAGAGAGGAGTGATGGCTGGGAGACATACCAAAACGACTCCTGTGTAGCACCTGAGAGCCACACTGCTAACATATTTACTTCATTTTAATTCTCACAATTTTGTCATCAAGAGCTGACCCTTGCACTTTGCTGAAATTCCTATTACTAATTCTTTCCCTTCTTTTCTAATAGTAGCAACAGTGTCCTTAAGATGATTTTAGAGCACAACACACCGTGTGCTCTGGGAGCAAGTGGTCCCTTTACAGATGTACCCTGGGGATGTCTCTTCCCTGAGATTGTCTCCCTGCCACTTCTCTCAGCTGCCCACTGCCTCTCTCTCCCTGACTCTTCTTGGCCACCTAGCCCTGATGTGGTTGGAAAAAGCCCTTTTGATGTTAGCTTTAATGCCTTTAGCGAGTTGCATGTCAGAAAGTGCCCTGCTATAATTTCACACCTAACTTGTCACAATTTATGCTCTCTCACGTGTTCCTAATTTTAATTATTACAACATTTTAATTAATATAGCAGATAATTTGCATCACTGTAAAAACGTGATTTTAAATTGCAGCATTTATGTGAAAATCTAAGTAATTCCTAAGGGATGGCTGCTTGTCTCTACTGTAAAAAACTACAGGTGAAAGTGTTTTAACAATTAAATTGCTTTTCTATAGTTATCTTACCTTTAATGTTTTTCAAAACATTTCTGAGCCATCAAAGATACTGGCTCGTGGTACTTGCACTGTTCTTGCAACATGCCTTGGGGATAAGAATAATCAACTTAACCTGCAGCCTACTCTACCACTGATACAGTGATTTAGTCTGAGAAAAAAAGTACAATAGCTTTATTTGAAGACTGAAAATACGATTGTGCTCCTAAAAGCTAAGTGAATAGTCAGCTCTGTGATCTGTTCCATACTGCTCCTGTGTCTTCAATGCCAAATATGCTTAATTTTAAATTAAGAGATGTTTCTCCCCAAACAGTGGCCCTGAAAACATACTGTGGGACACAGTGATAATTGAGCTAAATTCTCAGTTGTTTTGGTCCTATTGCTAATAGAAGTTTTTTATATTCCAGCCTCAGCCACCTTGTGCAGCTTGCTTGTTTCCATGTAGGTGAAATGAAGACCTCTTCAAATATACCAGAGCTGCACCTGGGAACAGAAGCAGGCCTATTAACTGGGATTTAATAGCTCCTTCTGTATGCCTTCTGTTGCCTGGAGAGAGGTCAAAGTTGTCAAAGAAACAATCTGCATAACCTCTTACTGCTGTAATTTTTGTTCAAATGCTATTTTTAAAGCAGAAGCAGTAACAGAGGTTTAGCTGAAATGCTACTGATTAAAATAGCATGATGATTTTATTTACTAAGTTACTCAAGAAGGAATGGTCTGTCATTGCAAGCTTTAACTGCCTGTCATTAAAATGTTTGCGGTATATTGTCATCAGTAACCCTGGATTATTTATGAGATATCACTAATGCTGTATCCGAATGCAGCTTTCCCTCTGTGCCAGAGCTTTAACAAAACTGGTTATCCACGGGTTTTCCATTCTGCAATACTAGGAACAGGAAATATTCAAAAGATGCATCGGGGAATCAACCTCAGATGAGCAGCAGGAGCACCCTTATAAACCATGACATCTTTAGTGAATGATACGCTCACTAGATAAACACAACAGTTGCTTAGAAGATATCAGCACCAAGCCTTCAAAATGATCTCCTGACTACACATGAATTCATACACATGAATTCTTGATGTGTGAGATGTAAGGGCTTGTCTCACTGGTCCCTTGGGATTTAGAACTTAAATAAGTTTTGTTTTTATCACAACACGGTATGAAATTACATCTTTGCAGCTTTAATCCAAAACCAGACATCCCATCAATAGATCTGATGAAAGGAAACTGAATGCAAGCGACATGAGGAGGTGGGATGAAATGCACAATCTGTAGGCTGAAGTCTTGGAATTTCACTAAAAGACGAAGATGATCCATTAGGCGGTCTCAGTCTTCATAATCCTACAGACATACAGAAACTTTAGAGAGGGGAAACTCTGTTAATGATAGGGAGGCTCCAATGAGCATGCAAAAAAGTAAAATTTGTTTGGCTTCAGGTAAAGACCCTGCCATCTGACAGGAAAGAGAAATACAAAAAAGGTGGAGGGGAGGAATAGGAAAAAGGTAGCAGATTGCAGAGCACGAGCTCAGTACACGCATGTGTTATAGCTCTGAGAAAGGAAAGATTAAGTAATTCTACAAAACATACTCAGCCTGTCTCTACAATACATTGTAGCTTGTCAGAGCTAGTCTATGAACTCATGTGTCCACAAACTTTACTAGAAGAGGAACATTAGACCTAGGTTTTTCAAACAATGATTTAAGGGAACATGGACTTCACTTTCCACTACAACTGATTCTGAGCAGAGCCTTTACTAATTCAACTCCCATGAAAATCTAAGCCTAAAACAAGGATTTAAAAATCAGTATTGTAATTAGCAAGAAGAGAAACCATATCCTTCTTTGCCATAATCAGTGGTGAGATCTGGAAGGCAGCCAACCTCCTTGAATGTGAGAAGCACTGGGAAGGGGAACTATGGATCAACAGTAGCCTCATTCCTCATTTCTCCAGTTCATGAACCATGCCTACGGTCCTAGCCTGCCAATATGAAATATGTAAATTTCTCACCTGATCTAAGTGATTATTGCTGGTGCTGCTGTACTTACCAAGTCAACCACTGCTCTTGACTCCAGGAGAAAGCAGAGCCACAGCAACGTGTTTGGCAAATGGACATGTAAATCGCACTTCCCTTCACTGTAGGCTCAGGGAGCAGATTCACCCAGACTGAGCGCCAGGGTCGTGTCAGGCTGTCAGCTGCCTCACTTTTGGTCTCAAAATGCCATTCATTTGGGGCCACAAGATATATTTATAGGCAACTGCTCTGCTGTGTAACTATGCACACAAGAGCTAACTCAATCTAACAAGTGCACACTAGCAAGGAAGAGTAAATAGAAAGGACTTGAGCCTGGATGTACACAAGCTCCATGTGGGTTGGAAAACAACACCAAACTCTTGCCACACCTTTACTCCTGACCACATTTTAGCAATGAGACTGATACTATCTTGGATAAAACTTTTGGTGACACAGTTACGGTTTTCATGTCACACACGCATTGTCTGGAGTGTCTTCACCTTCCTCAGCAGAACAAGAACCACTGCTGTTAAAAGCTGTCAATCTTTCCTTCAGAACTCACCACGGAGAAGTTTTGCTTCTGAGACAAATATTTCAAAGACCATGGAGATCTTTTGAAAAAGAGAGTCATGAGAAAGCCCAGAAGTGCTCAAACCCTTCCAAGAGCTCCTATTCTTAAAACTGCTTAGTTTATCCACAATAAGGTTTCAAACCTCTGGAAGACAGAAAACAACATATTTTTCTTTTGTGGGACTGAAAAAAGAAAGGATACTTTCACTGACTGTGCTTATCACTCATTGGCGTACCCACTATCTTCAAGGCATCCTGGATCAAGGCATCTTCAAGGCAGTCTGGTTTTGTCCCTGCTCTCCAAACCTTGTATTTTCGTGGCTGAAGAGCTAGATAATAAATCTACAGCTTTTGATAGTGCTTTCAGTTTTATAAAACAAATCAAGGAACAGATTAGTTGAGCAGAATGTCCTAGATGCTATCGACCTAATAAAAAAGAAATGTCCTCAGGGATATGCACTGTGACTCTTCCTCTTTCCCTGCCTGTCTTGCACACAGAGAACAGGGAATTTGTTTTACAAGAAACAAAAATACAATTAAACACTCTTCCTCGATCTTAAACTGTATGTTTTAGCATAAGCATTGTTTCATAGCGTTCCTCTATGCAATACTGAAAGTTGAGACTTCAAAGGGAGCAGAGAAGAATGGTCTGTTCACGTTTTCTATTTTCGGAACAGGATGTCGGGTGATAAGAAAACGCCACCCAGGCAGAATGTGAATCCCCATGTGCGGTTAGCCCTGGGAGCGCTGCACGCACGGGCAGATCGCTCCACCTGCTGGACAAAGCTGCTCTGCTCACACACAGCTCGCCTCTCATCAGAGATGGGAATGTGCTACGCGAGTGTTACACAGGTAGTTACTTCCCAAATCCAACCTCACGTTTTACCTCCACGTGAAATTTGGAATTTTCCTCTTCTGTAGAAAATTTTCATAGTCAGTGATTCCTCTTCCAAGCATTACTTAGGGAAAACACAAAGCTCTTCTAGAGTGCAAGGCAAAAGACAAGACAGCATATTTGGAGTCTCCAAAGCCTTTAAACATTTGAATGTGTTCAAAGTTTTAGAAGTGATACAAAAAAAAAACCAAAACAAACCCCGCCTAAATACAACCCAAACAAGGAAAACCCCACCACAAAACCCCCTCAGTATTTAAACTGAAACTAATCCATGCTGATTTTATTCTCACATCAAGAGTGCAGGTGCTTGTAGGAGAGAGAAGGGTTGGGCAGTTTAGCCCAGATGAGCCAGTGTATTCCCTTTCCACTTACCAGTCACAACCCTTCCAGAAAGTACAGCTCACAAGAAGCCAGCAGACTAAGAAGCCTCAGACAATTTGTCCTGATTTCTTCTTTCCTCTCATTTTGTGCCGAACAAAGGTGGAACATAGGATGGATAAGATGATCACTATTTAAAGACACTGCACAAAAAGCACTGCCTCCTTCCACAGAGTCCTACGATCATTTCTTACTCAGTTTTTGCTCTTGGAGGTGGTGCCTGTAAAGACATTCACTACAATTTCTCAGAGGGAAAAACCCCTTGGTTCCCGAACTTTTACAAATGCATAGCATCTGAACCATGTGAAGGCACGTCCCACCTTCAGCGCTGGCCTGGCACAGGAGTGATCTTTGGCACAGCGCAAAGACTGCCGAGCTTGATTCCACCCTTTTCCTAGCTCCATCAAAAGTGCCCTGCTTCTTAGGACCTCAGCTCTGCAATAAAGACAAATGGCAGCATCTCTCTCCTTACTCAGTTTAAAGAGAAGGGGAAACTTATCAATAGAAAATGTCAAGACTGTATCATTAACATTCATGAACATCATAATGGATTTTAAAAAAAGAAGGTTTATATTACCTGGGATAATATTACTACTTCAGTTTAAAACATTCCCTGTAAATGCAATTCTTATGAGAATCAAATTTTCATTGCATTTTTTAAAAAAAACTTTTTACAGTTTACCTGAACAATTATTTTCTTTCAGCTGACAATGTGAGTTATTTCATTGCATTCAATAAAATTCACTGTCTGAGAAGCTTAAAGTCAGTCTTGTTGTAGAGTAAGGCCTATACATTCTCCACGAAAATGCAACTTTTAGGAAGCAAAGGTTTTTTTCCTGGTATTGGAAAGAAGTGTTTTTATAGGGCTTCTTTCTTTTTTCATAGAAAGAAAATTTATGAACTCCTGCAGAGAGGTGTGAGGATAAGGGCCATTTCTGAGGAGATAAAAAACCATTTTATTGACTATTGTTTTTCACTAGATGCTGTTAACTTTTACCCCATGCCATAGAAGTCGACAAGACAGAAGAAAACTCTGTTTTGACGAATATAGTATGTATTTTTTGCCTCTTAAAAGCACCAAAGATATGAAACCCACATGTGCCCATTTCAAAAGAAACTGTGTAAGTATTCTCTGTGCTCTGGCTACCAGCCAGGTTGCAGAAGTGAGCTATAGCCAGCAAAAATGAACAGGACTGACCAATTCTTTTTTTCCTTTAGCTGAGCTCCTGGAGAGTGAGGAGAGATTTTACATGTCAAATTTTATTATAACTATTTCCGGCCTTTCAAAGAGTTAAGGAATACCTTCAAATTTTGCAATAAATATAATCTAAGGCTCTGCAATTGGATCCTATATGCTTCAATGCTAGTGAAAAAAGATTTTGAGCAAATTTTACTGTGTTAGCAAAGAAAGCTATTAAACACAAAAATATATTTAAAAAAATTTTTTTTACCCATCTATTCATCCATCTATCAATTTCACAATCTGTCTGCTGCCCCCATTTCTGCCCTTTTAATCTCTTGTCAAAGCCAGTTTTGGCTGTCAAGGCAAGACAAGTTGGTAACTTTGGACAAGATAGGCATCAAAAAAGAGAGTCCTTTTGCAATTCTTGACTTGGTATTAACATTAAGAAAACATTTAATTTCAAGGAGAGAGCGGAGATGCAGAAAAACAGGAAGCCCACAGCTTTAAAGTATTGTACAAGATAAAACCAGATTGGTTCCAATGAAAACTTTTGCACCACAAAGAGCTTTCACATTTTGTTACACATGGTTATAAAACACACAAGTCAAAATATTTGGCATATGGAATCGCTGAAGGCAACCTTTTGTTAATGCAATGAAGGACGTTATCCTCCTAGTGTCCTCTGACATTTTCTGCCATGCTGAACTCCCAAGTTGTTTTAACATTTTACCTTTCTTCACAGTTTCCTTCTGCCAGCTTATGTCAGACAAATCATTAGCATCAACAAGAAGAGCACTTAATTCATATTGCTTTAAGCAGTTATCAGTGTCATGAGGTTTACAGACACACAATAGCACTCTGTGCTCTCTGATGAAAATGTCCCACTATCTATCTGAGCATAGAGCCAAAGTTTTAATGACCTGCTTCAGAACAACAGCAGAACAATATTTTTGAAGGTATAACAACTACAGGCTTTGTTTTCTCCTAAGAGAGCACTGAGCAAGAGTTTCTTGATAAATGTTATTACAGTGTTTCAGATGAGAAATTTTACCACAGATATAAAAGAAACAAAGAACTTTGGATATGGCCTGCACAGTTCAAAGGAACAGAGATGAGAAAAAGTTTATAGATTTCCCGATTTCTATGGTATCAACCTACACTGAAGGTTTTCAATACTAAGAAGTTTGCTTAGATGGGAGTTACAGTGACCTGGTGACAACCCAAAGCACCTGTAATGAGCAAGGAGAGTCCCAACTTCAGGAAGAAGGGACACAACCCACAACTCCTGCAGATGTATCTTAAATGCATACATGATTTCATGGGTTTGATAACATCAGGCATTTTGCTTCCTATAGCAGGGAGGTGCTTTTAATACGGTTTAGATTATGATGAGACAGCAATCACTGATTTCCTACTGTGATTTCTAAAATATGTAATCCACTAAAGCAACGCCAGATTGAAATTGTCTTTCTTCAGCTACTTTTTGCTTCAAGGCAGCTCTACAAATCCAGATTTGTCTCTAATCCAGAACTGCTTATTGCAGTGGACTCTGGTGCAGATATTCACAGACCTGGAAGTGAATCACCTTTCCGTACTCATCCTTCACTGTGTTGTCCTCATCTCGTTATATTCAGCTGACAAAAGATAAGTTGAAGAAAAACTTTCCTTTCTTTACGCAGAAAGAGGAAAGATTGCCATAAGAGAATAAGAGCAGCAGGTCAGCAGACAATACTGTAAACTATATAGATTTAATCTGCAAGTGTTAGCTGCAACAAAAGGTCAATTTTGGCCCAAGTTATCTGCTGCTTTGTGGGACCACCACACAGCTGGCAGAACAACGTCTTCTTCCAAGCAATGAATGATACAACAGCAGAGGGTGTTGCAGATCAGGCCTAAGATGCCCTGAGGAGAACAATGCAGGACTTCTTACACCCCACTTGAATATTTTTTATCCTTCTGGCTGATTCTGTTAAGGGTTTTTTTTGTAAGCATTAACACCAACTTAGAAATAACCAGAAAATGATTATGATAGAAAAAACCGCCTCAAACGTATGCATGTATGAAAAGAGGAGGAGAGAGTTAACACAAGGAAATTGTTTTCTTACTAATATGTCCACTCAATAAGTGAATGGGAAAGGTAAAATAAAGGTTTAATCCACCTAGGGAATACTGAAGTAAAGTGGTGAATCTTTAGACGTGACACAAGACCCATCTTACACATGAAATCGCAGAGGAAATCACTGTCCTGAAACAGGTGATCAAATTTGCTTCAGATACTGGAAAATACACAGAGAAGAGAAAGATTAACCAGCACTTAATGATTCTGCCAGATTGCTTATTTCCCACCTGACAATTTCCAGGGCACTCTGATAAAAATCAAAACTCTGCATGCCGCTTATTAGCTTCCCCCATTGTAAAAGAAGTGAAAATATCTGGTGCACAGAACACCTGAAGAAGGCCCCTCAAAGAAAAGTCTCATGGCAGAGAGAGCACATCCGTCTATTGATCCCCCTTGCCTTCCTTTGGTCTAACATCCCTAAGGGGAAACCCTGGAGATCAAATCGCGCAAGCTTTTAGGATGACTTCCCCATACTACAAACAGGTATTTTTATTTTTTAATTTATAAAGATAAGGGAAATAACTGATCCCAAAGTGGACATCGCTCTCATGTCAGTGCAATTCTCTCCTTATGTCAGTTATTGAGCAAAATCGCTCTATGGCTGGACGTGGCATCACGAAGTTACACTCCCACCTTCCAGAGAGCTGCCTTAACTGCCTTCTTGCAAGCAGACAATGACCCTCTGCAATCATGTTCAGAGAAGGAATGCCATACTTTCCCCAGTATCTGTACCACTGCTAACCACAGAATTTCCAAAGATGCATCCTGGAAGAAGGGTTTGGTGGACAGCCACACATAAATCCTGGTTATGGATAGAAACCCATAATTTCTCCAAAGTGACTAACTACTGTAATAGCTGTTCCCAGCCAGAAGCCAGCCATCAGCTGCACGCATTACAAACTACATTCAATCTTTGTTCCATGTGCTTTCAATATACAGCTTGGTGCAAAACCCATGTATTAATGGCTGTAGGCATTTCACACTGACACAAATGCAACCAAGTCACAAAGGAAGAAGGGAAGTTTTATCCCTGCTTGGTTCATACGATGTTGATGAGCAAGTCAAATGTAAGCAAGAAATCAATTCTGCTGGAATGACATGCACAGCCCTCCAGAAGCACCGTATTTATTTTTAGGCATAGGACACAAGACTGCCTTTTAAAGAAGTCGGCAATAAATAAGCGTTGGAGGGATGGATTGACAGAGAGAACCCTTTCAGATTGACCATGGGGGTGCAAATTAAGGAGTAGATTGAGTGCTCTCCATTTTCATTTCTCTACTCCAGTCTCTTAAGTCTTTTTCCTCAGCATGCTTTGCACTGGAAGTGCTGTAAATGCACATTCTTATTTGTACTTTACCTAAACTCAGCTCAGCTGAAGGTTCATTTCATTTCAACTCATAGTCAAGGCTGAGGGAAAATATATAACTTGGTCCTGGAGAATCTCCGAAGTGTCCAGCTCCGCAAACCATATCTTGAAGGTTTAAGTACATATTGCTGACACCATTTTGGGAATATTTTGACAGTATTATTTGAGAACTGAGTATGACAGAATTAAAAGAAGGAAAAGCCACCCCAGTGGAAAACGGGAAGCTTTCTGGCATGTGGGAAGATCACTGAGCAACAAGAGCTTGCAAGGAAAGAAAACCACACAGTAACATTAAAGATAAAAGTGGAATATGTGACCTTCCCCATTAATCAAATCTGCTCCCTAAAAGGGAGATACATTTCTTCATTGACTGAACAAGAAAGAAACGCGTACCCTTCAGCAGCCGTGCATATTTTGCTGAAGTTTCCGTAAGAATAGCTTTTTAATGAAAAAAGTTACCTGGATTTTTGTAGATGCTAAGGACATCCTTGAAATAATGAGGTAAGAATCTTTCTAATAAAAGCAGCACATCCTCCAACTCCTCCAGAATGCCCACAAGCAGAAAATTTTCATTAACGTTCAGCTTTGCTCTTTCAAGGGCCCATTCACCAGGCTCCCTGTATGAAATTGATGGGGGAAGACAGACGGAGGAGGGAAAAAGAAAAGTTTAAATATGCATTTACTTCTCAAATTCAAGCCAAGAACACAAGTGAATAAAAAAAATATTGAATGCTATACTTAGAACAAAACAAGACCCCCCACCAAACCTGAGTAGCTTACTGAGCTTTGCCATGCAACATTTAAAATTGGCTTGGCATGTAAAAACAGGATCACATTAAAAGGGAGCTAATCACTGTGTGAAAGCACTCCATTCTGAAGACATCTTTTGCCAAGTTGTCTATCAGCTCAAACTTGTGAACTTTGGTATTTCAGCTTGGAAGCACAACCTGCCTGATGGGAGGAATGACTGCCCTGGGTGTTGGAAGGTGCTGAGGGGTGGTGATGTCCCTGAACCACATCAGCAGAACCGCTGGGACCATCCACTGCCTGCTGTTACTCGGTGAATCCTACACAGGACACTACCATTTTCCACCTTGTCCTTCATTTTAACTTCTGCCAAAGTCTCCAGGATCTTCCCTGTCATTACCCCTGATTGCCCTGCAGCTTTGCTACAGGATTTGCATTTTTTTGCTGTGACTGATACTGGTTTTGAAGAACAGTTTAGGGTTCTTCCATCTTTTCTCCCAGAGGGAGAAGCTGGCAGAACTTCAGTACATCTTTATGTTTCTCTGTTTCCCAAAAGCACAATGTGCTTAGACAACCAAATGAATCCTAAATTCCTTACACTAATTCATATTAGTTATGTTCTGGGAGCAGCAGTCATCATTCATACTGACACAAGATATAATACCAGCGTCCCAAGCTAAAGAAAATCAGTTGCCCACAATGCCTGGGAGTGGCTGTAAATCACACCTATTCCCTGACTCCATCAGGTTACTGTGGAGCCTATGAAATAGTGAATTTAACATTTGTCTGAAGCTTTTTCCATGACACGTGGAAGAGCTTACTTCTTTCTACTCCTACTAGAGCAGACTTGTAGCACGTTATTCATGCTCTACCACTTTCTGTGCACTGATCCGTTTTCTGGAAGAGCAAAGTGTCCTAACAAACACTCCAAGCCTACTGTTTGTAGCTCCTTGCGGGATTTAGAAGTAGCTGAAGGAAGTGCAAGGGCATGACAGGAGACAGATCTTCAACAAGGTACAAAACAGCACTTCAATATGCTGCTTGGGAACCTCACAGAGATATGTTGTGAAAGTATTCAGGCATGTGACTGCTAATGGGATTACTCACAGACACAAGTTAAATGTGCAATCATAAGCATTTACAAATAAAGCCAAAATATGTTAAGAAAAAAATGTGTAATGAAAATGAAGTCATAAAACTTATACATAACTTCACCTAAGCCAAAAAAATAAGGCAGGATTTTACAACAAAGATATTTAGAAATTAAGACAGAAGAAGTAACACATCTTCACTTGTTATTACTGCTACAAGAAGTATGGCTTTTGAAAGAAATTCTGGAATATGTGCAGTCGTTTCATTATGGAGAAACCTGAATAATACAGAAACAGAATACTCTGAAGTTGAACAAACCTAACAAAGAACATTTGTTACCAACAGTACAAAAGTATTTAAAACCAAGAATGTATTTAAAATTATTCATATATTATTGCATAAAAATTTACTATGGTATCAGTAATACAGCAATATGAGAATGGCATAGACAGACATGTTAAAAATGTGGTAGGTCAATTAAAGCAGTAGAAGGCTGCATTTTGCACAGTTTTAAGCACAATTATGGTTTCTTACATGGACACAGAAACCTGTATTCTTCATATGTAGACCTGATTCAAGCGTCTGAGCAAATCAAAAACGTGTATTACGAAGTTACAGCGCAGATAAAATGAGTAACCCAGAAAAAAATCCCACATAAATACATTCAGATTTGATGAATTATTCATGTTATAAATCAAGAAAAGAGAATAGTGCTACATTTGCAGTGCCCTCCTTACTTCAAAATATATGCATGCAGTTACCACATACGGTGCTTCATTGCTTGTACTTACATTTCCCTCTTGTACTTCAAATAATGTCACCTCTTTATTACCAGTTTCTGACAAAATGTTGGCAATAGCTATGGCTGAACGAATTGAAATACCTTGCATATATTTACCTGCATCTTGGATGCTGCCCACAGAAATATGGTATGATGTAAAATAACCTGGGATTGGAACATTCAGGGTAGTTTTCAAGGATACATACATTAATGTCCTGTGGGGGAGGAAAGAAAAAAAAGACTGTATTTTCCTTTCTCTATTAGACACTGTTTTTTTTATCTCGTACTTTTTATAATCATCTCAGGGTCAAAGAATTGTGCTGAGGCTGTAACAAATATCTCAAAAGTCATCTACTGGTCCATCTAATTACTTCTAAATATCAGCAGGGGAAACAAAAAGTTATTTTGTCCTAGAATGCAGAAAGCACTTTTCTCCTCCTTGCTGCAAACTCCACAATTATTATACTGAGATTACTGTATGATTCAAAGTGGGACACATTAATCAACTTTCATACTGAGTAATACTTAGAATATTCAGGAAATTATTTTCAGGCTCTTCTTTCTTCTAAATAGACCCTGGAGGAAACCTGAAGTAGCTGTAATAAAGGAAATTCAGACAACAATTATTACCCGTTCTCTCCTTTTTTTCTTTTTAATTCTGCTTCATTCAATGACTGGAATGAACAAATGTGAGCTGTAATTCACACATCTCACTCAATATTAGAACATACATCACTTTTGGTTACAATTCTGTAAACTTCTCAGACTTTCAGAACTGAACCTACTGTGCAAAGCCCCACTGAGAAAAGAGGTTATTATAAAGTATTCATCATTTTCATGAAATATCATTCATCTAATTAGAAGCTATTTATCATTTTTCAAAGACTAGGCATAGCTACTGAACCCTGAGGAAATGCATTCCATTTATGGCTTTACTTCAGCACAATAATAAACATGTGGGATTGATTCCATTATCCTTATCTAATCTAATAGAGCCTTAATACCCACTCCAGAGACATACAGGGCAAAAAATGTGTAAGACAACAAAAGCAAGGATGGAAGGATCTCACTTTTGCAGAATCAATCTTCATTGTTATTCAGATGTGTGCTTGCACTATGCAATAGGCGCGATAAACATCGATATCAAACCGATAACTGAACAAATCCATATTTTATCAAGTAAGTAAAATGTGATACAGAACATTCCACAAGACAGATGTGCTTGGCAGCATGGAAGACATGGACAGCATCCCCTGCTCTCCCAGGACAGGGCAGGGTACAGGCCTCCAGCCACAGCACCTGCATCTGAGGCCTCATCAGAGAAAAGCTCTTCCCAGAACTTCAGTCCTCTCACCCAAGCTCATTAGAGCCCCATTTGGGTGTGTAAATCTTTTAAAGTACATTTCTGATTCCTACTCTGTCTCACACTTATGTGAATCCAATTTTACAAGCACATCAGAAGACCCTGGGCTAGGAAGTAAAACACATGGTGAGGAACCATTAAAGAAAACAACATAAAAACTGCCAACTGGGATACAAACAATCCATTTCCACTGCTCCCCACAGTATATTCAGGGCTTGCCTTAAATACACACCAGAAGATTTATGGTCAAGACCTGAATTTTGACATTAAAGACGCTGAGCTGAAGCTAACCAGCCCCCCATTCTCAATGCTATGATTACTAAGAAATCCTAGTGTGGATGTACAAATTGCACAGGCAATATGCTTCTCCTACCAGCCCAATAGGGTTTTTTAACATGAATTACAAATTGCACTTCTTTAAAGGCTTATTGTGCTTTTACTATAGACACCACCAGATGTTTTCAGGGATACATATTTTTGCCTTTCATAAGAACCTAAAGACCTGCAATGAATTAATAAATTGCTTGGATTTTAGAAAATCTGAAATATTGCCCTGACAATACTTTAAATTATGTCCAAGCTGGCTTGCATTTGATTGATGGATTAGATGGAAGGTAGACAGAACACCTACATAAGATTAAAAAATCTGTAGCAACACCCAACTAAGTACATTATCTCTTTTCTCACTCTCATACAAGGGCAAATGGGCATTAGCTCCTAACAAAGAAACTTACCATTTCTTTGCAAGAATAATGAATATGGTGAGTCAGAGAATAATCCCTGAGAGGAATATCAATACAAAAGTGTAACCAGGACCTTGTTGTAATTGTGAAAACAGTATTTGATTCACATGGCCAGAGAAACATCTGTGCAATAAAAGCAATGTAAATTCACGTGGAAAATCATGCAGCTTTAACAAGTGACCAGCTGATACTAACTCAAAAAGAGATTTTGAGTGTCCTTTGTAGGGTAAACTGATGTAGGATCACTGAAACAACCAGGCTGGCTCTAATCTAATCTTCCCCACTCCTTGTTGATGACTCAAGGTTTAAGATAAAGGCCAGGTGAGCTTTCATACAAACCTACAATCTTTTGCCACACAAGGCCATCCATTTCCCCTTCCTGACATCAGAAGCACCAGGCTTTCTCTCCAGTAGAAGCACTGCCCCTTCCCAGGCTTTGTTTAGCACCACTGCTGTGATCTGTATTACAGCTGCTGGAGTGTCCTCATGCGTTTGCAGCACACGCTCACTTCGTGAGATGTGAAATCAGTTTTCAACCAAAAAAAAAGGGTGAAAGAAAGGTCAGATGGAGGTGTGCTAGTCATTCAAAACTTAAACACCCCTACAGGAAGATGCTTTTTGGTGCTAGTGGCACTCAGGAATTTCTGGGGTTTTCCTGAGCATGGAAAACCAAGGTGAAATGACATTATTCTAGGCAGTGTCACTCTGCTGTCCTAAGCAACATTAATTGAGCCACACCTCCCAGGAAGAACATGCTTTCTCAGCAGAACACAGATCTTTCAGGGCAGAAATGTTTCGACGTGACACAAAAATTTGCAAGGTGACAGATGACAGCCTTGCTCATTTAAATCACTGGAGGAGCCTTGTAAAAAAATTATTTTAACACTGTCTGGAAAGATACAGAAGGAAACAGACAGGGGTACTTTGATCATAACCCTTCACAAGAAAGAAAGAGGTATTTTACTTTATTCCTCAGCTCCTAGCTACAATTCATACCACTCACATCCCACTGGGCTTGTGTCTTCAACGGGGCAGTGGGAGGCCTGGGAATCAGCCCTGGGGCTCCAAGTAACAACAGAAACTGTCTTTCTTTTAAACAGTACTATATTTTTCTACTCATGTAACAATTTTGTCTGAAAAGTTAAGCCAGTAATTTCTGCTTCCTTCTTCTGTAAAATTGCCTTTGAAATAAAAATCACAACACGCCTTAATCCTTTAATCTGTCAATGAGTCAGACTACTGATCTATCAGAAATATATCAAAGGTGCATTATTAATATGTTTTTCTGAGATTAATAATAAACTATTTTATTTGCCATAGCGAGCTCATACATGCTGCAAGAGGAAGTCAGCACCTGTTTAAAAATATTTCATAGAATCATTGAATCATCAGGTTTGGAAGAGACCTTCAAGATCATCTAGTCCAACTTGTTAACCCAGTGCCACCACAATCACCCCTAAACCATATCCCCGAGTGCCACTTGGGGCATGTATCCAGATGCCTCTTGAACACAGAGATGGTGACTCCATCATCTCCCTGGGCAACTTCTCTAATGTCTAACACCTCTTTCAGTGATTTTTTTTTTTTTTTTTACTATCTAATCTGAACCTCCCTGATGCAACTTAAGGACATTTCCTCTCATCAAACCTCTTTTCAGGTAGTTGTAGAGAGTGAAGGGCTAAAAATTCCTTTGGGACTTTTAATGCCATCACAAAAAGAGCAAACTTTAAGGTGTTCTTTTGTAGAACAATAAGCAATTTACTGAAGTTAATGTCTTTAACTTATGACAAATACTGCACCATATACAAAAAGATGTGCCATTACAAAAAGATTTGAGAATTTGATTTCTTTTTCCCCTTCTAATACAAAATCCTAAGAGTACTGACAGAAATAGTAACTTTTTTTTTTGTCCAGTAGAAGGAACACCCAAATTGAAAAAAAAATCTAAGGCTTCAAGGTATTCCCTATTTTTTGATTATCGATGTCTCAACCAAAAATTACAGAAACACCACATTTTGCCATGGACGCATTACAACACTAAGTAGCCCTGACAATTTAAAATAAGGAATCATCACTCAAATACATACACGCCTTGCAAATAATTTCCATTCCACTTCCATCTGTTCATCTATGGAAAACCACAAAAATATCCTTTCTCTCACAATCAAAACAAAAAATACACATCTTCTTTCTACGCCCTGCCCCTGTGGGATACCACAACTTCTGTGAAACCAGGAGACCTTGCTCACAGCCCAGGAACAGTGCGGGCTCCTTCAGTCCAAAGGCTGAAAATGTGGAGGTGTGTCAGCAGCAACCGAAATAAATATATTTCAAGTTTTCATAAAAGGAAATGGAAAACGATGTGGAAAACCAGTGACTGAGCCCAGTCTACGGTGACCCCTCCTGCTTACAAGGCTGTTCTTCATACATCACTAAAGTCAGCAGTGCAGTCTAGTCCTCACTGTTGCCAGCCAAGGAAAATTCTTCCACTCTCCTGAGAGCCACCGAGAATCCTCTCGCAGCTTGTAAAGTGTTTTCTCACATACTTGGTGTTTGTAAAGAGGTCACACTGACCGTTACATCCTGAGGACAATGTTGCATCATATGAACTAAACACAGCCATGCTAAAAAAACCCCAACATAATTCCCCATCTTCTCTGGCCCCAGCTAGGGAGCTCTGGGTGGCCGTAGGGTGATGGGGAAGAAAACGTAAACATGAGCTCAGGAAAGCGCTTGTGAGTACAAATATGAAATGAAAGAAGGAAAAGCACAACTTCCTACTTCAGAAGGCTGCAGAAAGACGCTGAAAAGTCATGGTACAGTTGGCATGAAGGTTTCCAAGTATAAATGCAACATGACTTGCTAAATCTTATTTAGGAGCACAAATTATTTACACATTTAATGAAGAACAAGATACAATGCAACACATTTTTAACCCTAATTAGAGAGAGTTTTACTTCACCAGGTGATATTTAACGTTTCTATTCAATCTCAATCAAGTATTTAGACAACTAGAGCCACACAGCAGCAAGATTACTTCTTTCTTTCAAATTCTGGAGGCATTTGGTATCTGTTTGTGCATCTATGCCAACAGCACTGGCAGCAGATTGCTGTGGGGTGGGCAGGTGCTGGGCATTGCTTCCCAAATCAGCACTGCCAACATCAGCACATAGCCAAATGTTTCCCATCCTGTGCTGTTGTGGTGCTGAGCCCTCCAAGGTGGGCTGCCAGGTGGGGTGGACTGTGCTGAACTCTGTGGGATGATTGTCCTCTGGAGATGACAGCAAGCTGGACCAGTTTTTTGGGACACTAGTGGCATGCTGCAGAGTGACCAGTGGGCATCTTGGGGAGAAGCTCCACAAGATGGCAGAGCAGATCCAGCTAACCCTAGAACGCAGGGTTTCTGTCCCCAAATGTCCCCTGCACCAGCTGTGATTGCCCCTTCACTTCTGTGAGGCTCTGCCAGCTCAAAAGCAACAGAAACCCTTTTCTGTTCCTCCTCCGCTGCCTTCTGCTCTTCTACCAGAAGAGCGAACAACGTGGGGCTTGCTCACAGAAATACCACAACGCCATCCCAGCACTCCAGTTGCACAGGGCGACACAGGCCACAGTGGATGACTTCAGTCACTACATTAATTTCCTTTACAGCTTCCCTTGGGCATGCACCCTCTCTTGCCTGGGGTCCTCCACAGGCTGCAGGTGGATCTCTGCTTCACTGTGGACCTCCATGGGCTGCGGGAGGACGTCTCACTGTGATCGCCACCACAGGCTGCAGGGGAATCTCAGCTCTGGTGCCTGTAACACCTCCCCCCTCTCCTTCTGCATTGACCTTGGTGTCTGCAGAGCTGCTCCTCTCACACATTGTCACTCCTCTCTTCTCCAGCGGCACTTGCTCCTGCGCAGTAACTTCTTTTCCTTCTTAAGTAGATTATCCCAGAGGTGCTACCACCATCGCTGAAGGGCTCGGCCTGCAGCAGGTCCATCATGGAGCTGGCTGGCATTGGCTCCACTGGACTTGGGGGAAGCTTCTGGCAGCTTCTCACAGAAGCCACCCCTGTAGCCCCTCTGGCTCCCCAGTCCCCTGCCATTGCTACCAAAAGCTCGCCACGCAAACTCAATACATTTTTGTAGAGGATAATTCTGGGGTTTCTTTGAATTGACTTTCCAATTTCTTCTGGCAAAATACATGTTTTTACTTTCCTCTCCCCTCCACCACATAAGTAAATAGGCTGCCAAGTTTAATTCCCAATTTTTTTTTTTTTTTTCAATGGACTCTTTTGCCTGGGCTAATTTGCCTGACTTTTCAGCCAACAATGTATTAAGCTTTTCTTTCTGGCATCTTAGCAAGTGAAGCAGCAGCTAACAAAACAGCGTCTTCTGCTAACCATCTACATTTTCATTAAGTGCAGACATAAGTTATTCATTCATATACAAATTTTTGCTGGCATTGACATAGCAGAAGTGATGAACTATGCCCACAATGCTACTATTCAGATGTGACAAACATTAAACACATTTGTACATCACTATTTTCTAACTCAAAATGATGTACAACATCAAGAAAATACATAGGTGGATATATTTCTCTCTTTTCTGTTATCAGAAATCATGTTAGTAATTTGTCAAAGATAAATTTTACCAGTAAGAATGGAATCACTTCACAGTTGCAAGCAGACACCTTATCATATCTTTCTTTTCCATTGCTTTTGTATTTTTCACCTCAAACCATCTTAGCACGGGAAATACATTAAAAAAAAATAGAAAGAAATTATGCCAAAAAAAGGGAGTGTGGCTGCCAGCTGGAAGCAGTGTGTAAGCATTAAATAACCATCCTGCTACAGAGGGCACGGATCCATGGAAGACCAAAAATGAAGACCATTATACTGTAATCAAGAATGAATCCCACTGGCAACTAACAGCAGGGAGACAGTACATCTGCTAATTCTGTTTACCAACACATCTTCATAAAAGAACCTGGAAAATTTGTCTGCTTGGATGACAAGCTTTAATAAAATCAATTATTGATGGTATATCTTCAACTCTGCAAATGCCGAGCAGGAAATACCCACCACCTCAAGGACTTTTCAGCCCTCCCTAACGGAGGGCACGTGGACTCCAGCAAATCGATGCCTATAGAAAAGCAGCAAGCCATGGAATGGTTTGGGCTGGAAGGGACCTTAGGATCACCTAGTTCCAATCCCCCTGGCAAGGCAGGGACACCTTCCACTAGATCACGTGCATCAAAGCCCATCCAGCCTGGTCTCCCCAACACTTCTAGGGATGGGGCATCCACAACTTCTGTGGCAACCTGTTCCAACAACCCTCACAGTAAAGAATTTCTTCCTAATCCCTAAAACCACCATCTTTCAGTTTAAAGGTATTGTCCCTTGTCCTGTCACTACATGCTGTTTTTAACAAGTCCCTCTCCAGGTTTCTTGTAGGCCTCCTTCAGGTACTGGAAGGCTGCTCGAAGGTCTCCCCTTCTCTTCCCTTCCCTTCCCCAGGCTGAACAACCCCAACTCTCTCAGCCTGTTTTCATAGGAGAGGTGCTCCAGCCCTCCGATCATCTTCATGGACATCCTCTGGACTTGCACCAACAGGTCCATGTCCTTCGTATGTTGCAGGCCCCAGAGCTGGACTCAGCACTCCAGGTGGAGTCGTGAAAGAAAAGGCCATAGAAGGTGGAGTCTCACTTCCCTCAACCTGCTGGCCACGCTGCTTTTGTTGCAGCCCAGGACACACGTGGCTGCCTGGGCTGTAGGTGCACATTTCTGGCTCATGTCCAGCCTCTGATCTACCAGCACCCCCAAATCCTTCTCCTCAGGGCTGCTCTCCATCTGTTCATCCCCAACCTGTACTGATACAGAGGGCTTGCCTTGACTCAGGTGCAGGACCTTGCACTTGTCCGTGTTGAACTTCATGAAGTTCACAAGGGCCCACTTCTCGAGCTTGTCCAGGTGCCTCTGGATAGCATCCCTTCCCTCCAGCACGTCAACCACACCACACAGCTTGGTGACATCAGCAAACTTGCTGAGGGTACGCTCCATCCCGCTGTCACCAACAAAGATGTTAAACAGCGCCAGTCCCACTACGGACCCCAAGGAATGCCAGCCACATGCCACTGGTCTCCACTTGGGCATTGAGCCACTGACTGCAACTCTTTGTGCGCGACCATCCAGACAATTCCTTAACCACCAACTAATCCATCCATCAAATCCACATCTCTCTAGTTTAGAGACAAGAATGTTGTGCAGGACAACATCAAATGCTTTGTACAAGTCAACACATACATCCAGCGATTTATGCTCACAAAAGATAGTTCTAGAGCAGAGATAAAGTTAATTTCTGACAGGTGACAGCCTCAGCCTGGAGCTGACTGTGAGGCTGAAGTCAGTGGGCCAAAAGAGGACAGAGATGCTGCTGGTGGATGATGGTGCTCCTGGTAGGGTGGTCTCACCACACCTGGCAATGCAGTGCAGCCTTAGCTGCCCCTGTCCCGGCAAGAAAGGCAGAAGACTCAGGTTGTTGAGAAGTATTTTAGACCAACCTTTGCTAGAGGAGAAGTCAGTTTATCTATACCAGGTTACCATTTGTCCAATCTGTTAAAAAAGTTCATAGCCACTGTAATTCATAGCAATGCTTTACTCTTCCTACTGTCAGGAAACCTTTACTAGTATCTGATACAAAACCACCTTAATGTGATTCAGAAAACTGCTTTGTCTTGATCTCAATGAACACAAGGAATAGCTGCAGGACATCATCTTTTATTCACCTGAAGATTTCTATTTCCCTACAGTAATTCCTTTTAAAGACCATCTTCTGGACTCTCTTCAATTTCTCAGAAGTACTAAAACAGAACAATTTTTAACTCAGGCTTTTCCAGTAAAACCAGAAAGGACCCTGCCAGTGCCTTAATAAGTTCCCATCTGAACAAGGTAGTGCCTGGGAATCAAGGAATCATTTCATGTCTCTGGCTCCCGGAGCCCAGCATCTTTTGTTTACCTTGAAATGCTGGATCCCAGAAACCACTTGTGCTAAAACATTTTTAAAAAAACAAATTGGAGGAGATACAGAGGAAATCATCACGTAACACTGTGGATCATCACCTCTCTAATACATCACTCTTTTAATGTTAAAAGCATCAATGTTCAGCCAAGTATATTGTAATACTAAGACTCTGTGACCTGTATTAACAGCAAGTCCTGCTCCCAGCTGAGCAGTAATATGCATTACCAGATTGCTCAGAAAGAAAAATCATGTAATGAGAAAAACCACGGGACATCGCAGAAACATAGAAATGGTATGGATTGGAAGGGAAATTAAAGAGCGTCTAGTTCCAACCACCCTGCCATGAGCAGGGACACCTCCCCTTAACAGGTTGTTCTCATACAGAAAAAGGCTCTCTAGAAAAAGCCTAAGTCAGGGAAAAATAGTCTCAAACTGCAGTGACAAGCAAGGACACTTTAGAAAAAATGGATAAAATAAACAGAAGATTGCCAGAACCTAGCTAGTATTAGACAACACCATAACGAACGACACAATCAGCAAAGGGAAGAAGCAGCATCAGCAGAAAAAGCTTCTTTATCTTGCAACAGGTCTTTGATCCAGTCACTAAAGATGTGATAAACACAGTCCTTTGTTCTCAGTCAAAAAAAAAAAAAGGGGGAAAAAAGAGAGGATAGAATGATTAAGGATAGGAAGCTAAAGACAGGAATAAAATAGCTGTTTTCTTAGTGAAATGAGACACTGAGTAAGGATGAACAACATCTGTGCTGAGACAATACTTGAGAATAACAAAGAAGGGTTAACAGCAAAGTAGCAAATTTTTCAGGGAATGTTAATGAGAGCAGATAAGAAATCTGACCTCAAGGAGATACAGAAGGACTCTATAATGCTGAAAGACATTCAGGGCTGGTAAAACCATAGATCCTTACAACAGGATACTCTGGATAACGAGGATGTAACTGGATTTAAAAAGAAAAACCCAAATCACAAGAAGAATAACAACAACAATAATAATAATAAAATAAAAATTATATATTTATAGAAGACAGATCTATCAAAGGCTATTAAAAACAGGTATGGCAGGAATGTCTGTTGGTAAGCTGAAGGATGTCAGAACCTGGGAGGACACTCAAGGGGAAGCACCTTTTAGCCTGTCCCCAGTTTGTATCGGCTTCCCCAGATGGGCTGGATGGTGCTCCTGTCTCAAGAAGGGCCTAATGCAGAAAGTTCACACCTCCACATATGACACAGTATCATTTGCACAGATATCAAGGAATTTAATTGTTTCAAAATGTTGCATTTCCTACAATACAGGAAAGCCTAATTTTAATAATGAGACATTTCTGTAGTTCACATTTTTCTCCCATTTTCTTTCCCAGGTCAAACGTTCCCATTCCTTTAAAACCTGACCAGATACACAGAAATTATACTCAGCAGATTTTAGCCCAAACCTCAAAAATGCTTATATTAACAGAAACACATTTAAGTTCTATGAATGCCTCAACATCTTGAAGCTAGCATTACACATTGTTTTTAGCAGAGGTCCACAAAAATAGTTTAAACAATATAAAAGTTTAGAAGAGGCATATTGGAACAAATACCAGAGTTCTGTATACTAAATATATCATTGGAGAAAAGAAATCCATGAGCCAAAAGGAAATTAATTTCATTAACAGTGAGCATTAGATATTATTGCTTTCATACATCCCAGCAGGACAGAGACAAACCAAACACAAGAGATCATTCCATTTGCCTTTTTTTTAAACAGGATTTCATGTGACAAGAATTGGGGAGGAAAATGCTTACTTTCTACAATAAAAATCTTCAAAATAAAAGAGTGAAGAGATGGAGAAGGAAAGACATGGAGAAGGAAAGATACGCCCCATGAACTGAAAAAAATTATTGCAGGCATCAGGAAAGAAATAATTTTTTTAAATTACTAAACTTTTCCTAATCTGCCGATGCAGCAAAATTTTCACTTAAGAAAATAAACACTCCCTAGCTAATCCATGTTTTATTTCAACATACTGCTCAGTTACAGCTTAGACTATCTGCTGTGATGAATTCCAGTGATACAATTCCCTTTTGCTGAAGTTAAAGGGAGAGAAGCTGTATCCAACAGCTCCTGATTTGTCCCTGAAATAATCCAGTCACACCAAGCACACTGTCTAGCAAAAAAGGAAAAGAAACCTGCTGCTGACCTCTGAATTAAAAAAGAGAAAATATATGATTCATCGTACAGTACACATTTTAAACTTCCTTGGTTTTGACAATTTTTAAAGTTAGATGATAAATCTCAAAAACCACAGTACTGACCTTTAAGAAAAAAGTTCCTCATAGCACCAATGTCTAAATGTCTTTTATGTCCCCTTGACCTACCACATTTGTGGTGGCACTTTAACACAAACCTGTTGAGTGGTGAGAAAACAGCTAGAAGTTTGAGTTGTGGGCTAATTTTGCTTTCTTATCAATCTTCTGCCTAGTGTTGACTGACGTGGAATCTCTCCCTTCATCTCTCAGGGCTGAAATGCAAAAGGAGTTGCAGAGCAGAGAAGAAAATCATGCTGCTTCCGCATGTGGCTTCTCTGCTGCTGCAAGTGGAGATGGTTTCTGCTCTGCTGCCCCCATCTAATTTCCCGAGTTAAAATCTTCCCCCTGCTGAACAGTTCTAATGCTTTTCTGGAAAATTACTAATACTTTGCATTATTCATAGCACTGCCATTCTGAATAGCAGACACAAAATGGAACATATTGATTCCACTATTCAGTTTGACAAGACTATCACCATACTGACAACACCAAGTATTAAAAACCTCCTAAAATTACAAGGTTCAGAGGCATAAATAATGTTCCTATTTGCATTTTTCCCTTTTTTTTACTTTAAAAATCTTCAGTCATCTGCTGAAGTTCTTTTCTACAACTATGAAAAACAAACCCATACTTCCCTCCCTACACAGAAACCCAGAATCCCCCAATGCCTTCATCTCAGGTGAATCCAAAAAGCTCAGAAAGCAAAAAGATCAAGTATAAAATCATGAAGGTTAATAAATCTGCGGGGAAGAGGGAAAAAAAAATGTAAATGTTCCTCCCCTTTCTGTTTATCAAAGACATAATCTCTTTGGATTACATTCTGAAGAAATTTTAAATTTTTTTTTCCCCTTCAGCCACTGATGAATACTTTAATTTTCTTTTTTCCTTTCAAAGAGAACAGAAAATTAATTTTGAAGAAAATAATAATCTCATTTAACAATCCATCTTCACCATGGAAAGTTTCCTATTTGCCACCAGTTAGTGGATTTTTCCCCAAGAAAAAGGAAATTACTCTTGACAAGCTCAGTTATGAATAGTGGCTGGCTTTGCTTGGATCAGAGTTCATAGGAAAAAGTTGTGTTCAAGGTAACCTGACTAGACTGTGTTTCAATAATTCACTGAGCAGCAGCCAGCTTTGCTGAAACAATGGCAGTCCATTTTCCAGAGTCTGGAACAACAAACAATCAGCTTAACACCCACTGTTGGGGTTTTTGGACAGTTTGGTTTTGATTTTATGTAAAGCAACGATATTTACAAGGGATAGAGGAGCTTTGAAAATTCTAGCAAACAAGAAAAAAAAAAAAGAAAGAAATGCTTAGAATAATAGTCAGAAAAGATGAACACTGCTTTTACTTCAAAGAAGAATTTCACTACCTTGTTACATAGGGAATGTATTTTCTCAGCTGACACAGCAGGTCTACTGCTTATCCTGAAAGATGGAACTGCCTTTTCATTCAAGACATGTACCCACCACCCCTGTGATAACTCACAACCATGTAATATCATCAGCACACTGGGGAGGGACACGTATTTTTGAAAAAGGTAATTCGACTTCAAACAGCCATCTTAAGGCAAAAACCAAAAGCCCATTTGAAACAGCTGATGCCTGTTTCTTGGGGCTTTTTTTTTATATTTCTTTCTTTAAACAACGTGGAATTACAAGGAAGACAATAAAAAATTATTTCCTGGCAGCAGCACTCTTCCTTACTTGACTATTAAGGAAAAAATGGCAAAATGCCCTGAACCCCAACTCAGTGACAACAAATACAGTTTTACAGTTGATCACACTCTGTTCCCTCACATTTTCTCCTGGCAACGTTATCTCACTAAGTTATGAAAAACTGCTTTTATTTTTTCTTTTGAATTTGATTAAAACCCACCACAAAAAGGCTGAAGGAATCAGCTTTCTGAAGGACTCCCTCTGACCATCAGTATCCCTCAGATGTCTGGGGTTATTTCTATTGGGTTTCCAGTTCATTAAGGTGCCAAGATGCCTTGGAGCATGCGATTTGAATCCATCCTTGTTTCACGGAACAGAAGCCATTAGTTCTCCCATTGCACTAAGCAGCAAAACTTGCCAACTCTTTTGATTGCAGTTGCTTATCTATCTGGCAAAGAAGCCAATCTGTCACCTCATTGTCTGAAGCCCCTCATCCTTTCATATCTCTTCAGGAAAAAAATGAGAAGGGAGGACAGCTAAAACAAGTCTGGAGCCTCCATACTAAAACTGTTACTCTAATAGCAGCCAACTGGTATGCCGAGATCCTCTCAACACAATCCACTCTTGCAAAGAAAGCCTTCAAGAAAAAAGAACGAGAAAAAGAAAAGAAAAGCAACTGTAGCAATACCTTTTATGCCAAGAGGGAAAATCTGATTTCTGGAATATCTGACACCTGAAGAGCACTCCTGAGGGAAAGCACAGCAGCCACTTGCCAGGCAGGGCCGAGCAACCAGAGAGAACATTACATCTACCAACATCTGCCAACACAAACCTATGGCATTTGGTTGTTTTTGGAGAAACACAAACACCCATCTTTACATCACAGGAGCATACTGCAGCAAACAAAGCAAGAACAGACAGACAGCACCTGATTTTTAGGTGTCTGCCTAAAGTTCAGATCTGTTCATTCTGTAATGAGACAGAAACAAAATCTAAACTTGCACCTCTGTCCTTCATCTTCACTGCTGTACTAAGGGTTCTTTCCCTGCTGGGTGGGCTGGCTGGGAAGAACCCCCCACCTCCCCAGTGGGACAAGCAGCCCAGTTGTGTCTCACAGAATATTCCAGCACCCCATGTGTCCCCCGACTCCAGGGACATGAGCCTTGGTGCCGACCAGAAAGGAGAAAGCACACGGTGCTCCAGTAGGCCCTGGGGTCCCTGTGAGCTGGGACCAGGACAAGGCACAGAATTTTATTCTGTAGGGTATAATAAACCTCAAAAACGTCAGAATAACCAGGATAAACTAAGTCTTGAATATGTCTGGGCACTGATGTCCCTTTTTTCCACAAACTGCCACCTCCGCTTCCATATGCTTTCAACATAAACTACTTCAGTCTTAAAAATACAGAATTCACAAGTGCGGCCCAGCCATCCCGCAGTCAACAGAAGCGTCCACACCACCACCAAAAAATTACACGATAGGAAAATATTTTGTTGTCAACAAACACCTAAGGCTCAGGACAGCCTTGGATGCTTGTATAAAGACACGTCTATCCCTCGCCGCGTCAGCCGCGCACCACGGGCGGGCGGTTCTCCTAATTCTACCGCCCTGCACTCTCTCCCTGCCATCCCCCACCTCAAAGCTTCAGCTTTGCTTTAGCTAGGAAGTTTTAGAGATCAGGATCTCTGCTTATTTCACTTTGCTGGCAGCTCTGACAGCCAGAAAACTTAGGTATAAACCACAAAAAGGAAAGAGGAAGAAGAATGACAGACAAGGAATAAAACGGGCTAATAAATTCAGTTTTATTTTCATGGGTTGTCAGTTCCTGCAGGTTTTGACACCTACGGAGCGAAGTGAGTATCTGACTGCTTGAAATTACATTATCATGCCACAGCCCGAACACATTCAATATGCTGGCAGTAAGAGGAGGGCTGTCTCTCTCTGCCCTTCCTCTGTCAGGAGGAGTAAAAGGTTCTGCAGTTTCCTTCCCCATCCTACTGCCAATAAAAAAGGTTTTATTTAAGGTGGTTAAAGCATAACGCAACAAGGAAAAGAAAACAGGCCTACTCCTAGCAAGGAGTGTACTTAGGAGGTTTTATAGCATGGTTTTCTAGGGACGGCTACCACGATGTCATTAGACAAGTCTTCCAAAAAATTGTTAATTAAACATAATTTCCAAAAGTCTGACTCCTAAATACACACACACACACATATATATACATTATTACATCATATTTTTAAGACAGACTATTTGCTGGTCAATGCCCCAACTCTGTTATTTATGCCATGTATAAACTGTAACTTTAAAAATATTAATTTAAAATTTCACACTAACAGAAATTAAAATTGAAGGCATTCTTTTTTTCTGGATGATAAAACATTCCAGTTCTAAAACCCACTGTATTCCAACTTAAGACAAACAAAATACCCATCAATAATCAGCTTTGCTTGAGGACTATTGAACACTGCTTTCAGGTTCACAATGCCCAAAACGCTAGACTATGCACTGAAGATAACATTCATATCGCACACAGATCCTCTTGTTTTCATTCACCTGAAATAGTTATTTGTCAGCTCATTATCATTGTTAAGTCATCCCTTACTGGGAATCATGTGAGTGTTATCTCCTTAGAGGTGTTTTCCTGTTACTTTCACATTAACAAAGTACATCAGACCTGAAAATGCAAATACTCAACTCAAGGCTTACAAAAATTATCAAACACCTGAAACTCACCCATGCTGAAACTAGTGTAAATCAGAACAAAGAGACTTCGCATTTCTGAAAAGCATGCACTGAAACAAATGTTTAAACTCACCACTATTTTAAGGATTTTTACATCTTCTATTCTGGTATCTTTACTGTTACAGTGCACAATGTAAAACTGTGGATGCAGTTCATACTTTAAATGCATTTGTATCTTAGCTTTTAAAGATAAATTTGAGAATAGTCATGACAGTGTTAACAATTAATAGCTTCAGCATCAGTTTGGAACTTACAAAAATTCATTTGATTGGCAGAGATGTGGGACAACAAAGTCTTAGCCACTATGGCATATACCCAAGAACACTCAACTACTTTAAAATCAAGCAACAACACGTTCAACTGGAGATGTCTATAATTGTAACTATCTTATATAAATCACCAAGTAGTAGAATTGACTTGCAACCATGTAGTTATAAAGTTTGCTTTTGAGTCACCCAGAGCAGAAACCAATTTTAGAAAATCAGTATTGGCTATGAGGAACACTTACCATACACAGGACCTTTCTCTGGGTGCCCCTGAGGCTTTAGATTTGTACTGATCAGATATTTTCTGATGAAGAGGTGTTGCTTTGGTAATTAACAGTCCTTGAGGGCTACATAGTTGCAATTTAAAAAATAGAGTAGAGTAGAATATTTCAGTTTGAAGAGATCTACAAGGATCATCTAGTCCAACTGCCTGACCTATTCAGGGCTGACCGAAAGTTAAAGTGTGGTGTTAAGGATGTTGTCCAAATTGCTCTTGAACATTGACATGCCTTGGGCATTGACCACCTCTCTAAGAAGCCTGTTCCAGTGCTTGACCACTCCCTCTGTGAAGAAATGCTTCCTAAAATATTTCCTTTTTGGATACATATAAACTTATTCACAACAATGACCAGCAAGGACTTCTGCAGCTTAATTACATGTTGTCCAAACCACTGCATCTTCCTATTTTTTACTGGATCCGGCAATTACCCATTCCAGTTGTGACCTTCTTTTAGTCTTACACTGAAACAGCCCTCAAGCAATCATCCTTGAGGCCACTTTTTCATGCCTCTTGAAAATCTGTCTTCTTGTATCCTTTCCATTGTTTACTTCTTCCTCATTTCGAGAGTCCTAACCTTTGTCATTCCTCATATGGAAATTATTTCATCACTGCTCCTACTCATTTCTGAGTATTTTCCGGTTCTTTCAATCCCATTTTGGGAATGGGAGGTTACAAATGTCAAATGAAAGTAGTCAAGTGCAGACACACTAGAGATTTATACACAATGAAGTTCTCTGTACTGCTCTCTATTGCTTTTGGTTTGCCTTTTTTGACTGCTACTGAGAACCAAGCGGATGCTATGATAGAATCACCCAACACACACAGAAGATCTCATTCCTAACCCAGCAAAGGACTTGTGAGAGTCCACCAGTTTCTAGGTGGAATTAAGGATTGTCTCCCGCAAACTGCTTTCCTGCTTTCACTGAAGGCAAGGCTGGCTTTTATCTCTGGGCTGCATAAGAATGCGCTTTTCTGTTCTTGTTCAATTATCCAAAAATATATCTCCTGAAAATATAACACAGGCATACCCTCTTCTCTTATACAGTCTACATGGCCTTAGAAAGCTGGCATCAATATATTAGAATCTTTGTTCTGTGGTTGGGATTTTCCACTCTACAAACAGTATCTTCCTATAGAGAAGCTAGAGAAAACTAGTTCCCCAAGCTACCACAACACATGAAACCCAAAAAAGAACACAAAAGAGACCATCAAGAGCTGTCCTGTATTCATGCTCAGAAAGGCACAAATAAAAAACTTGGCAAAATCATAAAAATGAAGATTCATCATTTTAAACTTAATATAGCAAGGTACTTCAACAAAAGATCGTAAGTTCTTACATATATAAAAAAAGCACTACCGAGACACAGTACATGGTAAGACCCTGCAGTAATGTTACATTTAAATAAGATTGTGGGTACTTAGTGCTTGGACCTCTACTGCTACTTGGTTTCTGGTTAACCTGTGCAGTTCCTTAACATTTGCAACAGCCAGAAATTTTCAGACCACTACAACACTGAAAGAAAAAAAAAACCTCACCTTTTTACATACTGAAGCAATATGTTGTTGTTATCCTGTATCCTGTCTCCACAAAAATGGAGAATGGCAATACAGAATGGTATCATTAAAATAAAAGCATGGTATTAATCTTATATTTGCTATTAATATAAGTATGTATTGTGGATTACATGGAAGTTTTTGGTGTTGCAATCTTAACCAATGCTATATTGCGTATTTACTATGTGCAATTGACTCAGACTACTGAATGAAAACAGATTAGGAAGGCACATTTTCTTGCTCTTGTATAAATGCATAACGCTGCAATGTTTGGAATGCAAACTCCACAGGGGAACATTAAAAAAATATTGGTTTGTAAATTAAAGTCACTGAAAAGTAAATGTCAGCCATGAAAATATTTCCTTTAATATTATGTTTTACAAGTTGTTTAATCAGACCCTTCTCCAGCTGAGGTCTGAATTACCATTAACTTTGTGGTTCAATAAATTATTAATACAAAATGGGAGAATCTAAGGGGGAAAATGGTGCTTTAGAGCACACACAATAGATGAAGAGCTGCAAAAATGGGCCAGAAATTTTGCTGTGAAGAGGTAATGCAGTAAAAGGGAACAGCTGGAGACTATTAAAAGCACTCATTAGGGGGAAGAAGCAGCAAACTGTTCTAATTGGGTCAGCTGACAGGTGGCTGCGCTTCAGCAGTGCCCTCCCGGCAGCCCCGTCCCAGCCGCAGGGATTGGTGCTACCGTGTGATTCCCAAACCAGATCCACAGCGGCAAAGCTGCACTGCAGCACATCCAGTGACCAATTCAAAGCACCCCAGCACCAGGATGTAACACAGGCAGCAAAAGGACTACTGTGTGTAGGGGGGGATGTCAGGGAACACTGAGAGTGCATAAAATGTTCAGCCTCTTAACTACAGCTCGGAACCCAGTAAGTGAAAAATGTTCTTTTTACTTTATATATTCAACTCCCTAATATCTGGTATGCACTGCACAGACAAAGGCAAATATTTTTAACCTCTGCATGGCTCAGATTTCCAATCTAAACAATGTTAACTAAGTTATCAGAGCCTCCCCAAAATTTCCCAGGTTCAATCAACAGACACTTGTAGCCCCTCTTGTGAGGTCCTCCTCAACAGGAAAATCAGAGTCATGAACCCTCTACTCCCTCACTGCACCAAATCTGCAGGCAGGCAACTCTCTCCCTGCCTTTTTTTTTAATGAGAGTGACAGTCAGAAGATGAAGGCATGGGCTCCATACCATGGTCTCTCTCGGAGACCACATCTCTGGCAACTGAAAAGCTTCAAGAAACTTATCTGAAGTCATGAATGAGAAAGCTCAATGATGACAACTGGTAACAACTACTGATGACAATTCATAACATAATTACTCATGGTATTATGCAGATAAACACAGGAAATAAGATAGCCAGCTGCTGTCTGAAAACCAGTGCAACTGGTAAAAGAATATTTTTCATTGTAGATAGAAATTTGAGCAGATAAATGATAAAACTGGTTAAATATATTTAGTGAATATTCTTATATTAATGAAAAGCATGGAAGTCATAAAAGGAAATTCTCAAGATTCAGGAATAAAAAAAAATTGTTCTATGGAGTTTACCCATTCAGCTTTTTCTATAACTTTGTTTGAAATTTATGAAATAACCTAAACAACATTAGTTTAACTATTTAGTCATAAAAGCTAATGTTGCAAAAGGAACATTTTTTCCCTATTATAAGAAATTTGATGTGAAAGTTCCCTGACATCACTTGAATTTTACTTCCCTCCTTTGCAGTAATCCTAATACACTTTTAACAATTATTTTAACATTT
The DNA here is from genome assembly GCA_013398855.1 of Mohoua ochrocephala. Lineage (NCBI taxonomy): Eukaryota > Metazoa > Chordata > Aves > Passeriformes > Acanthizidae > Mohoua > Mohoua ochrocephala. The sequence continues at coordinate 213,016 of VZTA01025007.1, read as the reverse complement.
CATTTAAAAGACAAAAGAACAGATGCTCCTTTATGGGATCACATGCATGAGTAATCTTAAATGAGGCTGAATATTGTTAGAATATTTTTAATTTTTACTGAGAAAAGCATATTTATTTTCAGAGATGAAGCTGAAAGACTGTGCAGAGCCACACAGAGATGCTGTGCAAACTTAACTGCTAATTATAAGGAAAATCTGAAACATTCTATAGGAAGGTGACAAGTTCTTATTTTACTGAATGTTTTTTTAAATTCAAAGTATCTCATTTCTGATATATTGGCTCAGAGATCTTTTACTGGAGTGAGCTAGGAGCCATGGTATTCATGAGCCTAACAGAGATCAGAATCCCATGTAACCAGATTTCCTGCAATTCAGGCAACAACACACAGCCCATGCTTCTTCACACACTCATTCAGCCTTAGTAGTCTTAGATCAAAGTTTTACCAAGTATTAAGAAAAGATGAAAACCCTATACACACCTTTTTTTATATTTGATGTCTCACACTGAAGTTGTAATAAATACTAGATAATTACAAACAAGCCTTCTGGAAGGAACAGTTTTAATATAAAGTTTTAAAATATTAATAGTAGTCCCTCTTCATCAGAAGTGCTTCCTACCTTTTGCACTTCCAAGCCCTCAACTAAATCGTATCTCATGCATATTTTTTTTTTGCTTGGTACCTGCAGCACTCACATGGGCACTGATAAGGATTTGCTTGCTTTATTGAAGTATATTTACTCTAAGAAGTCTAGTTCAACCTGAAACACATTCACTACAATGAATTTAAATTAACTTTTGTGAATTTATCTCATCTTACAGGACCATAATGTAGGGTTGACAGTGACATCAGTGTGCTTGAGACTTGACTCAAGGTGCTTACCACTACCTCTCTGCCATACTTCACACTACCACCCTGCCACTATTTAGTCTGGGAAGTTTGGAAGTGATTTCTTCAAGTGACTAACAGTAACTCGCTCCAGCAGAGAATGTGACAGGTCAGGGCGAGGAGTTGGTGGATCTGGGTAAAAAGTCTCACGTTGCAGCAGCTGCCTCTACTGTATCTGACTCATGAATAAAAGGCTTGTTTTCTATCCTGACTTTCAATTAAATTTTGGTAAACACAGACAGTTACCGAAACGTTTAGAACAATTTATGTGGCTCCTGAATGAATGGTTGTGTTTCCTGGAACAGAGTCAAAGCCCGAAGCTCTATTCAGAGAAAATTTCAAATGATCAGTGAACGGCAGAAATTTCTGTCTCCATTTCTGACCTTTGCAATGTCAGCAGTTTAGATTTTCAATGTTAAAAAACCAGAATGCAAGGTACTACAACACTTCAAGATAGTTTGGATTTTTTTCAACTCCCTTTTTTTCTTAAGAATCAGAATTCAGAGGAGGGAATCCTTTCATCAAGGGCATCACAACCTGGAGTTCATCAGACACAAAACCTGATCTTTAAATGCTTTTCCTCCCTTAAGAGTCTGCTTTCTACAGTGGCTGAGTTCGCACACCTTCACGCTGCAGTTTGAGGGAATATGGATGCTGCCCTCAGCTTTTCAAGGGCAAAAGCCAGTACTGGAAGCTGTTGATGAAGATGCCAGGATGGCCTGGAAAGGTTCCCCAGTTGCCCACACAACCTTCCAAGAGATAGGAAGCCAAGAACATCGTGGTTGATAAAAGCTCAATTAGCCTCTAAGACCCAGTTTCCAAAGATACACACCTTTTGCCTGCAAACCCATCTCTTGTGGCAAAACAGAAAAGTTATATTTACAGCTTCTCCAGTCCATTTTAAGTCTATAACTGCTATCAACACAAGGCTTCTCAAGTACTCCAGCAATGAGCTCAGTGTCATGGATCAATTCATGAATCAATCAGCAGTTATGTATTCTCCTAGCTGTTGATCTGAGGCATGATGGAAGAAAAGTAAAAGCTCATATCCTCCCTCTGCCTTCATGTGTCTGCTCATGGTCAGGCACACCTCATCTCAAACAACTTATGTTTTATATTGTGATCAATGTTGAAACTATTTAATATGCTAAATCTAAGCTTATACTTAAATAGGCCCCCATAAAAAAGAGTAACGTTTCATGGTGAGTTTTGCATTTAAAAAAATAATAGGGAAGAACTGCAAAAGTTATGAGACCTGCAATTAGGCAAGCCATCAGTCCTGTGCTAAAGTGGCATACCGGCTCAAGCTCAGAGGTAAAATCAGATGCTTACTTTCTTCACAGCTAGATCATACAATTGATTTTGCAGATTTCTGAAGCTATGATTCCAAAATCACCAATACCTGAAATTTAAGAAATATGCTGGCAGATTTTCTTGCATCACTGAGGAAAAGATTAAAATGCAGACGTGCAGTATATGATGTGGTTGGACAGCTCAAGCCTTAAAAATGCTGAACATTCAGAATGCGTGGCTTTCGTGAAAATTAATTTAACTGGCAAGTGGCCTATATGTTACTGTCACTCTCTTTGAGCAGTGCAAGTGACCATCAAAGTCTGCCAAGGAGGGATGGAAAACAGGTTACAGAAATGTTTCCAGGATTCTAACACTGACTCACCAACAGAGAAAATCAAAATGAAAATGCAAAAATAGTTTTTATCAAGGATGCTAATGGTGCCTCAGATCAACAAACTGCCTTTTGAACAAAATGATTACTGATCTCAGTCAGACACGTTTTATTTCTTTTTCATTATAGCTTTTGTACTGATCTGTGGATAGCTGTATATGCATACAAATAATTAACTTCTTAAAGAACATACCAATGCCAATTAAAATGCAAGGTAATTTCTATTAGTTTTTAAACCAACACAACATGAATTCGATCTATTTGTTTCAGTTCTGCTTGAAGTAAAATTTCACTGGCTATACATATCATGCCTTAAGCTGCACAGTCAGTACTGAAATAATACCGGGTTTCACAGAGTCAGTTGTAAGAGGTGCCAATCACTGCACTTCAAATGAGAAGGTGCTCAAAGTAAAGTACAGACTCTACCACTCACTTCTAACATTTCCAAAAAAGAAAACGTAGTAGTGTTAAAAAAATAAAGTTGTAGTAAAAACCTCCACCCCTCATTAATTTTCTCAACCCTCTTGTTCCATTCAGAGATGATGAAGCAGAAGTCCATACACACACTACATGCAAAGCCTTCCAACTCCGCAAACCAGGAGGTCAAGACCCACTCAGCTGACAGAGGGACCTCCTTGAGATCTTGTAATGGGTTTAAAACTTGGTGTGATGGACAGGTTGTTAAACCAGTGAGAAAGCTGGTAACCCCTCTGCGATGCGCATATTTAAGGATATTCAAGCGCAGGAGTTTAGGTTCAGTAGTTCCTGCTTCCCTGTGGGGAGGACGGGGGTCCCCCGGGGCTCTGTCCCAGAGCGGGCCTGGCCCTCCTCCGGTGGCGGTGGGCACAGCCCCGGCAGAGCCGGTGGGGACCTGGCCGCCAAGAAAAAAACACCCAAAGCAGCGAGCAGCTGTGAAGCGGAAACCCCCCCTTGCCGGAGCAGCAAGATGACTTGAGAGTCATCTGACGCCATGGCCCGTGCAGAGCCGGCAGGGCGTTCACTGCAGCCAGCCCAGCTCATGCCGAAAGGGAGAAAACACCAAACAACCGACAAATGAAGAACATGGCAGGTATTTTCCTGATGCAGAACCCAGATAACATCATTTTCTCAACTGCAGCTTTGCAGATACCAACTTCCTTCCAAGTTAGAGAGGAAAGAGAGTGAGACCATGTGAGGGAGCCAACATGGTGGCGACACCGAGGTCAGTGGGGAAGGGAAGGAGAGGAGGCGCTGTTTCCTAGCGCCACATCTGAAATTCTTCATGTGAGCCATGACAAAGACTGTAACATACAAACTGTTTTCTCTGTAATTCATTAAAGTGCATGGGGGGATGTAGGAAGTTCACGTGCAGCCCGTGAAAAGGTGTTCCAGTTTGAGAAGTCACCCAAGACAAAGTGCCAGAGCTTACAGATGTGAGAGGCTCCTAAAGTTGAAGAAGAGAAATTTTTGCTTTCAGGCTGGGAGAACTCATCCTCAAAAAGACTAAAACCCCATGACTGGTTTTGACCCATGAAAGGCAGGATGGGAAACTGTGAAAACTCATGGGAGAGATATTCTTCCAATGCAACAGATTCGGGCAGGGCTGTTGCTTGTGAAGGTTCAGAACCACACTGGAGAAGTTCACTGAGGACTATCTTCTGTGGGGAGAGTCCCATGGCACACCAGAAGAAACTCTTTTCCTTAAAGAAAGACATAAGAAATGAATGCACTGACCAAACCTCATGTTTTGTTTCCCTTGTGTGGGTTGGTAGGTTGGAAGGAGGGAGGTACTGGGAATAAGGGTTTGTTCTGGAAGCTTGCTTTAATTCCCTAATAATTTCTTTTTTTTTTTCACTTTTACTTCTGTTAGTAATAAATCCTCTTTATACTGTTAAGTCTGAGCCTGTTTTGCCTTGAAGTTCTTCCCTTTTTCCTCAATAATCCTTATTTCACCTCACAAAAAGTGAATTTTTAGTTTCCCCTACTCTGCTTACTCATAGCAGAGGTAAGTAAGTGAATAGTTTGTAAGTGCTTGGTGCATAACCAACCTCAACCCGCTACAGATCTCTAGGCACATAGCAAATAAGAAACCCTTTGAAGTTCATATCTGTATAGCAGATGCCATTAAATTCAAGGCTATTAGACAGTCACACTGACGATACCTCCCCCTTCAATTACTCATAATTTATTAGCTTGTCTGTTCACAGGGCTCTCCATGACAAACAACAGAAGGAAGAACAAAAGAAATCAAAACAGCCCCGTAACACGGAAAAAAACCCAGCCCTCCTTGGATCTATCTAACTTCAGCTAGGGCTGAAAGGTGTTGTGTGGCAGTTGTTCAGAACTGTTCAGAACTGTGCTCTCTATGGCTCATCACACATCTTGTACTCTACTGCCTCTTCAAAACGTCACAAAAACATCTCTTTCTCCTCCAAAAGCCACAGACATCTCTTGTTTTGACGTTCTGTCTGGCCTGCAACGTCTCATAGCAGACCATCAAGCTGTCCCGCCACTGCTGTTTCACTGAACCCTCGGCAGGTTCAAGTATGGCTGAAGGCTGACTCCAATCAAACTGGATCTCCATCAGAGAGAGGGCAAGAAGTAATTCCCCCATTTTGCCTTTTTGAGAGCAGTCTGTGTACATGCAAAGAGATCAATATAAAACAAACCAATCACCTCCCTAGTTTCTGTGTTTCTTGTTTAGCATTCACTGAACACCTACTGCCATGGGACCCCGGTATGCAACAAAAGCTGTCAGGTGTTATGACAGTTCAGCAGTTGTACAAATTTAAAACTTTTTATGTATAGCTTATTCAGCATTATTTCCATCATCTTAACCCAAAAAAGACAAAAGGCAACAACACCAAAGCAAGAACTGAGATTAGAGCCCTAGTATAAAGAACATTACAAACAACTCAGCAGCAAGAACATTAGAGACTTGAGCTCACTGAATTGCTCTGCTGCTCAATTTTCCTCTGAGCCTGCACAGTTACAGACACAGTCTGAACCTAAAAATGTGTGTGAATATTCACAGTGATAAATATAGGCAGAATTATTATATTACTATACAGTGCAAATCCAACCCAGTGAAAGGACCATAATTCAACGGTGGCAATCTGGAACTTGTGTTCAGCTTATTCAAGATCAGACTGAATTCATTGGCAACACTCCACACAGTAAAGCTGAGCAAACTAAGGACCAGGCAAGAATGACAGAGGAAAAACATAAGATGGAAGATGCCTCTGTCTCCCGCTATTCAAGCATCCAGTTTGAATAACAGCATTACATAACAGTGAGGAGACATTGGTAATTGAAACCTTTTATTTAAACATACCAGGTATCTTTCCTCCTGCCTCATGTTGGGGGTACGGATCATGTGATTCTGTTCTCCTCTCCAGTCTCCAAAACGTCGAAAAAAATAATTGGATAGGAATCGGTTGACAGGATCTCTAATAATATTGATGTACACCGGCTGGTCTCCTCCAAACCTGGTGGGAAGAAAAATGGGTGACTCTCATCACAAGGTTCCACACAGACACGTATCTATTATCTTTCATCGGAATGCTTTCAAATTACTTCCTACAGAAATTCAGAGCTTTTACAAGGTGAGGAGTGAAACTGAGACTCTTACAACCAGTTTCTAAACCTTTGTACATGCATATAAGATCTCTTTAGGGTGAACAGTGAATATGGAATCACATTAAGCTAAATGCCTACTACAAACATTTTGGTCGAAAACCATTTTTTACACTGTATCAACAGTTTTGCTTCTTGAGTTCTCTCCTTGCTGTTTTCAGATGAAGAACCTTCTGCAGATGAATCAGAGAATGAGCATTTCTGCTTCTCAACACATTTCCCATCTGGGCAGTCATGTCAGAGCAAGCACCACCCAACAGTAACAGCCGTAAGGCAGCCCGGGATCACCTTCGCCTGTACAGTAAGTGTAGTAATGAGCAAAGGATTTTCAGATTACTTTGAAAGTTTTTTTCCAAAAGCTTCCTCTGGATGAACTGACAGATATGCATGGTATTTCCAACTTTATATTTGCTGGAACTTGTGCAGATCCTTGTCCCCTCACCCCCAGCCTGCACCACCGGTTGGATTTGAGGTTATTTCATGGTTATGCAATACCTTACCCCTGTACTGCACTTCATGAACTTTTTTTTTTAAAGTCAATATGAAAATTCTTGCTTCAAAAAAGAAATTAAGTATCAATCTCAAGTACACGCAAGTTCAACAAAAAGGAAAGGGTAAAACCAGCTGTGACCAGGCTTGCACATAAGCAAAATATAGCATAGGTACCTGCAACTCAGAGATGAGAAGATAAACCAGAGCAACTTCATCACCTTGACTTTACCCTCTTGTATGTCTCCTCCTGGTGCTTAATGACAAACATCTTCAGTTCAATATCAAATAAACGGGATATCAAAAAACGAAAGGAGGAAAAAGAAACTTGGGGAGGTTTGTGATTACACTGTATTTTCAGAATGTTAAAAGACTGACTGCGTATTTCAGATCAACACACAGCACCAGGAGAGCAGGCCTAGCTGGAAGAAAAAACGGGAAGCTGCTTACACTGTTCCATGGTCAAAATTAAAAAAACCTAGCATTCGGGGAACAGACTTATGGACTACAAATTCTGTGAGACAAAGAATAAAATAAAACCTTCCTGGACTGAGAAGTTCATAGGATAAATTTGACTTGGAATTTTCCTTATCTAAGAACATGGATTATGCTTCTCTCTTCTGTTTCCCCAATTTAGGTGAACAATTCTCACTTAAACACTAGCTTATGATTTATTTTTGGGAGCTTGAAGACATAGCCATATTTAAGTATTTAAATGCTACTCTGATGATTTTCTGAGTCACAATTTATATAATTTCTTCTAAAATGTAAAATACTACATTAAAAGAGAGAAAACTGAAGACACCCTTTAAATTAAAAAACTCCTTTCAGTTTCTCCTCATTTTTTGAGTCGATGAAAAATTGAATTTGTATAATAAAAGATAAGGGCTTCTCCTAAATATTAAAGAGGCAGCAAACTTGTTTAAAATTATGAATCCTAGTAAAAGACAAGAGAAAAATCTCATAGAGTTTAAACCTGCTTTTCATTCTGCATAATTCCCCAGACCCCTAAACACAGTCTGCAAAGGCTTGTCTCATGAGTAACTATGCGTATCAGTAATTTCATTGACCTCAGTGTTGCGGGATCACTGCCATAATTTGAAATTGCACAGACAGCATGAAATTTTAAAACAATCCAATTAAAAAGGCAGATGCTCCTTGCTTCCTGATTAGTGCACAACCCAGTCTGGACATGGGCGTGCAAGTGAAATATCCTGAATTCGGTATCCTGAATTCTTCTTTAAGCTTATCTTTGCTGTTTTTTATCTTTATATAGAAATAAAACCTACATTAAAAAAAACCAAAAAACCACAAACGCATTCCTGCAAATACCACAGGACAATGTGGGCATAAAGCTTTGACAATATTTACTCAAATAGAAAGCTTTGAGTGGATACTTTGGCCTGGTAGTTTTGAACTAAACTTTTCAAGTGAAATTGCTGGGAAGAATAGATTGCATCTAAATTACTGAGCACATTATCTTCCTGCTGCTTGATGCAGATAGCAATAATCTAAAGACAGAAGGGGGTGGAGGAGGGCAAAGAAAAGGGGAAGCAATAGAGACAGTAAGAAGTGATGACAGCAGCAAGTTGTCTTAAGACAAAGACAAAAAGATCACAAGATTCATGGAAACAAGAGAGCAGGGATGTCCTGCCCCAGGTTTTGTAGAGGATGTTAAACCTAAATGCTCATCAGAAGAGCAAAAAATCAAAACCAGATAGCTGTTAGCTGTCTTGATAGAAATTTTCAACACATATTCTCTTCTCTGAAGTAAAAGGAGGGGTGAGATCGCATAACCAACCCACCAAAGTCCCAGAGCCCATCCTTTCGCTGGTAAGGTCATGCCTCTGAACACGAGAACAGTAAATTCAGGACCAAAAGCCCTGAGAAAAGAGGCTGACACGAGCTCATTCATCCCAAGAGGACAGCTGAGATGGGAGGTCACTCTTTCACAAATGCCACAGAGGAACTTCCCTTTCCGAAATGGAGAATCGTGTGTGCTCCCCACCTCCCCAAACACAGGACAGCTCGAATTTCTGATTTTCTGCACAGTGTAACCAGCTGCTATACACCCAGCTGTGGGTTGCTCTACCAGGCAACAAGCAAGGAATTATTAGAAAAATCAAGTCTGTTCTGGTCCTTATTCAAATGTGCATTTTTTTTAAAACATGGTTTATAATACTTCAGCTTCCAACCATTTGTTTCTATGGCCTGTACTCAGAGTCTTTTATGGTAGCTAAGCAGCACTCACATAGCATAAAAAATCCTAACGGTTAAAAAAAAGAAAAATCAATTACCTTAAGCTATTTAGAGAAGAAAAGGGCAAATCAATGCTCCATTTGTTCAAGTATGTTCTGCATATTTTTAGATACCTATCAATCACAACATATTAAATGCTCTCCCGAGCGAAACTTTTCAGATTAACAACACCTACATGAAAGTGCTCTTGCAAAAAAATAGATATGTGCTCTCATTATACATCACATCACCTTATTTGCACTCAAACACCTATTGTGAAGGATTCAAAGTGGGACACATATTTTCTAGGCCTGAGCAGCAGACTTACCTTCTCTGACTGGGATCATGATTGGACCCCGCGTGATGAAGATGCACAAATATTCTCATCCCCAGCAGCACATCAGTGCAACTGGGAAGAGTGGGTCAGGACACCACCACTCCAGCAGAACACTGCAAATGGATACACCAACCCCCACAACGCTCCTCCTACCTAATGTCTCCTGATTTATTTTATACATACTAGTAAATCCTATTAGTTTTAACTGATCTGTTGTTGAAGGTATATTTTTGGAGTCCTCATCAAAAAAAACTATTTGCAGGCTTCAATCAATGATACTTAGCTTCATTAATAATATATCCCACTGTGTCTTTTTAAATAAAAGCAAAATTTTAAAAAATAAAGCCTGAGAAGTATGTGAGCTGGCCCCTTCGCATTTCTGATGAATTCCAATTTTATTATTTACATGAGCAAAATCTTAATTTTAAACTATTTACAAACCCCTTCCAAGTTAGGAAAAAAAAATCAACCCAAGTGATTTGCTTGGCTTTAAAATGGAGGCTCTCTTAGCTCCTTTTATTTTTCATTTCACTTCAGGAGGTGCTGCCTTTGCATTTAATACAAAACTTTACACACAAGCAGAAGATGATTGTTTCATCCCTGCAGGCAAAGCACAACTCCTCAAGGAAAAGATGACTCCCAACCTATTCTCTGTAAGAACTTTGTCTGCCTCTTACTCTTTTAACATACACTGGTTCCCCTTAAACAAAAGGAGTGGTTGCTAGGAATTCAGTATAATGGAAGGGAACAAGAACCAATAGCCAGCTAATATTAATAGGGACAGGCATATTGTGTCCTTCTTATTAAGGAAGCACAATTTCCTTTCACAGTGCCATGCAACTGAGAATCACAGGCTGAGAGTACAATTGCCCAGCAATCTTTACTCATCAATTATGTTGGAGCTCCATTACCTGCCCTGTGGCACAGCTTCACAGGGAGGTCACGTAAAAGCACTAACACAGAACTTTCACCTTTTTAGGACTTCAGTAACATGCAGTTACTTCAACATTTATCTTCTGAAAAAGGTATTTTGAAATGAAGTTTTCATAACATCTTGCATTAGCATGAACTTGTGGCAAAGCAGTCCTCTGCACACAAGGCACCGGGCACTTCTGGGATGCTCCAATGATCCTCCTCAAGGACGAGCTGCAAAGAGGAGTGGGCTGAGGTACTGCCTGCCTGGGACTACATGGTATTGCCAGCCTCCATAATCAAGGAGTTTGTTTATCTTCCTGCTTTTGTCTGTAGTGCCTCTCTGGTAGCCTTCACCCTTATGCTGTGGTCTCTTTTCAACCTTTTCTTTAGAATTAGGAGAGTTGATATAGGGCATTTCTCTACTGATACACGCATGTCACCTATAGGATATTTCAGCCATAATAGTACTGGCATGGCTGAACTGGTGCAAGGACTATGTAGAACAGACTTCAGTTAAAAACTTCGGCCTCATGAAGCCTTTTTCTGTTCTTGCAGAGCACTAACTAGGCTGCCTCTCCCAGCAAGCTGAACTAAAAGTTATGCCAGTCTGCTTTTTTGTTATTGCTCTCTAGTTTATCCCAGACACAAAACAAGCAATGCAGAGAGGTGATGTAATTATCATCCCTGGAAGCGTTCAAAAATATGTAGATGCAGCACTCAGGGACACGGTTTAGTGGTGGACTTGGCAGTGTAGGTTAACAGTTGGACTTGATGACCTTAGCAGTCTTTTCCAACCTTAATGGACATCTGATTCTATGAAATAAGTATTTCAAAACTGCATCTGTGGCTCGCCTGGCCTTCAACAGGAGGTGTGTGCAGGGATACAAAATGCCCAGTGGTATAAGGTTAACAGTAAAATAGTGCACACTGGCAACACCCCTCATCAATCACCCTTTCTGGACCTGAGATTTCAAGAAAGTAGAAACTTCAGCTTCTGAAGTGATCTGTCTGGGTCACGTCATTGTAAAATTACAACCGAGTCCTCTAGGAACTGTTTAGCCATTCACTCAGACCAGTGCTAAAAGATAACACTGTAAAGCCTTGTATTTCTCTATTTCACTATCCTGTAAATCTACCAGAATATTTTAGGCTGTATTTTGTCAGTCATTCATGCATGCTAAACAATGAGGGTCTTTTTTTTACCCTATACTTTTCATTCTCCTGAGGATATCAAAGTAGTTTAATATATAAATTCACAATGAACACCACCAACATGGGTAAGTATCCTGCATGGATCCCAAGTAAAGGAAACACTAATTATGTTTTCATTTATGTAATGCAAAGTTACAGCTGGAAACAAGTAAGAGAGTAATTACTAACTCTCCACAAAAGACTAACAGCAGCTAAACTGCGTTAATTAAAATCACCAAATTCCAGACACCCTGCATTTAAGACTTTCTTCCGAAGGTCTGGCCCAGGATCTCTCTGGACCTCTGATTAATGTTGCACTGTAATTCAGAGATGCAAATGTTGCGCATTATATAGAAGAAAAACTAATTCCAAAATATTACCATAAATTTCCCTCAAATAGTAGAATAGCTGATGCAGCTCTTTGGAAAGTATTAAATCAACAAACATGATAGGTAGAAGAGATATATTTTCAAAATTGAATGGGACCACAGATTTGGCTGAGATAGTTACATTTGCATAAAATCTTGGGGCTCTACTTCTTAGGAAGTTTAGTATGCAAAGGATGCTGCAATGCACTCAGCAGTGCACATTCAGCTTCCTGTATGAATACATTTATCAAGGGCAGTATGGGTGACTCCAGCTGTCCTGTGGAGATGGTTGTTGCAGAGAGCAACTCAGTGTTAGGAGTGTCCATATGGAAACTGACATAGAGTAAACTCTGTATAACAAAAAAATAACTCATTGTAACTTGGCAGTATATATCACGTATACAATCTATTGAATATCAAAATCAACATAAGTGAAACTTATAACATGGCTGCCTTGTCACGGATGTGAAATTGTCCCATCAAAGAGGGACTGTGGACATCATTCTGCTTGAGGCTTTGAATCTACACAGTTTAACATGATAATCTGTGATTCAGAAGATATGAGCAAACCGATAATATTTCCAGAAAACAAAGCTACAAAAGGAGAGAATACTGAAGGGAGTGGGTTGCTGGTAAAGAGCCACTTGAGCCACCAGGCAAGAAAGACACAAAATATTTTGCACTGTAGTCTGGTAGATGAAACCCAAAGCATCTAGAACCTGAAGCAGAGCATATTCACAGGGAACGAGTAGTTCTGGGAAGGACATGCGTACTCCCACGTATGATCAGAAGTGCGGGAGACCTTACAGGCCAGAATAATCCTAGTTTCCCTTTTCCTGAGAAGCAAGAGGAGAGAGGAGCAAAGACCTGACACAGCACTCATGTGACCATTCACAGAGTCCATTTCCAGCAAAACATGAACAAAGTTCAATGCAGCATCACAAGAATGACGAAACAAATAAAAAGCCTTCAGCTTGAAAAGAGAATGAGAAGGAAAAAACACAGAGAAGGCTGAGAGTTGACTGCACAACAGCATGTAAGAAATTACACACAAAAGTCTACACAGGGGACAAATTTGATGAGTCTGTACATAGTGGACAAATGCACTGTGAGATCCAAGGAAAAGGAGTCAATTGGACTTCTCAGAAAAATTAGGAGGAAAAATCTCTCAGATAGTAAATTATGAGTTAACAATTCACTATTGAAAGAATTTATCAAGTGCAGAAGATTCTCCACTACTGGTGATTCAGAATCAAGACTTCCATTTCCTTCCTGAAAGATGGAAGTTTTAGGTTTAAACCTATTTATCAAGGGTAAAAAAGACTCAAAATGACTGGGAACTGTCACTGTCTGTCTTTTTGCCTGAAGGCAGGATCAGCTATGCAATTGCCACTAACAGCTTCAAAATCCTGAAGTATAATCTATTCTGTTCCTTTGCTGTCCTTGCTGTTCAAACCTTTTCCTAAATGTCTGATCTAGAACTCGATACAATTCAAGTCCACTCCTTGTGTTATCATTACTCATTAAGAACTGCATAGTCCCTTTATCTCTGCAGAACCTTTTAAATAAAAAAAATCAGAATTGTTATGACAGTCCCCTCTTTCTCTGTTTTCTCTATTTGTTTTTCTTTTCCTGTGATTTTAGGTAAATTTTTAAAATCTCTGATCATTCTTTTTTTTTTCTTTTGGACTCCTCTGGACTAATCATCATCCTTCTTAAATCAAATTACTCCCAAACTGGTAACCTGCAGTGTGAATGTGAGCACGGAAGCTGAACAACAGTAAAAACAGGATAATTGAGGAGTTATGCCTAATCCCACCTTCAGTAACTAGACTTCAAGCAACAATCTCTATTCTGAGACTATCATGTTACCATCTGAATGAAAGATAAAAAGTCCATTATGCAAGGAATACAGGAAAACTAGGGAAATAAATTCTAAACTGAATAATCTTAAAATCTGTGGCAAAATTCACCACAAAGCAATGCTTTTTAAAAAAAAACAAAAACAAACCAACAAAAAACCCCGCTTAGATCATACAAAGGTCAAACTGCACATTAGATTTGTGCTTAGCCTTCCATCAAGTCACAGTTAAATAGCATCATTACACACTCACATAATTAAAAAAATGTAGTATAAAAAAGGAAAAAAAATGTAGGAGGGATTACAGCACCATGTGGCCATTCATGAAATGTGTACTTTACAAGGCAGACCTCACATGATGGTAGAAAGTGTTTCACGATGGGTTAGCAAAAAGTACAGATTATAATGAACACACATAAAGACATAGTGTTAAGACCATGCACATACATTTAGCTGACAGTTCCCTACTTTTAAGAGCTTACCCAGAGGGTAATTTTTATTTTTTTTTTGGTTACCATATTTTTAATGACATTTCCCTGAGTGTGTATGGGTTTGGTTTTTTTTAAAGCAGAAAAAAAATCCCACAACATAAAACTATTTTAGTAGATAATCTTAGGCTGCAATCATTGTTTCAAGATGTTGATTCAAGGAGGCATTCAGAGAGCCCAATCCCTCCCACAGCTGAGCTGTACAGAGTCAGTGCAAGCTGACTCAACCGCTGCTCTTTGTACAAAGTATACCCGAGTTTGCATTCAAAGGGTCACGGACATTCAGCATCTTGTTATGCCAGCTCCACACACCTGCCCAGCACACTCTTTTCAAATGCTGGTGGAACATGGTTAACACACGTAATAGGCATGTTCTGTAAAACATGAACATGCTGTGTGGCCTTACTTGCTCCAGAGAAAATAAGAAACAATAATTCTCCAATTACTAAAAAATCTGAGTGTTCTGAACAAAAATCTCGTGACTCTGTCTTAAGGCAATGAAAACAGCATCACAGAATCCCTCTGGTTTTACTGACCTCCAGTCAGTCTATAAAAAAAAGTGAAATTCTGTTTCCAAATCAATGGACCAAAGACATACATATGTAGGTTAAGTCATTGCAAAGCAAGATGTTTATTTGCCAAAAAAAAAAAAATTGTAAATGTGTCATCCAAACCTTCCAAGTGATCAACAAGCCAACGTGCAAGGCTTCCAAACACAAGCTGCCAGCACAGAGAGTGCTTCAGCTTTCAAACATGCAGCTTATTCACACGACAAAGTTAATTCACCAAGATTTTACCTCCTTTCTGTTTGTTAGCTATAGATACATTTTGCAAGAACAAGGGAATTGTGTAACATCAAAGTGCTGTGGTAAAACGCAACTTTCGGAACTGCTTCTGCATGAGAAAAAACACAGAACCAATGACTAACAAAAAAATCCCAGCAACATTCAAAAATCATGTTTAGTTTTGGGCTTATCCAGACTCAATTTCTCCTTGTCCATCCCTGCCTTCATATAGCATGTGATTTATTGCTACCCGT
The DNA here is from genome assembly GCA_013398855.1 of Mohoua ochrocephala. Taxonomy (NCBI): domain Eukaryota; kingdom Metazoa; phylum Chordata; class Aves; order Passeriformes; family Acanthizidae; genus Mohoua; species Mohoua ochrocephala. The sequence continues at coordinate 197,904 of VZTA01025007.1, read as the reverse complement.
AAGTCAGAATTCAGGTCAGAGTTGAAGGAAAATGGCCAAATTGACCAGCACTGCTGCATGTGACAGTGTCTGCTGCTACAGCAGCTCAATTTATTCATTTTTATTAGTTAGTGTTGGCCATTGTATCTGTGCAAAAAAAGTAATAAAAAAAAAATTTCAGCAATGCTGATACAGACTGTCTACCAAAAAAGGCTTTTTTCAAGAAAAACAAGAACTTTACACATGAACTCTGCTAATGAAAACCAGAAAACTGGAAATATTTCTTATGTGGATTCTAGGGACTAAAGGCAAGCTCCTTCCCAGGCAGAAGACCCAACAGATCTTTCTCTCCTCCCCAAAACCTGTCTCCACACACCTCTCGCACTGAGCAAGAAGGACCCAACAGAGCTGGGGCTGGCATCCAAGCAGGGCACAGGGCGGCGACTGCTGGCTGTGGCCCAGCAGAAAGCCCACCAGCTCTGTTCTGCATGGCTTTCCCTTCAGCAGATGTACCTGCAGCGGTGTGGCTGTCTTATTTGCCTAGTGACCTTCTCAATGTGGTTTGAAAGCGGCCAACACGTTCAGAAATTATTTAGGAATTGGGGGTGGGGCAGGGAATGGAAAGACAGGCAGAACACCTGGAACTGCTGCATGGCTCTTATTTCTTTACACCAAAAGTGAAGTGTTGTCCCCTCCCCTCAAACACATGCACGCATATGCTAAATACACACCCTGGATATTAAACTGCAGCTGAAAGGAGGAAGGCAGCAGCCTGACAATGCAGAAAGGATGACTCCTGACACAGCAGTGCTGGGTGATAATTCATCCTGGCTCCGAACAAATAAGATATACCGAACTGAATCATAAGGGCTAATTAAACTGTAAAATTAAATACAATCGGTGCTTTATCTCTGCATCTCCCTAGCACATCATAGGAAATTTTAAAGGAGCTAATTCCTCAGTGGCCTATAGCTACTGCAGAAAGTAAAGAATTCATGCCTCCAGTGAGACATGAAAAACCCTGTTTCACTTTCTGGGTGGTCGTTTTAATGCTTCTCCCTCCTCTGACTTCACCCTGACCCGATCGGCCAGCTTTTAAACAAGCAAAACTCAGCAGTCACTGACAGAGGCACGTCATTAGGTTCTTACACACTCCCCTGCAACATTCACTTACCCCAAGACAGGAAGGAACAGCCACGCTTCCTGCTCTGCCCGAACGGGGGTCCGTAAGTGCACGCTCGGAAGATAAGAGTTTGATGTTGGAGAGAGACATGCTGCCTTCCCACGACCAAAGCAGGAGTTGAGCAATTTGCCATATCCCTGACTCATCCTTATCCGAAACCATGGCCTTGCCACCTCCCTCTGCATTCGGGCAAATGTTCTTCCCACTTCTCTGAAATCTGTGACGCTTGGAGCACACACCAAGTGCCTTGAGTCACTGCCCAATGACTGTTACAGTTAATTCGGCAGAAGAGTACTGAGAAACCAAGTGGGGCTTTTCCACAAACGTGAAGTTTCTTCCTGCTTCATTTTTTCTTGGACTAAATAGATGACAACAGGCATTTACGATAAAGCACAGTGAACAAACTGCAGCTGTTCTGAAATAGCTTTTTATCTCTCTGCAGGTAATTCTGCTTCTTCACAGCTTCTGCACTCCAACGCTGGACTGCCTGAACTACCAGCGACATCTGGAATCTCAGCAAATATATCAACATACAAATCTTTACCTGCTTAGAGACATTATTTAATATTTGCTCCTGACTAACACTTTGGATGTTTTTCCCAGCAACATTAGCATATAAACTTCAAATCAGAAAAAGACAATAAAAACCCCCAAACCACAAAAAACTAGCACCACCTTCTTCAAAAGAAACAGTCTTGAAATGGACTGGACCGAGTAGCCACCCTCCAGAAGCAAGGGGTCGTCTCCTAAAGCTAGCCCTAACTGCACTGGATAGACTGGGAACAGAAGCTGCAAAACACTTTGAATAAAAGCTTTTCCTGTGACAAGGGCTATGTAGAAATTCACTAACATGAAAGAAGAACACAAAAGATTTTTATCTTCTGTTTGAAGCTGGAATTATTTAGAGTTATGTGTGTAAAAATTCACATAAGATTTGCTTTCATGTGTCCTTTTAAGATTTATCTTTTTGTCTGCCTCTTTGCACTACTTTGGATTGAGAAAAGTTAGTACTGAATCAAAAGATGAAGATGCAGGAGAGTAATAGGGGATTCATTTACTCAGCTGAACCAACAGGCACTCTTAAAAAACTGTTCAAAAATGAGGGGAAAACGCCTTGGCAAGCATTCAGGTCAGGATGAGATTTTCAAGGTTTCAGAACTTTCTTCAGCAAAACGAATGGTGCTTCAGAAACATGTGTGTACTCAAACTTACCACTGAAGGCTTAGCGCACTTCCACTGGAGATTTATTCTGGAAAGAAGACATAACCTTTTTTTGTTTTCACTTGGAAACAATCACAAGTAAATGCTGTGATACTTTTCTGAATAATCAGAGAGCTTTAAGTGCTGACAGGTTTATAAGCGGATACAGGATACAAAGGCAGAAAATTCAGCTGATTTGTCATTGCTGCTATTCACATCAATAGCAATGTGATGTGACGTTGAAAAATGTTAACATCTGACCCCCGTTCTTTTAGTCTGAGGAGTTTTGCATGGCATTTATGTTGAGCTGGCAGAAAAGCTGGGGCAAACTGGAAGAACAGTATTCCACAGACAATCTGAGTCCAGCTAACCACTAGAGATAGGAAGGATTCTATAAATGAATACTTTAAAGAAATCAAGCAAAACTGGAACACTTTTGCAATACTGTTATATTTATAATGTGTATTTAAATCACATCCTGAAATTTCTGTAAATGCAATACTTGACAATCCATTTCCTAATGAAATCAGTTTTAAAAAAATCACCCTAGAATTAAATAACCGATAAAATATAAAACATGCTACTTCACTGTTAGGTATAACACTGCTAATAAATTTTGAAACTAGAGACTAAAACTTCCAAAAATGCTTAATTTATCAGAAAACACTAAGAAATGCTATATATCACTAGTAAGCAATGTTGATGCAATTCAATACTGTCTGATTTAGAAGACTCATCAGCCTTTTCACTACTCTACATCTACTAGTTAAGCATACTCTCAATAAAACAAAAGATATGTTTTTCAGGTTTGGAAGGAAGAGACAAAACAGAAGCTACAAATAATTTTATACATCTTATGTAACTGATGTATCTTATGCTTTGTATTTTCACAAACTGGTATTGTAAGAAGGTAAATACATTGTAGATACATCATGTATACACTACAGAAGAAAGAGGATACCTGTGTGGCAAGGATGTACCATAGGTATAGAAAATGGGATCTATAGGGAAGAGCAAGAGGTTAAGACTGTTGATATTTTTCTCGCATACCTAATGTTGAATACCATCTCTGAAAAATCAGTCTAATCAGAAAGCATCCCTTTGACCCTCAGGTGTGGATACCTGCTTGATCTTGCAGTTTGGAAGAGAAAAGAGATCATTTACCAAAGGTGTAAAGCCCTAATGAATTTTATTCTTTAAAGGTAATACTTTAGAAATGGAACTCCCATGGAATCAGAAGAGAAAACACAGAAGATCAAAATTTTGTCTAACTCTCCCTGTTTCCAAGTAAAAAAAACCATGCCTATAGTTAAGTTCTATATCAAGCGAATTTCCAATTGCTCAAAATATTTTATTTTCTAAGAAAACAAAACTAAACACACCCCCCTCCCCCAATTTTATCATTTCTTACTACACTGTCTAGTGACGCCTGAAGCCGTGCACTCACGTTACCGTGTAAACAAAATGCTGAGTATTTAGGCAACCTCTTGCAAAGATCTGCAGTACATTCATAATTCTACAGAATTTTTTAAAATCTAAATGCAAGGAATCCAATCTGGTGGCACAGATAGGATGGTTCCCGAATATCATTTCCAGATTAAATTCACAGCCTGGGCAATAACCATCTGCAGTCAGCTTTAACCTCTGTATCCTGGCTAAATGCTAACTGGCATCACTCATTCAAGTCCTTCCAAAAATTCCTTAGAAGTTTCATCCAAATTCAATTTTCTTCACATTCCGTGCTATAAAAGTCTCTAGAGTCTTGCTGCATACTTTTAAATATCTGCCAGAAGAAACTGCACTCCCATGATACAGAGCATAATCTGTTTGCATGGTTTAAAAATACTTCCATGGAGTGTGGAATGGGGACTATTTTGTCAGAACAAAATTTAATTGGTTAAATTGGTGAAGAGTCATTCCAGGCACAAAATTAATGAACTCAGTGCAGTTTACAATCTCCTATTAGTACCTGGCTATACAGAGATGAAACGTTAACAGAAGTGTTCTGCCACTTTTAAAACACAAGTGCCCAGATGAAAGACCTAAGTTACCATCTCTTGCGTGTTGATTGGAAACATTGTAAATCACAATCATCTCAGGAGGCAAAAGCATATAATAGCATCCTGGCTTTTCACAAACATACTGTACATAATTATGCTATAGAAAAGTCAGTGTGAGGGGAAAAAACCCAACAACTTCTGAATGTGAATTCTAGTGCCAGAAGGAAGGAAAAAAAAGTGCATTGTATTGTTTATGACTAAAAGAGGGAAAATGTTTTATGTATTACAATTAATAGAAATCAGTGAAAAAGATTTTTGACCAAAAAATTGCCTTACCTTGAAAAGTTGAGGAAATGAACATGTCTAGTGAATAAATAGGGCTGCTCAGCAGTGCTTATGTTTTTAATCAATTCCATCTAAAAAGAATTAACAAATCAAATTTTCCACGTTACATCAACGCACAATTTGAGACAAACATAAAACTTTCAAACAACATATGATGATATAATTTTCAAGTCTGAATTACTCAGGACCTCCTTCCCCACAATCCCTCCCAAACACTGTCATCAAGATAGCATGATGAATACTTTATGTCTAAGCAAGAAAGGTTGAGCTGCAGACACCATTCTGCTACCATGGAGCTTATGTACTTCCAAAATACTTCCAGAACTAGGTATCGGTTTAGGCAAAGGCGTAAACTAAAGGAAAAATCTAAACTCTTTCTAAATCTGCAAGAGCTTTCCAAATGGCAGCTGCCCTCTGAAGACACTAGCTCTATTCACCCCAATGCCAAAAATGTAAAATGTATGAAACTGTAACAGAAAGTGGGAGCTGAGCCAATGGCCATTTTCATGCAACAATAAACGCTGCCAACACAGCCAAGACACCAATTGATTTGCCTGTTTAAATATAGAAATCAGGACTTGCCATTCCTTTTCCTATTACAACAAATTAGGAGTAAAAATTAAACGGGCACTTTTAGAAAGATGATGCTAAATTCTATTTCAGGCCCATTCACATAATGTTATTTTTTAAAAAATTAAATAAATGATTTAAATTTTCAGATCATTAAAATGGAATAATGTAAACAACAAGATGGAAATTATCACCTATTTTGTGTAAGCTGAGCTCTAGCTATGACTTACAAGAAACTGAAAGTGTCTAGTGAAGCATCATGCTAGAGAGTCAATGTTTCAGTTAATTTTGCTTCCTTCTTATTAACTTCCTAAGATTTATTTTCCAATTTTCTGTTCTGTTATGGCTATGTTATGGACACTGAACACAAATGCACTTGAAATGACAGGTTTATTGATTTTACAAAGCAATTCATACACTGGGGAAAAAAAAGAGGTGAGTCTGTGAACCACATGTTCTGGTTTGAATCATATTAATTTATGTACTAAATTTAAACACCATTAAGGAGACATTAATTTAAAAAAACGTATTTCTTAAAACTTGAATGCTGCAGTTGATATAGATAAAATAAGCAAAAACATGGAGCTCAGCCCGTTGCGTAGTCAAAATAACGTGACTGGCACGTGTGGAGTTATTAGCAGCAAAAAGAGCGTGGTAAAAAATTCTGCCCATGCCATAGCAAATACCAAACCACATTTAAGAGACAGCAATTGCCAAATTTTTTCCCCTTCTATTGTCCGGTTTCAATACACTGATATTTTGCCATGGTTTTTATATTGTGTTTCACATCCTACTGCTTCTTATCCATCTGTCATTCTCCACTTTTTCCTAGAACACATACCCGGCCTCCTTCTTTCAGCCAACACAAGCTGTAGCCATTGAACTTCTAGAACTGAATAAAAAAGTGCACACACTAACATATTTTCTTTACTTTCCCTCTGTCTTCAACACTTTTATACACATACATATATGAAGCAAAAAGTTCAGCTTGCCCATCTTCTCAGGATGGACCTTTTCCTGTCAAATTAGTTCGAGTACATCGAGGCATATTAGGTACAGACCTTATACATCAAGACATATCTGGTCTGAAAAAGTATAGCAAGGTATATTATATCTGAAAAAGGCTGTAAACCCAAAGAAAAGGAACGTAAGACGAGATCACCAAGAGAAGGACAATATAAAGGGAAAAGAGAAACAAGAGAATATGGAGAGAAGATGCGCAATTAAAAAAAAGAGTCACGAAGGGAATAGCGTCCCTTCTTTATTTAGTTATATACGGAGTCTGGACTGTTTGATTCAAGCACAAAGAGGTCTTTACACAGCTTCTTCAGTAAAATACAAATGCGTTGGGCAAGAAATTTATAAACCTGAAGAGCAAAGCTTGTCCAGATCAGAATTAGAAAGCCCAGGAAGCTTTGTAATACTTAGCACAAATAAATTGAGTATTGTTTGTTCATGCTCTGAAGAGACAAAGGCTTTCCTAGCAAACCCAACATGTCAACATTTCTTTAGAACCAGTAACTCATTATATTCATTCACCTTGCAGAATCAAACAATAGGAGACCCTGGAGCCTATGTATCACAGGTCTCAATTGGATTTCGTTGGTGTTGTTGTTGTTTTTGTTGCGGTTTTTTGGTTTTTTTTACTGAGACAAGTTACAGGAGAAGTGAAATTCTCAGAACTGTATGAAGCTTTGTGTTATATTTTGCATTTGACTTGTGTTGCTCTATCTGCATGAAGCAAGGAAGGAAGATGGCAGAAGGAAGTTACTGATCTGGTATAAAAACTCTATTCATGCCCCCCATGGTCATCACTGTGATTTCATCTTGGACTAAATGAAAAAAACCTTACTAGAGCATAAATAGGGAGCTATAAAGATACTATACCCATACAAAGTAATCACACTAAATCTCAAAACACAGGAAGCTCTAGTATTACACTGCCAGATAAACTTAGCTGCAGGTATATGTGAGTGCTACGAAGCACCACATGAGCTTCCCTTGGCTGCCAGCTGTCCCCAGGGCTGGCACCAATTTGCTATCAGGAGGCAGATTCACATCACAGCACTGCCACGTTTCTCACTCCATTTCACCTGATGTCAGTGTCAGGGTCACATGAACCTGCTGCTGGACAAGCACAGGCACTTTGTCCTCAGGAGCAAAGGGAGGCTGGAAAGACGCACACAGAGCAGGACAGCATCTGGCTCCTGGCTTTTTTTTTCATCTCTTGCTACCAAACTCAATCTCTCGAGCTATGATAACAGCTTGCCCCAAAGCAGAAACAGAATTTTGTTTTGACTTAGAGTACCTTCATATTTAGACACTTAATGATCAACTGGACTTGTAAGCAGATGTGGATAAAGCTACAATGTGCATAAGAACAAACAAGCAAAATCCATTCTTTTAAAAACCCTGCCAAAAGGGTAAGTAAGGCTCAACTGAAACAACACACAGATGTCAGGAGGGAAAAATAAATAACTGTAATGGCTCATGGCCACATGCAAATTGTGGCCATATTTCCCTTGGGCCTCTCCCTCTCTCATCATGCTGTCCTGAACTGATTTCAGTCTAACAACCCAAATGTATTGCTCAGAAAGACATAGTGATCCCTCCCTCCTTCTAAGATGATGTTAAAGAAAAAAAAAAAAACAACAAAAAGGAAAATCTCCTGGTGCCTCCCAAAAGAGTAAGTTTGGTTGGTTGGTTTTGATTGTTAGATCTTGTTTGTTTGTATGTTTGTTTCTATAAGATGAAACAAGAAAGAAAGAAAAAAAGATGTAGAGGACCTACAGAGAGGAACAGTGAGCAGAGGATGAGAGCTGAAGAAAACAAGTACTTTTGGATGAAATGGGTGATGAAAGAGAATGATGTACAAGTACAGATGATCACGTCATCCTAAGTTTGAAAAGAAATAAAAAGGTACAAGCAGCAGAAGGTAAACAACCCTGGCAAACTCTGTTAGGGAAGAGATGAATCAGAACACATCCATGGTTGGAGGGAGAAGCTGTAGAATTATCTGGAGAAGTCTGAAAGGAGCATGTACCTGCTAGGATTAGGGCCCATAAAGAGCCATTTCTCTCTCTCACTGCTGCCCAGAGCTCTCCTGCAGGAGCTAGGCAGCTTCAGCGAAAAACTGCTGAAAAATACACTAATTTGCTCTTGAAATTAACTAAATTGCACCATGGAATTAATGCTGCTAAAGAAGGATCCAGAGAGAGGGAAATGCCAAAACATGAAGAGCGTGTGGATGCGAACCACAGCAGTGGGTGCGCTGTGCCCCCCAGGGAAAGGGGAGCACCACACTGCATGGCCACAGTCTGCGGAGATGCTAAGCCACAGCAAGCAGTTGCCAAGACCTCTGTGGTGTGATCAACACATTTGCTGTCATTCCATTCATCCTCCTCAAACACCAACTGATTTTAAAGAACAGTGTCTTTTCTAGAGTAACATCTTTCTACCACTGTGACTCCTCGCTTTATCTTTTATCCTAGTTCTTTCTCCTTAACACATTTTCTGCACTGATTTTTAATTGGGCCCTTTAAAGAAGACCAGATCCACAGAGGCAATCCTGCAAATCATAAGCTATTTTTGAATCTTAAAGCCCACCTGAGAAGGAACACCAAGAGGCAATGATGAACCACGATGAAAGGTTTTCCCTTAATCTACTGTCCTACACTACCACTGTAGGATCTCAGGTGGCCATACGGAAGAAATCAAACTTTCAAAGTGCTCGGCATCATCTGCGTACTTGTATCGGGCTGGTGCTGCATTGCAAATAATGCTCCAGCAGATGGCACCGTGAAGTGACTCCAAGAGGGCTGGATGGAGCCCTCCCTGAGAGGGGAGAAACGTGGGGGATGGATTTTCTCTAGCCACAGCATTGTTCCTGCACAAAAACTCAACTCTGGCCTTGGAGAGAGGACACTTTTCCCTCTTCTGGAGATGGCTAGTCCAGTCCCTGCGCTCAGAGTGGCCCCTCTTTGTTTGAGATTTGCAGTCAGTAAATTCTACTGGGAACGAAAGGAAATAAGCAGATAACAGTCCCACCCAGACAACAGCCAAAATGTTACTTTTTTTTTTTTTTTTAAGATGCTGTATTTCACTGTGAGAATTCGAGTTCAAAATGTCTCAAAATGGTGAGGCAATTGGGATTTTCCAAGTGTGGTCTGCTGGATCGCACTATGGTCTCCACTAATATTGACATGAAAAGGACAAAAAAAAAATAATCTCTGTATCTATCTTTCCTGTGAGCTCTTTACCTTCTTCCACTGGTTTCAGTCTCTACTGAAGGCATGTAGGGCTCAGGAGGCACAAGCACCTACAAGAATTTTGGTATATCATTTTCATCTCAGCACTCATTTCCATAAACAACTCACAACTCCCAGGAATGAGACTAGGTCTTCATTTTCAGCTCTCAAAAGCTTGGAATGGTTTCAAGAATTTCTTCACCTCCCCAAGCTGGTATGACCAATTTTCTGTCTTTAAAAGCATTTAAGAAAAATTAGTGATGGCTTTTTAGTGCATTGAACTGGAATTACATATAAAATTGGCTGCACGGCCATAATGCTGGGTGGGAAAAGGAAACAATTTGAGGATAAACTACCAATTACTCTTGTATGTGACTGGTATTTGTATATCTCTAAGTGTACTCATTCTTACTTCCCTGAATGCAATAAAATGGGAGTGGGAGATGTAAGGCAGGGGAAGACTTCATTTTGCAGCAGTTCGTGTGGCATTTTAAAGCCACGTCAATTAAATTAACTTTAATATTATTTGTTATTTCCTGTATTTAATTTACTTGAAAATATTATAGCAAATGGCAAGGCACATATTAATACATCTGTTTCCAGAAATCACTCCCTTATGCCCACAGATGTTCAAAGGCTGCACTTCTAATTGCTGGCAGACACACATAATTTGGGAAAATTTCTTAGTAGGAAGGAGATTGGAAAAGGCAACGAGAATATGGGTTCCAGTTATGTGCAGTCCCCACAGTCATTAAGAACACCTACATGCTTAACTTTATTTAACAACAGCAGACTGCAAAAGCTAAATATTTACAGAAAAGTCTTGGCTGGATCAGGGCTTTAACCAAACACAGGACAGACAAATGACAGAAGGAAGAGAGACATATCATCTCAAGTGAGAAGCCCATGCTCATGCTGGAAGCCTACAGCCCAGCTCAGCTCTCTTTTTTCTTGTTCCAATGCCTGAAGCCTGAGATCATTCATTCCCTGAACTTCCTCTTGTGTACACCACATTAAAGGTGGAAAAAATAATTTATTTTTTCATATTCTGCTCCTAAAAATTGAGAAGACAACTAAAAATGCCCTGAACAACAGAATAGTTACTGTCTCCAAGCATGTTCTCTGGTGATCAAAGGCACTTTCCAGCAAAAGGACTCATTAAACTGTGAGCCTATTGTAACTATGGAAATAACCCATAAATGAAAATAAAGAGACTCAAATTATGGCAGGGCAATCTATAGAGTAAATCATCAGCTCTGTAGCAATACTTCCAGCACATTTGTTGTCTAGCAACTTAACCACTTGTGGAGTGCAAAAGGTAATGAAGATAATTATAACCACTTGTGGAGTGCAAAAGGTAATGAAGATAATTATCTGTCAGTGTATTGGCTGCAACAAAAGTAAGTCTGGGCCTCTCTGGAATCTCCACATGCTGGACTAAAGCACAGAAGACTGTGAAGAAGTGATCTTGTATCATGTTTTAACAAAGGAAAATCCACCTACCAGAGAAAGACAGAACAGAACTGAAAGAAAGAACAGCTTCATGGTGAAAGCTGGCGATTACTAAAACCTGAAAGATTTTTGGGTTTTATTATATGTCTCCCCATCGGCAATGAAAATGGATCAAACATACACAAAAAAACCCAAACAGCCCGAAACACAAAAGCAGCCATACCCACAAAAATCCCATATCCCAGCAGAAAAACCAACCAGACAGGCTCTGTAGCACGGGATAGTTTGCCCCTTTCTGATGGGACCACGTCGCAACCTTCCCAGGCTGCGTGGTGCTGCCAGTAGGATACACAGAGGGACACTCCAGCAGGTGCAGAGCAGGCCCCCCCTCGGCCACAAGCAGGGGCAGTGAGGGGACAGTGCCCTCCTCTGCAGCCCGTCACTGCTGTGTCACACCCCACCGTGCGTAGCAGCCGCCTTTGGGCTGGAGCGGCAGCCCCGGCCAGCTGGTCCCCACCTCTGCCTGAACTGGACTGCTGTGGAGTGGAAGGTCAGCCAGCTGCGGTGGGACCCCAATGGACACCTGGAAGGGGAGGAAGGTGGGAACTGCAGGAGCAATAGCAGCTCCTGAATTTTCATTTGGAATGAACTGCTGCATCTAAAATAACAAACCTGTGCTCACGAGCAGGCTGCAGGTAAATGACCCCCAGTCACAGCACAATGTCACCGGCAGGCCCACATCTGTATTTCCATCACTGCACACATCCTTTTGCGGCTGCTATTTCTAGAGGCAGCAGTGGCAGCCTTTACCTGATCAGCAGCTCAAAATAGCAGCAGTAGGCAGCATGGGCAGCGTCTGACTACAGTCGTGCGCTTTGGGTCTGAGGTTTTCCTGCACTACTTGTATGGATCTACTAAGTGATGCTTACAGTGAATAGGTGGTTACCCTGAAGAGTATAAAATTTAAATAACTGGATCTTTCATGGAAACAAAGCTGCAAAAATAATCCTTCTGCGACTTTAAGGGAACATAAAAAAAAGGTGTCTGGCTAAAGAGGTTTTATGTGGTATTTTCACTTCCCTTAGTGAGGGCTGTGCAATAAACGTGAAAAAGACAGATAAGCAAGAAGCTGAGATAGGATCAAGGACATGTCATATTATAGCAATATGGGTTAGCGTGGCCCTGGGAAACAACTTTTTGAAGCAACTGATTACTAGAGAAGTGAATTAAGAAAGTCATCAAAAAAGACCCTTTTAACTATTATTTGTTCCTGCTCTGTTTAAGACCCAAACTAGGTCTGAATAAGCTGTCCAGGTTATACGATAAATGGCTGTGCCCTGCAGATACATTAAAACATGTCCCAGATGCTGTTAGCACTTAACTTCACTGCACTAACATTTCTTGCCTCGCTGGTAGTCTGACTGCTATGCTGACTAAATTCAAGAGCTGTCTCAGAGAAAGTTAGTTTTTCTGGTTAGCTTCCACATCATGTTGTTCTTGGCTCTGCCACCCATTTCTCTTATTAACTGAAGTTACTTAGAGAATGATGAATTCTGCATGATTACTCAGGACAAAGTAGCAATATATCTTTTCAATAGGATTTCTGCTACCATATGCCTTTGTTTCTCAGTTTTGTACACATAATGAGAAAACAAGATCTAAAAGGAGCAGGAGTAACTTACCTGTTCATTTTTGGTCAGTCTTGTTTTGTTATGTATGTCAGATGTAACCAGGTTGAATCCATGTTTCTCTGATAAAATTCTCAAAAGCAAAACCACAGTTCGACTCCCACACTTTCCAACTCTGTTGTAGACCACCTGACTGGGGAAAGGAAGTACCTAAAGAAAGATTGAAAAAAATGAATTCAGTATATCAATACTTCTGTTTCCGTGTACCTCTGAATCACATGTTCTGACCTTAAGCCAACAGACACACAGAGAATTTCTAGGGCCCTGCCCAGGTCAGAAGCATCCGCTTCCTCTAGCAAGATAGAAGCTCTTCAGAAGAGAAACTGCATGGCTCAGGGAGGTGGCTAGGTGAGATTTCCCCCTTGCGATGCAGTTAAAATGTAACAGATGGGCAACTACTCCAGAAATACTCTGTAACTGTTGGTAATGACCCTGAGCTTACTGCTTGCTATTTCAATGCAAATAGTCCACTGAAGATGACTATCTCCCACAAAAAGAATTAAAAGGAGTGAATTTGCACTACAGTTTGGCAACTCAGAGTCAAGCTGACATAATGCAAGAGGAATGCTTCAATTGCAGAACTTCAGCTTAAAAAGAAACAAAAGAAACCAAACAACAAGCAGTTGCACAAAGCTAAAATTAATCAACTCTTTTAATTTCAAATATAAACATGAATCTTTCAAACACACTCAGAGAACAAATCATGCCGATGGCCAAGGATCTACCTGCAGAATAATCAACACAGGGCCACAGGGGGCCTGAGGCCAACTGGCACAGTCTGATCATCTCTGCACAGGTAATGTTCATTAAACCCCAAAATAGAACAGCCACATCCAACCTGGCCACTGGGAATGGTGTCCAGCCCACACTAATTCTTGCACCCTGCTCTCCTCCCCAGGAAACCAGAACAAGTGAGAAGTAATTCAGTGTCTCATAGTACGACAGATGCAGCCCTATTCTGTTCCTGGATGATGTCCATGGGCTATTGTTTCAGCAAAAGGCATTCTGAAGTCACACTATTGCTCTAGACAAGTATTTGCCGTATAGCATAGAGCAGCATATGATAATCTATATTTATTTCCCAGAGGAAACTGTTTCCAAGCCTTCAAATTGGCTAACAGAGTCAGGAGCTCACAGTTTCACCCACAGTGGCGCATACAGAGCACTTCAGGAAGGATCATTTTTCTATTGAGACGATGACACAAAATGTTTGCTGACACAGGGCCTGCACCTGAGTTCCAGCACAAGGAAGGGCCAAAGTGATGGTGTGTCTCAACACATTGTTACTTCTGCTGTGGATGCCATCATGTTCTCCCGGCAGAAGGATTTCTAACATAAAAGCAGTCAGATGAGGCATATGGCACTTTTCAGTGCAGAGTACTTCTTCACTGCATTTGAACAGCTAATAGATCTTTATCAGGGAAGCAAAATGATTCCTCAGGCAACCCTTCGGACTACTTTCAAAGAGAACTGCCAACTAGAAAGAAAAAAAGGAAAAAGTCTGTATTCCCTTACATTCAATGGGAACTTACTGGCACTTTGCTCTCAGTGTTACACTTCACGACCAAATGAATATTACCACTGTTACTGGGTTGCAATGTTTAGGACATCCTGCACTGCAACATAAATGTGGAGGCCATTTTTCTCCAAATTACCTTGGGAAGGAGTAGTTATTGGGTGATCATGGTCTGAGTTAAGCTTTCCAACTTGCAGGACATCGCATCTGCTGATTCAGCAAGCAAAGAAGGGCCTCTCAAGGCCCATACAAACCCCACACAATGCACCAAGTCTTACTATTTTCTAACATTTTTATAGGGTTTTCTGTGAGAAACATAGCCCCCATATATCTTTATCAATCTTTCCTTCAGAAGCCTTGCTTCCTATGAAACGCAAAATCTGAGCCTCAATTATTAGAGAACTCCAAAGGTGATGAATTTAACATCTCTGTGCTACAGCTGTAGCAAACCTTTCCCAAAACTACTGTTAAGGATGTCTGGAAAGTTAGTATTTCAACACATTTTATTATGCTGATTATCACACCGTAATGAAAAAGAACACGAGCCCTATTCCGGATTGTCCCCTTTTTGGTTCATTTCTTCGCACAACAAACACTAGCATCACTATTTGTCACAGCCCTGCAGCACCATCCGCACCTCCCTGTAACCTGTATTATGGGAATTACTCCTCTGCTCAGACATATGCTTTTGGAATACTTTGCTGTGTAAGAAAGTGAGAGTCTTCAAGAGAAATGATAAGTAGATGCTGACAAGTGCCAGTGAAGGAGCAAGAGCACACACACTACATGTTTGCCTAGCATGCCAGAAAGCAGATGAATGATGAGAGCTTGTAGAGTTATGGAAATATTTTAAAATGCTTCATAATTATTAACTGCTTTGATTTTCCTAGCAGTTTGGACTAGGCAAGATAGTGAGCAAAATTTTTTCTTTATTAGTACTTCAGTCAAGTACAATTTTGCTGCATACAGATTACACTCAAGTTCTAATTAAATCCTTGACTGGATTATCCACTTTCTTTGGGTGAATCTTATAAATATAATTCTTTAAAAACCAGATAAAATTAAAGCAGGCCTTTGTAAATCCTCTAAGCGCAAACAACTTTATCAGCTTGAAAAACTGACAGTAGTTACCGAGTTTGGCCAGTTCTCACATTTGTTTCTGAAACTCACCTTCCTAGGTAGCACAATTCTGTTCTGCACACAAACAATAACCATGGTAACCCCCAAAAAGAAACCACAGCAAATACTCACTGCTGATAAAGGAACCTGAAATAAAGGGCTGAATGCACTTAGGTCCGATCGGACAGGATTCAAGATAAACACTACAGCTCAGAGCTCACTTCAGAAGAACAATCACGAGTGGTAACCAGAACTTCCCTTACAGGACTGCTGAATGTGGTCGGCTTCAGGAGTGCACTCCCGAAGCTCTGCTCGTGTTTCATCTGTTTACGTCACCACTGCACTTATCACATCGAAATGCCCCGAAGGGTATGCCCAGTGCACAAAGCCACGCAGTACACAGGCTTTTGCTGTACAAGCAAGTATTTGTTTAACGGGACCAGTTCCCTTAGGATGCTGCAAATCTGCTCTCTGCACTTAGATAATGTCAAAGTTATTTCTCAGGAGAAGAAATACCTCTTCCAGAAACATGAGTTTGTAGCAGGCAAAACTAAAAATGCAAGAAATGGAACACTTCTCCAGAGAGAAACTTTCTTTTTCCCCTCATGATACCCACAAGAGACTCAGACAATACAAGAGATGGTGGCAGAGAAGGCACTTGAAAAGAAGGCTCCTAATGTATCAGCAGAAACAAGGTGGAAAACAGCAGCTGGACATTTACAAAATGCTAACTGGATTACATGTTATTACAATAAGAGTAGGTATCATATAGACTGACTAAATGCTGAAGTGATGCTCTGGCAACTTGATATTCATGTAACAATATATACAATTTCAAAATAATCGCAGAGTGACTTTATTGAGCACTGCATCAAAGCCCAGAGGTAATATAAACAATTTAAACATAAAATTCGCTTCGGTGTTACATGAATTAGCACTTACAGCCATAAAAAGTAAAACCCACAGTGTAATTACAACAGCTCTCTCCAGGGGTTTGGAAAGCTATATGACAATTTACCTGTCAGTTCAAATAGTTGATTTTTTTCCGTTTGTTCCACAGTTAAAGATGTCAAGAACCGTTGTGAATGAAATCAAGAAGAAAAAGCAAGTTTAACCCCAAATGAGCTTGCATTACAAAAAATGACTGTCAAGTACCTCTGCAGAGAGGCCTGCCAGTCTCAGAAAGGGAGCCATTCAACAGATAACCTGTCAAAAGCCCAGGCTTTAATCTACATTGGGGGCTTTGTCTACCGATAAATCTCTGCACCATTTAAAAAAAAAAATGGGATGGATAAATACTTGCAGTGCCAGTGATGTAGGGATTCACCCACAGGCCTAAATCATTCCACTTCTACTGAGACAAATCTAGTACAAGTTTGCCCATTTGCCAAAAATTTCCCAATCCAGGTACAAGCTGCCCAAATGTCAGTCTCTGACTCATGTCAGAGAGACGTGTTCTCAGAAAGCAATCCATTACATTCACAGCTTCTGCAAGTAAGTGCCCTGTGTCCTCATATGCAAGTAGGGCCAGAAGCAGATGCTAGAATTGGCTTCTCCTTTCTGGGCAGACACGAACCTGTGGTCAGGCAGTGCTCCGTGTTTATCAGGTGAATAAGGCCAACCAACACAGACAGTACCGGTAAGATTGTGGAAACAATTTAACATTTGCTGACACATCTTTATACAGCATCACACCTTCCCAGTCCAACCTCTTCATTTTCTTTTCCTGTCCAACTGGGACAGAACTATAAGAATTTTAAAAATGGCTTAATTGGTCAAAGGAATGGTCCATTTGACTCATGAGAGGAGCATGACACTCATAAGGTAACTACAAACCTGAGAGCTGTCAGCAGTCCATTTCTCTCCAGTGTTTCTCCTCCTCCTCCAGTGTTCCCAAAGATGACATATGGCACGTTAGAAGGCACATCCTTGCCTGCCACCTGAAGAATTTCTTACACAACTTGTTCCAGAATTTAGTTACCCACCATGCATTTAACTTTTAGTTCATCTTCTACCATTTCCAGAGAATATCTGTTCTCACATTGTGGATTTCATGAAGACAGATCAGATAATTATTCAGTCATCAGCTTTGAGATCTTAGATGCACTGGATGCCTCTTTTTAACTGAGGTTTTTCACAAGCCTGCCATGGTCTTTAAAGACAAACTCAAAGGCCAGTAAGAGATAGCCTTCCAAACTTAAGTTCAGGAATTGCTGCTCAAAATCTCCTTCCAAACAAGTATCAACTTGCTCACTTTTAAAGCAATAACAACGAGAAGTTGCTAACACAAAGTTATGTCAGCAGAAAACAGGCCAGAAGAATGAACGAGGGAGTAAAAATAAATTACTAGCTAGCATCCTCCTTCCCCATCTCAACCACACAGCTCCACTTATATCAACATTCACCTGTAGAGTGTAGTGATGCTAGACAGGGATAAGCTTTTGGAATTAACCAACTCTAAAGCACACCAGACAGCATGGTCTTCTCTATGGGTCACTGAAAATACACTAGAAACCACAAGAAAAGGTAAGGACGAAATTTGTTTGTTTTCAAAGTTTAAATGCCGTGTAGCTGCAGTGGAGCATTGAAAATAAGGCAGAAGAAGAAACAGAATATTCTTCTGTTGCATTTTCATTAAGAAACTAATTTAATTTTAAAAGGATGACTTCCCCCCCCACACCACAAACAATGCATTTCATCTGTTAGACAGATGACATATTTGGAAGACTAAGTTAAAATGCGTTCTCTAATGGTTCAACATCCCTAAGTACCAAGATAAATTGAAAACATAAGCATGGAGCACAAGCAGCAAAAGGAAACTTGGTTGTAGACAGTCCTCAAATTTATTAAGACTAAAGAAAAGCATTACTATGAAGTGTCTGCCAAAGCCTATGGTCCCTGATGTGTCCCACAAGACAGATCTGTGTAGCCAAAATCAAAGCTTCCAATAATTTTTTCTGTGAAGAAGCACTGCACACTTACAAATCTAAAAAGATCTCAGTTCAAAGCATAGTAAAGTACGCCCATTAAGTCTCAGATCAGGCCCTATTACAAGACACTGTGGCTATAGAAACAACAATAACATCAACAGCAACCTGGGAAAATTACAAAGAAAAGGTCAAAGATCCAGTTTTCAATGTTCAAAGTTTTGGATACATTCTGTCAACACATTTGGGTTCGCTCATCTTATACTTTACCCCTGATCTACTAGTCTACAACAGCAATTGCAGCAGAACAAAACCTCTGCACCCTCAATCTGCTGCACAAGACTCCCCACACCACAGGGAGGGCACAACCAGCTTTATTTCAGGCACGTGAAGTTACAGCAACACAGCAACATTCAAACTTGGCACATGCATACGAAGAGTCAGACAGGGTGGTAGAAAGCAGATGCTCTGTTCCCTCAGCAGTTTCAGGTACTCACTGACGTTAGGCAGCCTCTGGAGGAGTGACTGGCACTCCTGGCTTTCCTCACCCAGCAACACTCACTTGTACTTAAGTGATGGCAGCTCAGTTCCAGTTCCTTTCAGGGACGAAGCAGGTGAGAGGGAATCACCCTACCAAATGGACAATTGCTTGGGGGATGGGGTACAACCACAGCCTCTAGATCGATCAAATCTTTTTGGCCTTTCTTAACAGAGCATGCTTTTCAACCTCTTCTTCATTCTTCTTGCTTTCCTCTGCAGTTTGCAACTCATTCACCTCTTTTGGGACCAAAATCAGATATAGTGGTGTATCTTGTCTCCCTGGTGCCAAGGAGAACTGAACAGTTATTGTTCATGTCTTGCATACATCTCTTTTTAATACATCTCAGGATAGAATTTAGAAGAATCAAAGCATGTCACTACTATAGAGAGGGGTGCAGAACAAAGCTAATGCTCTTTTTCTTCTTTACCCTACATGAGTGAATGCAGATTACAACAGAAAAAGAACTGGAAGGCCCTCATTAGCTTTCTTATAAAAAGCAGTATATTTATCTCTTACTTTTTAAGTTAATCACTTGGTGGAAGTTATCTTTCTGGTATGCACCGACCTCATAAGAAGATAAAGGAGATGAATTATCTAAGAACATGGTTCACTGATACTGGTATTTGTTGAGAGAACTAGCACGAGTTCAGGTAGGTTAAGAATTTTAGTGCCACTTTAATTACCCCATTTTCCACTGGAAGGTTTACCATGTAATATCAAAAAACCCTTAAGCTGCAGAATTTGTGCAGGACTGATTTTAACTCCAGAGCAGCATCACGCTATATGTATCTTGGAACTGTAAAGTTTAAAACTGCTGTTTTTCCTTCTGAGCTCAGGGTTTTGTACATTCTGTGATGTGCTCAGAACACACTGGCACAGTTATTCTCTGTTTAAGTAGTAAATCCTATCACATTCGACCCACATGTTTATATTGGATGCCTGCAAAATGAGAGATATTAAGTAACTAAGCCTGGTTTTAAAACTTTTTATAATACTTCACAGCGCTGGCATTCCCTTAAGTAACCTCACTACCTTATGGCTGTTTCTATCCTTCCAATGCAATATTCATGAATTCACCTTGGGAGCCAATAATATTGGATTTGAATGTGGTGAGTGGTAGACTGAATAATTTATTCCTCTGTATGCACTCGTCTTTCTTCACATTAAGGTTTAACTCTTTGGTAGCTACTGGGGCTATTGATGAGGCTGCAGCTAATGCAGCAACTCATGGTTTCACCACGGCCGAAGATCTGTCACGCTGCATTTCTGTTTGCCCTTTACTTTAGGCTCCCTTTCAGTAACTCCACATTCTGTTTTAAAGTCTCGAGCATGCTTGTCTTTTCCACTTATTTTGCACAGACACTTTATAAATCACAGTATGAAAGAAAGGTTGTTTATAGCCGTAATTGGATTTTAATTTTGTAAAACAGGCCAGTTCTGCTGGACTGTAACCCACAGCCTCTTTACTGATGAGCTGTCTCTCTGAGGTGGTCTTGCTCTGTGTACTTGTAGGAACTCAAAGGGAGTTCCATCACAGCTCCCGCAGGTAACAGATTCAAATCTAGTTCATGGCATGGTCTCTTTGCCTGGAAGCAACGACACCAAGAAGCACCTACAGGAAGCACAACATGTTGCTAGCCAACTCTTCCAGAAGAACCACAGCTCAGCAGATATCACTGTGTCATCTAAAATGACTCAAGGGCCCAAAATACTTTTCCTTACAGACCACAATCCCTGTCTTGAGTCACAAATGGATCTTGTGGCGTTGAAGACGACACGCCACAGGCAATAATAGAGGAGGCCCAGCATAAAGTGCTCCCATTTCACTCTTCTGCACTTTGAAATTATTAATCTGACTTGCTCAGAGGCAAACCAAACCTCATTCCTGCTGACCAGGGCATGACTCCATTTCAACGGAGGGAGCTTCTCCTTGCATCTACTGAAAATCCCCAGTAGTGCCAGCCACAAAAGCCTCCACACGCCTCCAGGACATCGGGATGCTGTGGATGCTGTCCTGAGAGCTATCTTTTCATAAGCACACTTGCCCAAACTCCTCCTCCACCCGAATCACCGTGATACTGCCACTCTCACACAGATGTCTTCAGCCCAATCATGAAACCCTGTCCTCTTCGCCTGATGTTTTGACTCTACTTTTGGCCACGTGGAGGCACATTCACAATCTCATATCTGATAAGCTCACGGCCCTTATCAGAACATTTCACTGCTATTTACAGTTTCCTGAACTAAACTTTATCATTTTTTAAAGCCTGCCAGGACCTACCAGCTCATCTTCAAAATCATGAGGCTTTCAAAATTATACTAGAATTCTTATTTGGTTGTTGTTTTCTTCAGTTTTGTAAGATTCCCCAGCATCCCAAGTTCCAGATTTTTTTTTTTCCTTCAAACATCAGAGCTAAGAAGATCCTTTCAGTTCAGGATTTAAGACTACCATTAACAAATGTAAGACTTGTGGTAGAAACGTGAGTGGTACTCAACTGAGTTTCAAGGCTTAGCAAGATTAACTGAATCGATTTGTCAGTTTCAAAAGATACTCCGTCATGTTACCCCTATGCAGAAGGGCAGATTTTTGTTTTTCCACTGAAGGTTTAGGTCATCCAGACCCAGCTGCAATTGGATTTTGGTACTATAACCCAGTACTGCATCATAAAAAGATAATGAAAGTGGTTATGATTGAGTTGCCATGACCTTCTCGTATGCTGGGCTAGTTTATGAATACTTTCCTATCACAGAAAGAAGAAAAAGAAGAGAGGAATGCACTAGACAGCTGGAAATCTAAACTGTAATCTCTAAGAGATATTCACGTGCTGCGTAATAATCTGCACAGATTATTTGCAGGTGAACAAAGATCATCTCAAAATGGATTATGTTCTAAATTTCAGTGAAAGCACGGAGCTTTACTAGCTTCAGAATGGTGACGATTATGCCCTGTGTACTTTTTTAGCTACAGTATGTGACGTAGAACAAAACCTACGGGTTGCAAATTTTGTGATATTAGAATTTTCCTATTTTGGGTAACAGTGGGTAGGCTGCTGTGTTAATGCCAGAGGCCAGCAAGATTCACCGTTAACCACACACAAAGTGTGGCAATTAAAGTACCAACCAAAAGACAAAATATTTTCCAAGCATCTTTGAAATTAGATGAAAACTACAGACCTACTGTAGTAGTCACAAATCCTGCATACCTGCTGTCTCCCTAAGTCTTTCAAAATTGAAAGGCTGCAAATATCAGGCTTAGTAAAAATCCAGCTTGCTACTGTTTACATTTTTGCAGGACATCAGCATGCACAGTATCCCTCAAAGATTTATCTTCTTGTGACAGGCAATCTGGCTTTAATTTCCCAAGTCTCTCTGAACCTCCATTTACCATCAGTCAGCCTCCCCATAGCAACACCTTTCTGATATTCTATAAACTCAAGAAGTATTAAAAAGTAAGTAATCATCTCTATTTTGGTCAATCATGGAATCAAGTGGTTGTTTTATCCTTAAGATTCTTGAGCAATAAATTAATACGAACAAAACAAACAAATTAGTGCTTCAGTACAATTCAAATATTTTTATGATCCAATTCACTCTTAATCGTACAGATTCAATTCTAGCTTTTGGATACATCTCCATACTACTATTGTGCTATTTCATTCACTACCTGCTTCAGCAGGATTGCAAAGAATTATGAATAACAGACAATGGGAAAATCCTCTGTAAAAACCAGATTTTTCTTCCCTTGAGATAACTGTCATTTAGAGGGAATGAAAATACAGTTTTAAAAGAACATAAACCAATTATTCTACAGATATTTTACACTTTGTAATGGCTTTAGCTGGAGTAGAGTTAATTTTCTTTACAGTGGCTACTATGGGGCTGTTTTGAATTTATGCTGAACAGAGCATAAGTATAGAGATATTCTGTTATAATATAGAGTGGGTTTTTTTTCTTTTTTTTAATTGCTGAGCAGGGCTTACACAGAGCCAAGGTCTTTTGGGAAGTAGACTGGGGGGGCCTGGGAAATTGGGAGGAGATACAGCTGGGATAGCTGATCCCAACTGGGATATCCAAAGGGATACTCCATATGACATCATGCTCAGTACATAAAGTGGGGAGAACTAGGAGAAAGCAGGGATGTTTGGAGTGACGGTGTTTGTCTTCCCAAATAACCATTATGTGTGATGGGGCCCTGCTCTCCTGGAGGTGGCTGAACACCTGCCTGCCCATGGGAAGCAGTGAATTAATTCCTTGTTTTGCTTTGCTTGTGTGGGTGGCTTTTGCTTTTCCTATTAAACTGTCTTTATCTCAGCTCATGAGTTTTCTACCTTTTACCCTTCCCATTTTCTCCCCAATGCCGCTGGTGGGGAAGTGAGTGAGCGGCCATGTGGGGCTTGGTTGCTGGCTGCGTTAAACCACAACACACTGCTTCTAGTAACCTGAGGGAAGTGGAGAAACACTTTATGGGCTTTTTTAAATCATAGTATTTTATTGACCATACCAGGCTTAAAAGCTCAGTTTTACTGTAAAACAGTGCTTCAAACTATAAAGGGGATCTTTGTGGTTAAGGCACCTAGTGAATTCTCTCCTAGTATTTTATCAGCCAGGTACTGAGCCTGGTAGCCAGAGGAAATTACTTACTCTGTTTTAGTGTTGCTAAATTCTGACAATTTTTGCTAGCTGAAAATTTGTACACTGCACAATAATCTCAACTCTTCATTTTATAAGCAGGATAGAATATTTTTTAAATCACTGAAATCTTTCCCAACCTGCCCTGGAAGGACTGCTTTAAAGATTATCCATCAATTTTTCAATTAAAGCTAAACAGAGTTTCAACTCTATCAAAAACACACACACTACTACTCATGCTCTTAAAATCCCTAGTAAGAAGATACCTAAAAGGAAACAAATCTTGCTTGTTTTTAAGCGTTGTGGGGTTTGTTGTTTTGGGGTTTTTTTGTTTGTTTGGTTAGTTGGTTTTAAATCAAGCACTTCATCCCTAACAGATCAATCACTTAAGACTGTAGAGGGCTGAAGGGTTAAAACCATGTTCTCGTAAGCGATGGCTAGAACTAAAACACCAGTTCAAATGAAACAGGAAGTAACCACTAAAAAAACAAATAATCAAAACTAAAAAAAATACACAGCTCTTGGCCATTATCTTAATACTATCCAAATACTTGGAAAAAATAAAACTGACATAAACCTGATGAACATAAAAACTCAGTGTAAAGGGGGCAATACTAAAATAATCTTTTAGTATGATTTGAAGTCATATAAAAAAGAATAAATAATCTAGTTGACAAGGGAGAGTGACAAGGACTGGGGACAGCATATACATACCAAAGGCCACTCAAGGATTCTGCTACCTTTTCCCATAGCGGTGAACATGGTGTTGGCTAGGTTAAGGATTGGACCTGATGACCTTAGAGATTTTTTCCAAATGATTCTACAATGCTATGGTCATCTTGCTCCATAAGAAAAACATGAACAATTAGCACATAATTACCAGCTAAGAACTGAAAGAATGGTGAAAAGAGTATTTATCCACTTTCCAGCTTTAAACCAATAAAATCAGATCAAATTTATTTTGTGTATGCCTTTTATTTCTATTCATTTTGACCTGATCCTGACCCCCATCCATTTCTGTACTCATTTAAACTTTGAAGCACTGTCACATATGCTAAGTGTAGGGTCTTGCTGACACCAGCTGCCAAAAGACACTGGGTCCATGACAGGCATCCCAAGGGAAAACCATCAGGAAAAGGAGAACAGACTACCTCGATGTAATTTATCTGTAAGCTATGTGGACAGCTCCCTCACAAATACAGATGCCATCTCTACTGAAAGACGGGCATATCCTGATGCTCTTGCCAAGTTCTCAGGGAAAAACTTTCAATCAATAACAACAGCAGGGCTGATAAAGTTCATATCATTTGTCCTCAAAGGCCAGTTTCACCATCTTGGATAGAGCAAAAAAATCTTGGGAAGATTTGATAAGGAAATAGCTGGTCCAAATGCCGGAAAAAAATACACCCACTTTATCTGCAGAAATGCTCAGACATGAAATATATCAAGTGAACACCGTCAGTCATTAATGAACATCCATTTCACAGATGTTTTTAAAAACCAAGCTAGCATCATCTATAAGCATCACTTGAACACCAATCTACAGAAAAAGGATAAACAAACGATCGCTTTGCAAATCTTTTAAAATTTGCATTTTCAGACGCTTATTAAAAAAAAAAGCCAGGAGGAGTGAGATAGAGATTTGAAATAGGAAAGAAGAGTCAGCTCTCACTGGCAGTGAAACACCACTGGCAGTCAACAACCACTGCCAGTGGTTGTTTTGCTCAACTGTGTTCCTTTTTTATCTGTCACATACTAACACCAGAAACACCAGAGGTGTGCTAGGGCTACTGGAGGTTGCACCTACCTGCAGAGAAGCACACACAGATCTCTCTTAGAATTCATGAAAAATCTAAGATCAGTCAATCTTGTGAAGTCTTTGGTGTCTAAGGACCAAAGAAGAGTGGCCTATGTTTGCATATTGGGTTTGCATGGCAAAGTTCTGCTAGTGGGGAGGGGCCTTCTGTGAGAAGCTGCCAGAAGTTTCCCCATTTGCAAAGGAGCCAACACCAGCCAGCTCCTAGACGGACCCACTGCTGGCCAAGGCCAAGCCAATCAGGAATGGTAGTACTGCCTCTGTAATAACATTTTAGGAAGGAAAAAAGTTTTTGAGCAGAAGTAATCTGTGGCCAGAGAAAAGAGGCGGGAGAATAAGTGAGAGGAGCAGCCCTGCAGACACTCAGGTGAGTGAAGAAAGAGGAGGAGCTCCAGGTGCTCAAGATGAGATTCCCCTGTAGTCTGTTGTGAAGACCATGGTGAAGCAGTTGTGCCCCTGCAGCTCATGGAGGTCCACAGTGGAGCACAGATCCACCTGCAGCCCATGGAAGGGCAGGCTCCTGGAAGGACATGTTGACTCCCAAAGAGAAGAGCCCACACTAGAGCAGGTTTCCCAGCAGGACTTAGTGACCCCATGGGGGACCCATGCTGGCTGGATCAGTCTGTTCCTGAAGAACTGCACCGTGTGGAAGGAATCCACATTCGAGCAGTTCATGAAGAACTGAAGCCTGTGGCAAAGACTCACACTGGAGAAGTTTGTGGAGAACTATCTCCTGTGGGAGGGATCCTGCAATGGAGAGGGGGAAGGCCTCCTCTCCCTGATGAGGAAGCAGGGGCAGAAACAACATGATGAGTAATCCGCATTCCCTCTTTCTCTGTGCTGCTGGGTGGGAGGATGTAGAGAATTGGGAATAAAGCTAAGCTTGGAAGGAGGGAGAAAGGTGTTTTAAGATTTGTTTTACTTCTCATTATTCTACTCTGATTTTGACTGGCAGTAAATTCAATTAATTTCTCCAAGTTGAATCTATTTTGCCTGTGACTATAATTGGTGAGTGATCTCTGCTTGTCCTTAACTCATGAGCCTTCTGCTGTACATTCTCCCTCCTGTCTAGCTGAGGGTGGGAGAGACAGAGAGGCTTTGGTGGGTGCCTGGCCTCCAGCCAGTCCAACCACCACACCTAGACACACTACCTTCATACCACTGGCAAGGGTAACGGCTGCTAACCTTCGACAGTCAAGTAAACCTTTACTGGGAGAACACCTTAAAAGCTGGCTCACCTGGTCTTCAAGGAAGAACCAGAACCACACCAGCAATACTCAGGTACAGAAGTGAGCCAGGCTTTCGTTCTCTGCTTGCACTGAGAAAATTGCTGCTGTTACCTTTATTTGATAAAAACAGACCAGTACCCAGATCTCCTGAAATGTAATGATGCTAATTCCTTATTCAGAGAACAAGTGCTATTTTCAGTTCTTCCACTGGGAAAAAAAACCCACACGGGTATTTGAAAAAATCCAAAGCTCTGGCACCTAGCCATGACAGAGAGCCAAAACTAATACGATTTCCAACAAACACTGGAATGTACTCTGCAAAACAGCTACGGTCCAGCGCGTATCAACTGCTGGTGGCCTTCCCCTACAGCCAACTACACACTGCCCACATCAGCCACCAGTCATTTCAACCCCAGGCAACGCGTTGCTGTTCATTATCTCCACTTCTAGTTTTTAAGCATTTTGTAATGAAATATTTTAAATGCTGGAGTCAGGATTGATTTATTCTGACACCTTTTTATATGTTGAATTAAAGCATGCATAGACCTTAACCATCTTCTCGTTTAAATGAAGGCAGCTATCAAGTCATGTGAATGAAGGCTACTTGAAAGATAGTAATTACACCGAATTTCACTCACACTTGCAGACTTCACAGTTCAGATATGAAGCTATAAGAAGGCAAATAACTGCACTTAGCCAAAAATGCAATGCATGAGATTTACAAAGCAAGAGCATCTTAGTTCAAAACATGACCCCAAGCAAATACCAGGAGTTATCTGGGGATCTACCAATTCCCACCCATGTTTTGATTACAGGAAAAAAAAACCAAAACAAATAACCCCAAACCACTCAGGAACAAGCAGGCTTGTCCAAGGGATGATCAAAATGATCCACATTTTATCAATGTTTTTGAAACACGGGCAAATACTTCAAGAAGCAAAATGCTTTTAACTTACAGAAGGCTGTATAGCCTGTTACTCCCTTGAGCTTTTCACCAAACTTTCAGGAGTGAGGATGATTACAGGAAGCAAACAAACTTTACTGACTGTAAGAAGCTAATCAAAGAGTACCAACCCAACCAATCGATTATGTACGTATCTATTCAGCTGGCCTTTCTACAGACAACTGAGCTGCAGCTGGATGAGGCTGTGTGAACATAGCCCAGAATTACATGTTTAGACAGGCAAAAGATATTTTCACAATGTAAACATTAAAGTGTCTGGGTTGGATAAATCTGTCCAATTGCTACTGCCCATTGGAATATGGATCCCATCAACAGCACCATTAATTGGTAAAGCAAAATTCCTAAAGAAAAAGTACCAAAATCTGAATAAAGTTTTCAAGGTTAAAAACTCTTAACTAGATGACAGCCTTTTCCTCACTAGAACAGCTTGGCATTTCTGAATGCTAATGCAAGCATGAGAAATACAGGTTTGGAATAAGCATTGCTTTATTCTTCCAAGCAGAGTGCTCACTGTGGAGATATGACAAACATAATTCTTTACTTCATGCAGGCTGCTGTACTCCTGGACAAGAGAAGCAGCTGGTACTACAATTAAAAAAGTATTTCAAAGGAAGCAGAGAGTACTAAACAGATTTTAAGTGTGAAACATTTGTTCAGCCTTAGAATACCCGTGTCCCATCTCAGTTTGCAATGATAAACATAACAGGTTGATTTTGTCACTTCTGTCTACATCCATTTGCTTTTGTAACTGAGCACACAAAAAATTGAGTAATTTGTAATTTGACAGGAAGAAGATCAAATGTACATCAATCCTCCAAGTAAGCTGTCCGAACTTTAACAGTGTACAAATACCCATATATCAGCTGAAAATAGTAGATTTTGTTGCACAGCAAAAAGGTGAAGAAACCCAGATTCCTGTCTATTTTCACTGATAACTAAGCGAAGTGGAATTGCTTTCCACATTATCCTCCTCCTGCTGACTGAAAGCCAGCTGTTTCACCACACTGGTGCACGCATGTGGTCGATCATTTTGACTCAAGGCCTGCTGGCTCAGAATGTGACTTCATGGTCAGTTGAACAGAGATGAGGGAGGGCTACCACCAGAGGTAGTGGCTATTCACATCCAGTCCATCTCTAACTACTTACTCTCACCTGCTGCATTAGCATGCATGGTGGGCCACATCAGTGAAATAATCTGTACATGTTTGTACTATGCAAAAGGAGCTACGATAGGCTGGAAAGACAGGTGCAATATAGCATCAAATCATGTTTTAGAGAACAAACCAACAGAGGGTAAAACAAAAGAGAACAAAACAGGAAAGCCTGAATGCCTGCTTCCATTTTTTTCCTCTTGAAGAAACTATCACGATGCCCTTCCTAACCTGAAATGTCATGAGGTGCCATGATGATGCGAGGGAAAAGCTTATGCAGCACAGTCACACATGATAGGAACAGTGAACCTTATTCCTAAAAAAGGGCTCATTACTCAGATTCATTAAATTTATCCTACTGACTTGCTTCAAGTATTGTGTTTGCAGCAGAACCCATGTTCCAGGAGCTACTGCCAGCCAAAGGCCATCTTCACCTGCTGGATTAGCTCCAACTGCAGTGTCTTGGTTTTTTGCATGAAAGTGCTGACAGACGAAACCACTAAAACCCTGCCTCCCCTCGACTCAATGACAAAAATTCCATTAGCTTAATCACAATGAGTTTTAACCCAAGTTACTTACAAACATCTGAAAACACTTGGGGTGGAAAAAGTAAGAAAGACCACCTGCTGTTGATGTAAACTCAGCAGAGTTGCTTGGCACGCAAGTAAACATACAATGAGATAAAAACAAAAGCCAAAGAAGTAAGGATAAAGCAAACACAAAATAACAGCAGCTTACCTTTAGAGGTGGTGGTCCGTGGTCATCCAAATAAGTGGAATTTCCTACAAAAAGAAGAAGGATGGAGATAAACAAAAGGCATCCCAATGCAACTTCCAAACTTTCCAATTCATGGAACCAGAGCACCTCTATCCCACTGGTTTTGTGGTGTCAAAAAATTCAAGGAAAATAAATTCCCTCTGCTTTAATTTTTGATTAACAAGTAATTAATTTTGACTACATTTGTAATACAAGATTAGATGCACACTGTCATCTTACCAAAAAAAATTACATGGCCCAAGGCAGTTTTAATTAATCAATCAGTATTCAATCATTTGTATGACAAAAAATTGCCAGGTGCATCCTTGTGCATTTTAAGCAAGTAAGCACAGTTAACTGCAAAAAGTTTTCTTAAACAATCAAGTATCAAAGGTCTTTATCAGATTTTGGTCTGATGGAACTGACAAGCGTTCACTTTTCTCTCTTCTAACTGTATTTTTTCCAACCTCCAAGCTACTTTTTTGATCTCGAACAGTACCGATTGAACGGGAGTTGTATTCTGATGTAATCGCACCTGCCTTTTCAAGATGTTCTTTTAATTCACACAAAAAGCTTCAGAACAAAAAAAAGCTTCTAAACAAGTGCACCCTTCTTAGTCACCTACAATAAAAAGGGCAACATTTTCAGACTTCTTACCCGTTCCTTACAAACACGCACTCCCTCACACACATAGACTGTCTTCCCTGTAACTGCCCCTCCCGAACCCTTCTGAAGTATTAATCACGCGTTTTCCCAACATCTTCCAGCAGATGATGAAACCTTGCAGCAAGCCTGAAAGTTCCCCTTGGGCCACACATGCCTCTCCTCTCAGTCATCCTCCTACCAAAGACAGCAAAAATACCTCTGCTCTAACCTTACACCAGTATGAGGTATGAGAGTAATTTTTACAGGTGCTTACTAGACATCCAAAAGTTACATGGAAGATGACTTCAAAAAGCTTGTCCTGCTCATGAGCATCTCTGCTCCTGGGGTGTTGAACAGGCAAAAAACCACTGGCTAGTGGAATAAAGCATCATTCAGAACCAAAGGACTTTTTGCTTGACAATCTGACCAAAACCCTCGTTTTTCCAAGTGCTGAAAAACCCCCCCAGAGGTTTCTGGATCCAGGAGGCAGGAAGGAGATGTTTGTGTGTGAGTGTTACAGTTACAGAACAAGGAAGTGGAGTTTTAGTGTGGAATATTCAATAGCACCCACACCAGTGCTGAGAGCTGGTTTCAGCAGGAAAAGGAGGGGGCTGGAAGCGCAAGGGCCACCATTCCCTAGCCCGAATCTTGGGGGGGATAGCCACCACCTGAACCACACCAACCTGAGGAGGGAGAGCCTGGTGGCCACCACCGCTGCTGCAGCATGATGCACTTCTATGTACAGCTGTGCTGGGGTGACTTTATGATACCGTGTTCCCTATTGTCTGCCCTATGCCAGACATGAGTTCTGGGTCTTTAAGCTGTTTCTCAGGAGAGCGGGGAGAGAAGCCAGGTGGATTTTTTTTCAGAGCAGTTTGTATCTCAAGGACGCACACACTCCCCTGTGTTCTCTCACCGCTGCAGCAGAGCGGAGAAAAGAACTTTTCCTGCTTTTCCCAGCTCTCGGTTCCTTTTCTCAGGACAGAGACGGAGAGTTAAAATTCCTTGCTTTTCTTTTCCGCTGGCCTGCTAGCTGAGGCAATAACTCTTCTGGAACTGCTCAGAACATCACTGGGAGGTCCTATACCACACCAAACCCCAGCTCCAGAGAGAGAGCAGAGCCATGCGTACAAAGGACTTTGAATTTTACCAGGTTCTCTCCACAGCAAGAGGTTTTATTATTTAGCATTATTCTTTTTTTCCCCCCATGCCTGCATGCACTCTGCTTGTTAAATAAATAATGGTTTTTTCACTTTCCTCCAAGGAATTTCTTCTCAAACTTGTGGGGGAGGGGCAGCTGAAACCTGCCTTCTTTGGAGGAGATGTTCCTTCCAGAGCGTTTCCCTTAATTTGTGTCAAACAGGGACAACAGGAAGTTGGGAATACTTTTCAGAAGTAATTTTGCTTTCTAAGTAATTTTTTCCTTTGGTTTTCCAGCATACGTTATAAAGCCATGAAAACTTCAGTCAGAAGGCTTCCAACTCATCTAAAGGTAAGTCCCAATACCTCAAACATGTTCTTTTTACAAGTGTACATACCTTGATCTTGAAAGAGTCTGTGCAACTACACAAGCCTGAACAGTAACTTTTTGATGGTCATTTGAAATCACGAATCATCTTCTGAAGCATTCCAGAAACTCATCTCTCTGTACATGTGACACAAATACCCACGCTTTGAACAATCCAGTTACTTAATGTAATGCCATAGATAATATGCCCTACATTCAGGATAATTTCTTTATTCCTCCCTCTGATATGATTCTAATTGCCAGGGAAGAAATTCAGCTCCCAGACTGCTAAAAGAGATGGCAGTCTGGTTTTCTATTAGAGTAGCTACTCCAGACACAGCGACATGGACTCGAAAATAAGCATTTCTCCTCCCAGTTCATCTGGGAGGAGAGCAAGGAAAACTTCTCATTCAGGATTTACCTTTCCTGTAGAATCAGGCTGTTACTAGTTCATAGCAGCTTTCTCCTCTTTGCAATTAGGCAAGCAGAAAGACTGACACTGTTGTTGATAAAAAAATTTCTGATAGTTTTCTCATTGTGTCAGGAAAATTGTTTGATTTTGATATATAACAAAAAAAGTGTTACATATGTCAAAACAAGTTAACACACTAGAGAAGTCATAAACATTAGAAGTCATAAACTCCTATTTTTTTTTTAAATTAGCAAAACTTTAGGTTTCATAATTGGTATTAAGGTGGTTACAGGAGTAATAGTTTTTTTCCTTGTCTCCTCAAAATATATGCAATTTATGCTTACCTAAATAAAAAGGAATATTAACTACATACGTGTTAACTATCCTTACCAATCCCCTATCACAGCCAATTTTGCAGTAGAGAAGGACTTGAATTACCACTCAAAGAGTTTACACAGCATCTTATAGAACAGCATCAAGAGTGTCAGAATTATAGTGTAGAAACATTTTTGAGATATTCCTTAAAATCAAAGCGCTTGTAACTAATTTTACCTCTCTGTACCAGTAATCTATGTTCTTAGTATGCAGACTGCATTTTGCTTCCTTGGAAATTTTTTAATGATCAAAACTACATGAAAATGTCCCTAGCTTTGAACATATGACCTGTAGATTTGATTTCTGTAACCAAAATGTTGTTTTTTTCACAGCACAGTCTAGTTACTACTGCATCCACTTAAAAGACAAGAGTACAATTATGGGCCATTTTATAAAGATTTTTTTCATGGCAGTTGCTTGCTCAAATTCCGAAGCTGCCAACTGATAGAAACGAATTGCCAGGCAAACACAAGTGAAGAAGGAAACAGAGATTTGAAACCTGGTCAGAATAACTCACAATGAGCAGAGGATGGAAAGCTGCAGGCAGTCCCCACACCCTTACACTGCCCCAAACTCCATGTACACAGCTAGCTCCTGTCTCATGCCACAGCTCCTCCTTCTGCTCCTCAGGCACACAAACCAGAGTCAATCTCAGCTTGCCACATCAATTTAACAATCTGAATTCTTTTGGGTTCAAGTTTTAATTGAGAATTTGTTTTCAGTAATAAAAGCAAAACCTTTTGGTGCATGTTTAATGCCATACACTAAGTAAAATACAGTAAAATAACTCCACAAATCCAGCTGCAATGGAGTGTGGTAGCAGCCTGTGAGGTACACCAGCCAGCTCCTTAACCCCATGAAGCCCAGCACGTGCCCTCACTGATCATCACATTATAGATCTCGGCTTGCTTCCCCTCTGTCTGCAAAACAGGGGCCACACTACAGGAGCCTCAATGCATGCAGAAATAGAACGAAAAATGTGCACCTATGCAAAAGGCCTGAGGGAAAGATGATGACTTTCTAACACAAGAGGCCATGAAAATCTTATTAAGTATGACTCCCAAGCTGGGTATTTACAAGTTTTACAAACTTAAAACAGGGCGGCACTTTCACACATAGGGCCACTTTTCACACAATCCATATCAGATTAGGTTAGTTTAAAAACAAAGGAAAAATTCAGCATTATAAAGATTGCAACCATGGAGAAGTACAAGGTAAAGCCAATCTATGAACTACCAGCTACTAATCGCTGATGTACCAGTAGAGCTGCACAGTAAAAGTCAGAGACTTAGGAATGGATACCACAAGCACTAAAGGCACCGTACATAACCTCAACTGTTTATTGCAATTGCATTAATAAGCTTATCTAAGATGGAGAACATTATCGTGCAGCTTTTATATGCTATGGCACAGACAACACGTGTTTGATGTCACCAAGTGCCACAAGAAGAGAAGAGGCTTTCTGTGGTGGAAATGATAAAGTGATAGGAGAGAGAGCCATCCTTCTTCACTAGGAATCTTGTCCATTGCCCCAAAGCAACCTACGGCATTAGATTATTAGGATGACTTCTCTCAAGCCCTTTAATAAAGCTTTATTAAAGACATCATTACTCTTGTCTGCTGACCAACAAGATTATTCTAGATTTTTTTTTCCCTTTGAGAGGAGTATTTACTTTTCAAAAAGGAAATTTTCTGCCTTCCTGTAATAGCACAAGAGTCTAAGGCATTAGAAACAAGTCAGATAAAATAATCAAGTCTCAAAACAAGTGGTATTATGCATTCCATAAAAATGCTCAATAGCACACTTGGGCTGGCTGAACACGTCTCCTCCAGACTCTGCCGGAGATTAAAAAAAAAAGTCAGCTTTATTATAGAAAATGGTGAATACATGGAGGCAGTCCAAATTTTTCCATAATTTATTATCTTTGAGGTTAAGTGAATCAGCTGTAGGCAAAATCCTTGGGGAAACCTTGTGGTTATGTTCCTTTTTTCTTGGAATCACTGAAGTGTGGGGGTTTTGCTTGAAGCAAGCCAAGTTTAAACAGAGAAAGATGGTCAGTCAACCAGGATTAAGGACAAATATTGCTGTGTACAGTTCAGAATCACAGATAACGAAAGTAACTGCAATTCTGAGAAAAAATCTTTCCAAAAAATGACTGGGGAGTACAGGAATAGGAAGTACATGGACTTATGTGTGAACTGAAGACCCTTTGATAGCAACTAAATTAGCACAACTCTACTTGAACAATTC
Organism: Mohoua ochrocephala; assembly: GCA_013398855.1. Taxonomy (NCBI): domain Eukaryota; kingdom Metazoa; phylum Chordata; class Aves; order Passeriformes; family Acanthizidae; genus Mohoua; species Mohoua ochrocephala. The sequence goes on along the minus strand of VZTA01025007.1, from coordinate 163,402 downwards.
AGATATCCCATGGAAAGAATTGTGTAAAGATCGGGAGAGAAAGCCAACATTGAAAATGTGGAGTTTGGACTACTTTTCTGGAGCAGGGTTTTCCCTCGTAGGGAATCACAAGCAGCAGTCTAAGGGAGCTGGGATCCAGCTAATGCCAAATTTAATTAGTCTTGTGAAAATCCTTCTTTGTTCTTTTCACTTGGCCACCATCTCAAACTTCCAGGTGCCCATACAACCTCCACTGGGCAAACAATCCCTTAGACCCTCTGATGTTTAAAGGAAAGGAACAGTTTAATAGTTGTCTGAGGAGTCTTCTGGTCTGGAAATCAGACTTCAAAGAAGAATTTCCCCACCAAGCACCTCTAGTCATTAAGAGCTGCACCTTCAAAATAAACTTAAGTGCCAGCGACTTATCAGAAGAGGATAAATTCTGCTCTGCTTCCTTCTTTATTTTTTTCCCTCCTAATTACGCAGTGGACATCCTTAGAAATTGCATAGACATTTACACATCTGAAATAATATGATTTTCTTGGTCATCATGTCTTGGAGCCCTTTGTGGTCCAAAGGCAGGAAGGGGGTCAGGAACTACAACTTGAAAACTAGCAGACTAGCAGAATGATGCTGCCCACAGATCAAATCTAACTTCAAAGGAAAAACCCTGCTATTGCTGAGGTCAGCACAGCCACACCAGCTTTCACAGAGGAAAGTTTTTCCAGAGGTGTACACAGAACATTAACACAGCAAAACACAGCAAAACCCCACTGAGCAGTCTGCCCTAGAATACAAAGTGACTTATTGCCATTTCTTCCATCACATGTAAAAAGCTGTTTACCTGCAATTGGTTTCCTCTGTGCAAGATTAACATCCTATCAAAAATTTCATTTTTGACCACAAAAAAAAGGTAAAATAAGCATTATTTTTTAAAAACATTCCACAATGGATTTTTTTTCTTCCTCCCTTGCCTTTAAAATCATTTTAGCTATTCTTAGTTTTTAAAACCATAAATGCAATAAAACCAACAGCAACAAAAACCAAACTACAGCCAAAAACCAAAACCAAACCAGCACCAAACCCGCACATTCAATTCACTCTACATCACTGCACACAATGAAGGAAAAAAACTGGAACATGACAAAAATACCTACTTTGCTTTATTGCCCAGTGAACTGAACCCTAGAAACTTCATCATGATATAAAGATTTGTTTACCTACACGTTTCATAGTTCTAACACAATTAAGAGAGAAAGAGGCACAGTTAAGGAGAGTTTTGAAAACTTACTGGCAATTCTGCACATGCATTATATATGGAAGTACCACTGGAATACAGATATGAAGGGTTTCAATAACAGGAGGTTCTAAACCAATGTAGAATATAATATACATCAGCTGGCCCTCCTCTTGCAAAGAGAGGAGACGGCAGAAGGCAAACCTACTCCAAAATCACAGATCCTCTCTGAATTGTGAGCATTTTAAAATGTACAGAGAGGTGTTTCATTTAATTGTTCTGCCAATAAACTGCTTTATTAATAGGGGGGGAAGGGACAGGGGAAAAAAATTAACATTAAATCAAGAAATGAAACCAGCCCCACCAGGTACTTTCCTGCACACAAAGGAAAAGCACATATACAGCTCTGTTGAGAAACTGCAGAGAAAACCTAATGACCAAAAAAAATAAGGTGCCATTAAGCCAAACTATTGCAATTTCATTTTCATTCATTTTGCTATGGAAACAAAGACTGTGATCTATCTTTGTGGCCAGGCAGCTCTTTCTAAATGCACTTTAAAGACCCATTATCCTGTTGTTAACTTCTCTCTACTTTTCAGATGGTTCTTAAATTCAGCTTTCTGGTATCACAAAGCCAGTGGACACAGATTAAATATGGTGTCCTTTTCTTTTTCTCCTCAAAGATTTTTATCTTTCCTTCTGTCAAAAAGTGTGCCAAATATTTTGTGATGACTTCTATTCTTTTCTTAATTTCCTCAGCAAGACTTACCTTAACAAAATGCAGAGTCAGTTCTATAAATACACACAGGTGTTCCTGAGGAAAAAAAAGTCTCTCAAGATGTGTGGTCAAGTAATACCTACGGCTAGGCAGCTACCAACAAATCTGTTCAAAATTTAAAGGGGCAAGTTGGGAAAAGCTCACAGTTCAACAGCTGAACTGCCACCAACTGAAATAACACAGACAAACACTTGTCTCTGACTTCATTTCTTAACTGGATAACGTGAGAATAACGGTGGACACTCTATCATGTTACTATGGCTAAATACAAAAATGATCAGAGTAGCCCAGAAACTAGCAAGTTAGAGAGTAGTTAGAAACATCTGACAGATGGAAACGAGCTTGACTCCATGACATCCAGGTAGCATACTTGGGAATCTGTCTGTGGAAGGCTGCAGTAACAACTGTATCTGAGAATTAACAGGGAATGAATGAGTGAAAATATGGCTGAAAGAAAATTCTCTGAAAGTAGCTATCAAACCCAACACTTTGTAACTGGAAACAGAAAAATGTTGCAACAATCAGGGGATGAGGACTGGACAGCACTGGAGATCTCCAAGAGGAAATAATCAAGCATCTGCCAGGAATGGCCCAGGTGTTATCACGCTGCTCGCAAACCAAGAGGCAAATTAAACCAGGTCTTATTCCAGCAATATTTCTTTTTAATGATTATCTCTTTTTTTTGTTTTTAATCAGGCAAACTTCCCTTGGGCATTGTTCTGGATCCTACCACTCAATATTCTCATTCATTACTTGAAAGATGCATTAAAGAGCACCGGTATCAAATTTGATAACAATAACAACTGAAGGGACTTAAAATCTGCTGAAACTCTGAGGAGAACAGAAAGATACTGATCAGTTAAAGAAATGGTCTGAAAATACAAGACACAATCCAGTAAAAACAAGCATACAAATTTCAACATGGATAAGGGCAACATTTTCATAAAAGTAGAATGGAAACAAAGTGGAAACTCAGAAAAAGAGCCGTGATGGGAGGTGAAAATCAGTTCCTTTCCTTTGGATCTCTTTGAGCACTCTGTGAAAGCTTTTCAGGAAGATCATCCCGCTCCAGCTGAGTGTACAGAGATAGTTTCACTAGCTTGGCAAGAAGTTTGTTTAAATTGATTGTCATATGAAGAAACTTTTTAACACTTAAGATTACTCCATTCTCCCCTTTTCCTCCTAAGTGAGAGATAACTGCAAGAATATTTGCAAGCCATTTGACTTCTTCAGAGAAAACTTCTTTCTCCTCTGCCCTGCAGAATGCATAATGCAGAGGAAGAAACTCTATGGGAGTGATGGTGACGGGACCGTGACATTCTCCCTTTCAACGCACACACTCTGCCACACAGGGAACAGCACAGCCAACACAGGAGACTTCCCTCCCTCTGTGCAGCTCCAGCACAGGGCTGCAGCTCCACAGATGAACCTCGTCTTTACAAGGCTCCCCTTACCAAAGTGATGACAGTGAGGCTGAGGGATGGACAAAGGACATAATGATGAGCTTCAATGAAGACCTTGTCAAGTGCAAGGCCCTCTTAGTCTCACTTCACTCTGCCATTCAGGCTACAAACTCCAGGGAATCTGTATCTGACCAGACACCTTCTCAGATGATACCAGTCTCAAGAGTTTCCTGTTACATCACTGCCAGATATCAGCTCTACTCTTTCACGTGATGTTTTTCCAGAGACAAGGGTTTTATTATTTAAACTTAACCCAACTTGCAAGCTTTATTCCTGTCCGCTGCATTTATGCAGCTATATTTCTCTCTTTTCCCCCTGCACAGGCCATCTTGGCAAACCGCAAGTCAATGAATTTTGGAAAACACCCAGCTGGCAAGTCACCAGTTATTCAAGGAAGACGTTTATTACTATTATTAGTATTATTAAGTACTACGCTGCGAATGCTATCCAGAAGGAGTTGTTTGTTGGGCGTTTGGTTTGAAGTTCCTGTCCCTGGAGGCACATTTCCGAGAAGCTGCCGAGGTCTGTGGTCTGACCCCAGCGGCACCTTCCTAGCAGAGAAAAAATGAACACGCTTCACAGAAAATTGGTCACATACATCTCTAAAGAATTATTCATATTTTTATTGTGCTGAAGCCAAATGAGTTTTCCTTGCATGTGCTTTTCACAACATCTGAGTCATATGGTTGCTATGATTTTCTCTCACTTCTTTACAGAGGCAGCTGCATTTAGGATAATGGACCCCCCATATGAGGCAGCCCGCAAGATCGGGCTGTAGGTCTGTTCTTCACTTTCTCCATAGTTCAGGTTTTCCTAGTATTGGACCTCAAAAAGTTCAAATGAAAATTAAGAAAGGAACCTTTTTACAAGTCTGTCTCATTTTTCTCTTTACCAGTTTTTTGTGCCACAGGAGAACCACTGTAAAACTCTTCCCTATACTTACATGCCTCCTGAAAGGCAAGAGCACTCTATGTAAGAAGCAGCTATCTTTGCATTGCTTTCTTTTCTGAATATACAATTTTTAAAAAGAATTACAAATTGTTTAACCATTATTAGCCTCCCATCCTCCAAGGTCTTAACAGACACAAAATTGGAAGTAGCATTTCTTGCCAAGTCTGTTAGAAGCCTGTAACTGCAAAATGGAGCATATAAGTAGGTCAGATAAGGAACATACTGTACCTAAATGAGCTATTTCTTCTTTATGACACATTAGCATAACATTTTATTAATTTTATACAAAAATACTCTACTACAAAAAACACTACAGCTTCAAATGGCTTTTGAGACTTCAACATGATTTAATAGAAATATTTTCCATTACTATAAATCCTTTGGCCAAACTGCTCATTTTTCACACTATCCAGCTTCTATTCGTGAAGACATTTTAACTCCTCTCTACCCCAGTCTCAAAGAGATGCATTTGAGTGACACAAAGACTTCTCAGTGCAGGAGTTTTGTATTTTAAGAACTTCCATATAGAAACTTCATGTTCAAGAACAAGAGGCAAGATTTAGCAAACACAGAGCACTGCACTAGACTTAAACCTGCCTTTCTATTTCAGCATCCTTTCATCTCCTGCAACTGTAAAAGGACAGGATTAACCCCATTCCTGTCATTCCAAAGCCTTGCAATACATAATTTCTACTTCAGATTTCAGCCTTTACTGAGCAAAGTGTCATTTTGGCACATGGAATGGATAACTTGAAAGTCAGTGTTTCTGAAAGTACTTTCTTCCTCTACAAAGCACTGCAAGTGTCTAGCACAGGCCTTCTGCTTTCTAGAAATATTACTTTTTCTGCCTTTTGCCTCATTTCTCATGATCGTAAATAAGATTTGTACCCATTTTTGTGTGGGTGCATGATTTGTTAAGATTGATTCGTAAACATTTGGTAGGATACCCTATTAAAAAAAAAAAAGGAATGCATTGTTATAAAAATTTTGCTCTTCAAAATCTAATGCTGTCCTCATTTCTGAAGCCAAGGACCCACAATGCATACACCAGGGTTACCTGTGGGAAAGACACTACACAGCCCTCATGAGTTTCATCAACTCACGCATATCCAGCAGTAAATATAAACATGTACCAATTTGAAACAGCAAAAATCTGGCTATCAGTTTTTTGATAAGCATTTTGTATGCTTTCAATTTTCAAAAGTTTGAGTGAAAACATTTGGGAGACAAGTTTTTGGATGTATTGATAAATTCTTGCTGCCTTAAGCTCTCCAATGACTAAAACAGTGTCCTAAAAGTGTCAGCAATGGCAGGGTCTGCATTAACATCTTTATGTGGAAAAGGGTAACTACACTGCAGCAGTGCCATACCACCACGGAAGCAGACCAAGTGTCATCAGCCTCAGCAGAAGGCTTCAAATTGGCAGTATTTCTCTCGTGCTCTCTACCTGTCCCAGAAAGATTTGCACTTTATGTATCTACCATTAACCTAACTGGTGAGGAGCTCAAACTTGACAAAGGCAACTAAGAGGGCCTTAAATATATTTTGACTCACTGGGATAACTGTTTACTTAGGACTGCTCTTGGATGCTTTGACCGCACTCGTGAACTCTGAGTTGCAAACATTCAGTACTGGTAACAATTACCCAGGCGTGCTCTTTCTTTTTATATCATTTTCCTGTGTTTTATTTAGCTCGGAGAACCACATCAGGATGTCACCACTAAGATGTGGTAGTTTAATAGATCTCTAACTGCCACTCACCAGCCCTCCTGCAGACAATGTTTCTTACAAGAGACATCTCAAAATATATGAAAAACATCTGTGCCATGTAGACTATGACAATATAGCAGCCATTATCTAAATTCAACTTCTCAACGTACACATGAATTAAGGTGATTTTTTTACTACATCTACATATAGCTAACTAAATATATATATTTATTTATATAAGCAACAACTTCTGCTTTGCTTCAGTGGTTGGGAGATTTCTATACAACATTAAATAAGTTGTTTCAAAAGTTATAACAAAGGTATTCACATTGTCACGTACTACAGACCACTATAAACTAGATGTACTATTGCACCATATTCTGTACGATGGTGTAACATTTTTAGGACATGCTTGTCAACCTTCTGTTTAAGAGTAAAATTTGTTTTCTAATGCCAGAGCTTTATGACAATGCTTTTAAACTTCTGCTGAAAGGTGAGAATAGGCTTCTTGTTCTAATCATACAGCAGGCAGAGTGGTGTTATTCTACATTTCACAGGGTGATTTCAGCAACAGTACTTCATTTCTACAAATTTCCATTGAGTTTGGCTGAGACAGAGAGTAAAGAGATTGCAGCATACTGAAATCAACATTCAGATACATGAAAAATGCAATTCTTTGTCCTTTATTTGCATTAGATTCTACATTTCTCAGAAAGATGACATTATCAAAAAAGATAGAGAAACCTACCCAGAGAAATCGAATCTAGAGAGTTGTTTATATTGTTTTACATCAAAAAAAGTGCTTGAAGACCCGCTAGAGCTAAGCCAGGCTACTGTTCAATGCTATCTAACTGTCAACAGCAACTGTGGCACTAGGAAAAGGTCATTCTTATATAGTATATATTTATATACTATATTATATACATTACATATATTATATATTATTATATAGTATATATTTATAATATTAACCTTCAAATGTGTTCTTCTATTTTTTTTAATACCCAAGAATGCAAGAAGAATACAAAAAAAACCTTACACAAATGTAACACATAAGAAGTACCCTCTCCCCCATTAAAAAGTTAAGAGTTGTGATTTTCTGTACGTTAGAAGCTTAAATATTAACTTACATACAATTACAGATCAGTTTACTCTTGTAAGTTTATGTATTTCCTTAAGTAAAAACATTCTTACATGGCAAGAATATCCAGATCTCACTCATTAATTTTCTTACGGCTTTGTCTTTCTTCACATGGGATTTCTGTCCCTTTACACACGAGGTTCTCCAAGTACTTCTGTAATTGGTAACAAGTAATTCTGAAGTTAAATTCTTGAGTTCCCCAGGCAACAACAGACTGCAAAACTCACTTCTCTGAAGTGAGCCCCATCTAGGATGCAGTCTTCACACAGGAAATGTGTTCACACAAGCACTTCAGAAACAAAATCAAATCTCATTCCATGTATGCAAGTGTTCACTGCTCACAGGTTTTGTTTGGTGGGGGTTTTTTTGATTGTTTACTGGGTTCTTTGTTGGTCTGGGGTTTTTTTTAATGCTTGTGTTTTAAAGCCAGGTACCTAAAAATTAAGGAACCTAGCATCTTCAGCCATAGAAACAATGGTCTGCAGTGTAAAAATCATCAGGACAGACAAACAGCTATGTGGATGGTGCCTGCAGCACTGATATTAGTTACTCATGGAGAATTTAACACTTCTGTAAATTATCCTGACCTCTGATCCAAAGATGGAAGGTACTTTCTGAAGAATACTGAACTCCTGTGGAAAAGAGATTCTTTTCCAAAAAAACACTCAAAAATCAGTATAATGCCAACACCAAATTTGTTTCAATCCGATCACAACCTACGCACTTGAAAGGAGCACAAGCAGTGGACTGCAGTGCCACGGCAATTTGCTACCCTGGTATGAACGTGAAATGACCTTTCAGCAAAGTCGTAGCAGTTTGCTCTGGGCTTCCGTGTCTTTTGGCCTGACAACGCTCTAGGCTTTGGGACACGTGTCAGGACTTTCGTGGCATTATTCTCCTCTTCAGACCTCAAAAACGTCATCTCAGACTTCCTACCACAAGTCATTTTGTTCCAAGCCTCGACATCCTTATGGATCCGCTATCGGCAGCTCTCATGCTATGGTCAGCCAGTGTCAGCTCCTCAGCTCCCCTAACTCCAAACAAAATACAGCTGTGAAAATACCTCCTCTCTGCTGCTGCTGCAGCTTCACACAAGCTGTTTAAGAGGTCTCCACTGTTTTCTTCTCGTTTCCCACAGCAGTTTCCACTGTATTACATTATTTAACAATCAAGAGTCCTCCAGAATTTATTTTTGTCAAACTCTAAAAAACTATGTAATTCCCCCTAGCTGCCTCCTCAAAAATAGTACATTATTTTTTAATCAAATTGAAACAAACACGTAAGAAAAAAGAAAACCCAGCCCTAGACATATTTCTGACACTGAAAGTATACGAGCTGAAATAATTGAAAATTAGAAAGCTGAAAATGGGACCTTGAGAAGGTAAAACTGAGGCAGAAGACTTGACAAAATGCCATGGCACTGGGATTGCCAACACTTGTCTTTCAGAAGACACCAGTGTATTTACTCAGGCTGAGATGTGAGTTCGCAGCCAAGGCACAAGCAATAAAGTGCTTCAAATGACTTGACTGGGCCCAGAGTTCCTACTCCCATGCCAGGCAGCTTTCCTCCCTGCTTTGCAATCCTCTCTTAAATAAGACAAAACAGTGTCATCACCTCAAACATCTCTAATAGCAATTTTGTCTTCAGAGTCATCCTTAAATACAAATCATTGCTGACATATTTTGTAAGAGTAATGAAAGTGAACCATTATAGAATCCCTGTGATGGGTTACTTTAATACAACAGCTCCTGGAAAGCCGTGAGAGGAACTGGTATTTTAAAATAAGGTCTACACCAGCAACGCTTGCAGGACTGAGCCTTAAGATTAGCACCTCTTTGGAAAGAGGATACAGCCTTCTGACACGCTCCTGTAGGGCCCGGCACTCACTAACTTCACTATTAACTAAAACACATCAAGTTTCCAACATGCCTAAAAGTTTACTATTCATTTATTTAAGCCCAGGACTTTATAAACTCTTACACTTTTGACTCTTTTGTTGGCATGTAAACAAGCAATGCATTTAGCTCCTAAGAAACCCTGTAATATGCTGCCATTTTAGATCATGGAAACTTAAAGAAAGAGGCATAAATACAGTGCCATCAGCTGGAACATGCATCGAGTGAGCACAGACAGGATTTTGCACAGGCAGCTATACGGGACGTATATAAAACTATGCAATTTTACAGCAAGACAGAATCCTACATACCACCCCGAGCGGAAACCAGGGTGGTTGTGTTGCTTTTGTTTTCTTTTTAAAACAAATGGCCTGGTACATGAATCACAGCATGAAACCAGTGCACACATACCATCACCCCATCCCCCTCAATAACACCAAAAAGTCTAGAGCTTGACAGCAGAAGTAGGAAGACCAGTTTTGTGCTTGTATCTCCTTTCTGGTTTGGGTTTGTTCATTGTTTTTCTCCTATCTCACCCACTATTTTAGAAGTGTGTTTATTGTAATGGAATCATATTCTACATACAATCTTGACAGGAAGAAAAGCAACTTTGTACTTGATTCATTGTGTCATATTAAGCTACTACATTTCTGCTTGGCCTGGGAAGGATGCCAGCAGGCTAAGCATACTCCTGCCACCTTCGGTTAAGAAAAAAATTTCAGGGCCTTATGCTTCTTTCTGCACTCGGCAAACCATAGCTTTGATGATATTCTCCCTTTTTATAATGCAGCTGAATGACAGGATCCATTTTCACCACGTATTCTCATGGCACTTGCTGAACGCTTAGCCAAAGTTTAAGTACCACACCTGAAAACTATTAAGTAACAGAAGCCATCCCTTATGAATTCCCCAAGAGAAGAAAAAAACAAACAAGCAGAAAGATGGATATCAGCACCTCGTCACTGACATTGCGAAGTCTCAGTTCTATCCTTCTGGGCTACTGCAGGTACACAGACCCCAGGAAAAGCCCAGACCCCATGAAAAATGCCAGCCTTATTCAAGGGATCAGGCCATGTCCTCAACCTCTTCCACCACCACTGCTGAATCTGGGAGCGCTACCAGCAACAGCAGGACAACTTCCTTTAAGTTAAACATCTACAGAGTCTGAGACAGTGTTCACAACTGCCAATGTCCACAGCTCCCAGGAGTCACAAGTCTTGGTTTAGACTGCAGAATCAAAGAATAATTTTGGCTGGAAAAGACCTCTAAGACCATTAAGTCTAGCCATTAACTCAGTACTGCCAAGTACACCACTAAACCATGTCCCTAAACACCACATCTACACATCTCCTAAACACCTCCAGGGATGGTGACTCAACCACTCCCCTGGGCAGCCTGTTCTAACGCTACTGTTCCAGTGGAGACATTTTTTCTAATAGCCAATCTAAAGCTCCCCTAGCACAATTTAAGGCCACTTCCTCTTGTCCTATTGCTTGTTACTTAGAAGAGATGTACCCCCAGCTTGCTATAACCTCCTTTCATGCGGTTTTAGAGCGATAGGGTCACTTCTGAGTCTCCTTTTCTCCAAGCTAAACAATGCCAGTTTCCTTAGATGCTTCTAATAGGACTTTTTCTCTAGACCTTACACCAGGTTTGTTCATCTTCTCTGGATGTGTAATTTGGACACATTCAAATGTAAACACATTCAAAGTTACTGTGGGAGCCAACACAGAAAAAGGACAGTGCACATTAGTGCCAAGAAACGTGGAGCGTAACATTACAACATCAGGTGGATCCCTTTCCTCTTTTAGCACAAATGAGCTAGAAAACAAATATTAAGATGAACAGTGGCTAAAAAGTTTTTGGATTTCCATAGTTGTTTCTCCAAGTTGTGGATTCAGCAGAGCCGACCCTATCCACTGGCCAACGCTAGTACCACTGCTGGGGCTAAGGCAGATGATGCACCAGAAGCAAATAGGTTCATCACATTACATAATGGTGCTCTAGCCACAAACCACAAAAAACCCCCAAAAACAACAACCCACAACACCACCACAACACCCACCCACTGATGAGAACCACCATTTACCTAGATACTTATTCCTGATGCTAGTTTCTCAGCTGTTCTGCAGAACAGATACACTCAAATCATCAGAACCCAAACAAACATTCAGAGTAATTTCTGCTGGAAGCCAGGGTTGAAATCATTGGAAACTTTCAGCTACTTAAGTTTTGGTTACATAGAATAGTTTCTCCTCTGAAGGAAAGAGGGACTTCCTGCACAGACCTGAGCTGTTACAAGGTGGACTTTTCTGACACTTTACTTTTCGTGCAATATTCTGACAATACTAACACAAAAATACCAGGCAGTCAAGGCACCCTTTCCAAAGCATGCATACATCTGTAAGTGTACAACACACGAATAAAAAACAACTCTGAAGTTTCAAGAACTTTAACGTGTTTGTATCACTTTATACAACGCTTCTACTCAGCAGTGACTTCACCCAGACAGAATAGGACAGCAATGTATGTCAGTAGCACTTAGGGAAGACTGGGAAATGTGATTTCATAGTACAACTAAAATCTAGGAACAATTTAGTCACTCCAAGATCACAAAGGGGAGAGCAGTTTTACTCCTCCCAGCTGCTGAGCAATATCCTGGAGGAACTACGGTTTCTGTTAAAGCGATCACAGAGAAACAAGCATTTTACAATTTCAGAAATTGTTTTCAGTACAGAAGTGAGTGAAGGCGGTTAACACTTTTCAGGAAACTCATAAAGGCAGTACAGAAATATCAGAAGCCCAGTTATGATGTCCTCAGTGATTAGAAGTTTTTTTGCCATTACACATGGAAGAGTATCTTCACATCTAACATCACACTGTTTTCACACAGTTAAAATTATAGCCTTTTTTACTTCCTTGCAATCTGGGATGCAATCTGTTTTATTGCTTGACTTCCGTTCTTAGCATGCCATTTAGGACCCAGAACGCTACGCAATTTTGGCATTTTAACTATTTTTCTGCAATTATGACCGTTCCATGTTTTTTCCACAACTGACCTATTATTTACTGTCAACCCATTATTTCTACATTATTCTGAATGTGTCTCTGCCCTTACTGGTATCCTTACAGTATCTTTACTTCAGAATCATCTGCAAATATAATCGAAATGTTACATCTCCCCTTTCTAAGCATTAAAGCAGATATTGCACAAAAACAGAGCACAGATCCTTAATAGACATCTTCTTTAACATGTACCTATGTCATAACAGCTGTAGCATCACAGTATATGAAAAATATTATACTCATTACTAGCATTCTCATCAATAAAGAATATCTCCTAATGGAGACAGGGTTAAACACAGTAATGAAAACTTACTTCTGTATAACACCACCAGGTTTCTGACTATAACTTTAGTATTGCACTCTAGCACGCCCTGAATGAAACACAACCACACCTAGCAACCAGACCCTATTCCAAACCATCATCACCCTCAGCACCCCGAGACACCATCGCAACCAGCACGTGGTCATCCCTCTGCCTTCTCCAAACCTGCCCGGAGCTGCACCTGGCTGCAAACACGGCACCTGTATCCCTAAGCTGCCAGTGCCACTCTGCAGCCCTGGCGACACCCTGGCAGCAGTCTTCAGCCACCTCGCCCAGGCACAGTGACCAGACCAGAGAGGCACCTCAGCGGTGCCACCTTCCATTCTCGAGCAGCACCGGGAAGTGCCACACCTCGCACCGCACGAGCGGCTTTCGCCACGACCTCTGAGCGCTGAACAGTTGCATCAAGACCGCTGTTCCCAGCACGCAGCATTCAGCCTCTGGCTTCTCCACACATTGTGTAAAGCACTCCAACAGTAACATTGTTATGGCTGATAGCAAACTGTGGGACCCTAGAAACAATGGTGTTTTTAAACTTGAATTAATGACCGAATCGGCAAATGCAGCTTTGGACAGTCCAAAACTACAATGTGCCATCTATGAAATCATTCACTGAGATACAGTTCCTGACTGTATTTTCATTTCTAGCAGCCCTGAATTGAAACAACACATTTTGAAAGTAGGGATCCTGATGAGCTGCTTACTTCGGAGACTTCTGTTTAAGTCTTGAAGTGTGAAGGAGACACAGGGATTACAAGCTGCTTTGAGATTTTCTTTTTACCCCTCTTTGCTTCCACACAAACTGAAACCTGTTTGCTTTCTCTTCCTACTGCTGCTTTTAGAAAAACTCAAATTCACACTTTTATTTAAACTCCTGCCTTCACTTTAGCAGAAATCCCTACTCTGCAAAATACTCTAAAAACTACTTCTTGACTGATAAGAGCATCCTGTGCCATAGAGTGGGAGAGCTGTGCTACTGCTACTGATGCGCTTCTTCCCAAAGACCTCTTGATTCAGTCATTCATCTAATCAGCAACAACAGGGGAAAACAGTACAGGGAGAGAAAACATTCAAAGCCAAAGTTGAATAACCTGAAGTTGAATAACTCACTACCACTCAATGACATTTGAGATTTTGCCAAATCAAACAGAAGGCCTGCTAAATTGATCTCTCAGTATACTCCATCCTCCAGTTACACTTCCACTGAATGCTTTAACTGTGACAATTTTGCACCTTCTTCAACTGTTAGGAATGCTGTTTTAATGAAATAACAATAAAGAAAAGCCCCAAACCACAACTCCAACCATGTAATATCTAAGACTGACAGCCTTCTGTCAAGTGCTACAGACACACTTGACCTGCAATACGAACCAAACCTAAACCTTTGAACAGCCTCTCGCTGCACATCACAGCAAGCGTACAACCCACGGCAAGTGGGCATCAATTCATCCCTACAGTCCCATCAGCACTTCACCTGCCTCCCCACTTCACACAAGAAGTGGGGTCTCCAGCTGAGCTGTCACGCTGTCCTGCAAAGGGCCTGCACGAGCCAAACCCCATGGAGCCCTGGCTGGCAGTCCCACGGCAGCGTTTTGCAAGCCTGGCCATGAGGGACCTCGTGCAAGGCCACCATGGAAAACCATGTTCCCCATGCTCACAGACACCCTGCAGGAATCTCTGTATCACAGAGTCACTGTGGCCTACAGTAACTCTCAGGCCTGTTGCCACTGTGAGCTTGCAGCAGCCACATGGGCAGCCACAGTAGCAATTATTCTGAGGAAGACTCTTCAGGGCAAGCCAAGGTACAGATGCCACTGAACAGCATCAGGACGCACGCAATCCACGCACGCAATGGTTGCTGGGGTTATGGAACAGTCAATAAAACAATCTTCCTACGACACAGGGTAGACAAACATCCTGCCTGAGCTGCAGTTCGGTGTCATTCGTGCACCTAAAGCTTCCAGAAGACTGACAGAAACATCTTGCATTCCAGGTCCAGAAGATAGGGAACACTCAGTTTGCAATCACCTACAAAAACGCTGACAAAACCAAGCTGCCCACTGAGCGCCCACTGCAAAGGCAAGAACGAATGTCAGCCTCCAGTGAGGCACTGGTGCTGCCAGTGGGAAGCTTTCCTCTCTCTGCCTCTCTCCTACTCTCTGCCTCTTTTGGGACCAGTCTCACACTGGCACCTGATGGAGCTGAGGGCAGCCTGGCTCCCTGCATCACTGATGCAACAGAGTCCTGCACCCATTCTCCAGCTTCTCCACTGATTTTACTTCCTCGGTCCTCGGCAGTAGCCCTGATGGCATATCAGACTGCCCAGTGACTGCCTGGGTGGTCACAGGAGATCTCCTGCTCTCGGTGATCTTCCCAGGTTGACAAAAGGACAACTAATTATGCAGGGCGCTACTTTTCATTAAAGTGGTGAGGGAAACATCACCAATATTTCAACTATTGTGTGTCTGCAGCTTCACATGGCACTATTACAACTAAACACTCACTTTTACTCACCTCCAGCTAAACCATTATTTTCATAATGCCAATACCATTTCTGGCATGAAGTAATGGTAAAACAAGGTCAAAGTGAATTTTTATATATGACATTATTTTCTGCAATCTAAAGACCGCAACAATTGAACATTTTCCTTCTAAAATCTCATCATTTATGAAGACTTGTAAAAACAAAGAACACCTATTTTGAAACTGACTCTGAAGCTAGACACAGAAATTAGAGCTGGAAACATAACCTGGTTTTTTGACTGAGCAGAAAAAAAGGAAAGCAAGACAATACAGACAAACAAATTCTTGATACTGTGCTACCCAGACAGTTTTCAGTACACATAAGAAACACAATTATACAACAAGAAATAAAGAAATTAAAACTTCACCTTTTCACTGAACTAAAAATTATCCTATTTTTGTGCTTAATTGAATGTTCTCCAAACAAGACATCTGAATTCAATTAACAGAAGTTTTGGTTTGGGGGTTGCATTTTTTTTTAATTTTAGTGGCTTTGTTTTGTTATTTTAAGTACTGAAAATTTAACTGTGTGAACTCATCATTGTTGAATGTCAGAATCACATGATGTTAAAAGCACAATCCAAGTTTTGAGTAAGTCCTTAGGAAAAGTTGTGTGCAAAATAAAAGTGGAATGTGATCACATGGATATACTGCAGTGAGATGTAAGAGTCATGCTACTACTATTTGCTATATTCTGAACTTAGGTAGTTGTTTATCCTCAAAGTCTTGAGCATACAGATGATTTGCTAATTTGTTCCCAACTTAATGACTTCCCTTCAGAAGATAGATTAGGGTTCTTCTTGTCCTTGGTAATATAAAGGCCATTCAAGTAAATCTATAAGCTTGAAAAATGCATGTAATTAAGAGTTCTTTTTTGCCTAATATTTACAGATATTGTTTTACACCTGACAGGAGGATATGGATACACAGAAAGTTCTGGTGCAAGAACACAGAAAGAGTATGTAGTTTCTGATATCACTCAAGACAATTTGGGTTTCTCTGTAAGCACAGCTCTTGCGTCAACTTCCCAATTTTTACCGGAAATATGTCTCAAAGGCAACTTACAGGCTGGAGCTGACCTACAGGAGGCTTCCTTTAAGAGGTCTGGATTTTAGCTGCTGGTGCAGTCAAGTCATTCAATACAGACCACAGAGCCACCAAGGTTGGAAGAGACCTTCATGATCAGCTAGTCCAACTGTGATAAAATATCCATCTCAGACATTTTCTACACTGATTACTTTATTAACAGATCATAACAGACTTTTTAGGGGTGTTACCCTGGATGACACTTGCTATGTAATATTATGCATCATGACATCCTTCCTCTTCCAGAGGCTGTACTTGCAGAGATGTCTGAGGCTGCTGTGCCTTGCACAGGAGCGTAGGAGGCATGCCTATTTCTCAGAAAAAAAAAAAAATTACCATTCTCCTTTCTAATGTCTGATAAAAATACACCAAAAGATTTTTTTACACCAGAGACACATTCTTTCCCAGAAGTATTTGCTCAAAAACAAGATCTGAGACAGAAGTACAGATCTCATCAAGAAGAGGGTGAAACCAAGAAGGCTTCCAGCACTGTCCACGTAAATACTTTCCTTTGCACAGCCTGAGCCCATTAGCTTCTTTTGTTGTCTCTACACTGTCCAAAAAAGTAACTAAATCCAGCCTCATTTGTGGTATCCCATTATTTAAATGCAGGCATTTATGCTTTCTTTCCTCCAGCTTTCCCTTGCAAATTTTCTTCGGCTAATAAACTGGACATCCTATTAGATCTTCAGCTTTATGGAAATAAAAGGCTGGGTTACAACAAGAGTGGGGATTTGCATCTTTTAATCTGCAACTGCTCTGTACATACATCACAAAGTGCACAACAAAATATTCAGATACAACGACATCACAATACCTAACAGCCATGGTAAACCCAACCCTAATTTTAAGGTTAGTTTTTTTCCTCCCAAGTAGTAAACGTCAATTTCAAAATAAACAGATTCAAAATTTAAGAAACTAGCTCATGCTCACTGTAACCAGAGCACACATATTCAAATGAGATGATCAAGCCCTCCAGAACATCATTAACTTCCATATAAAGCTGGGAAGAAACACTGTGTCATGTCTTTTGGGGTGTTTTTGTGAGAAATAACTATCATCTCAAAGTCTGTGAAAACAATTTCTCTGCCTTGTTACACACAGTTTCAAATGGTAAAACATTTCTTTCCAAATTGTTACCTCTCACATCTGATTTAACAGTACTTTCACATGAACAAGTATGTTTGTTTTTCTAAAACCACTCTATATATAGAAAATTAGCTTGCTTGGTGACCCCAAGCTAAAGCAATACAGCCTATCTCCAGGCAGATTACTGGCAATGCTCGGCGTACACATTACTCCTGAAGCATGAAACCCTAGAATTAACTGCAATACTGAGGAAGAGAACCTGGGATAATCCAGTTGTGAAAGAAGGCTACTTTCCTACTTTCCTACTTCTCCCGATATCTTAGACTAAGGATTAGAGAAGGAAAGAATCATCACTCAGGAATTTCAGTCCTGTTGTTCAAAACACTAAGAACAGAAATATAAAAGACTCAGCTACCAATACAAGAAGAGAGTGTCTGCCATCCATTTGAAGAGAGCTCAAATATTGTAAGGCCAATTCAGAAACAGGGCACTACCTCTGACATTGGCATTTGGCACTGGTTTAGATTTGGATGGAAATACGTAGTGCTTTGGGGAGGTATATAATATTAAACTGGTCATCTGCTCTTAAACCACAAGAATTCACATGCTTTGCTTTTGGATTTTCAACTCCCCTTTTTCAGGAGGTCAAACTCCCAAATTCAATGTGATGCTAACTCTCTTGCTGTTTTCTATGAGAAGCTCAAGACAGATCCAAGAAAAGCAGAAGCAAAGCTTGGCCCTGGCATGCACAAGAATTTCCCAGGAGCAGCTGTGATTGTTTCACTGTTCACTTGGCTCCACTTCTGGGACAGTCCCGCTCCACTGCTGCTGTCAGATGCAAGACCCGGCTGGCTGGTGCGACCAAAGGCAACCCTCACTTGCTGGTTGTGCTCTGCAGCACCTCTGCCAGCCTCCCTGACTCTTGCTGCCTCCTCCCCAATCCTCTTCCTCTCTCTGCCCTGATCTGCAAAACCAACTCAGCTCCATCAGCTTCAGGCTCAGTGAAGCACCATCCCTTGCCCTCATTTCTCCCAAGACACCTTCAGCATGCAATATTTCTTCCTCCCTTGCAGTCAAAAGGGATGAATCTTGCCAAGGAAAAAACAGATAGGAAACCATTCTCATAAAAAAACTTGCTCAGTGAATACTTGCATGGCTTTTTCACAGCTCTCTTGAGGAACTCTTCCATGACATCCCTGTAGATCTTATGGTAACAATGTCTGCCAGAGCCCAGGAGCTCTGCTCTGACTCCCACACAAGCTACTTCTTCAAGGCTGTTTTATGAAAGCTATCATCCACAATTGCTCATAATACCAAGCCCCACAGTACCCTTATTTTTGTAAAGGGACGAGTATCCAGCTCAAGCACACAGAGTATAAATAACCCCAGGGCAAAATACATAGAGTGAACAAACAAGGCCAAAAATATTGCATAAAGTTCAGATTCTTTCCTGAAATCAGACTTCTCTACCCTCCCAAAGGCCAGAAAAAGTTATTCTCATATCACAGTCGTGCAAAACAGATTAGGAAATTTTACCTCAAGTTTTACCTGTTCTCTCACCTGTAGAGTATTTCAAAGCATTTACAGAGAACTCCTTTCATAAGAGCTGCCATTTTTGAAGGCAGAAGCAAAGCAATTGATCCTTCTCAAAAAGCTTAAGACTATTTTGACAAAGATTATTACAGTCATACTTATTTCAAAACTTAAGTGCCACAATGAGGTTGTATTAAAATGACTGATTTTTGAAGTGCCGGGTATTATAACTCTAGCATTTGTCCGAACATTTGCATTTTATTTTTTAGAAAATATGTATCTTTGAGCCCTTGCCATAAGAAATGTTTTTGTCCAGCATTTTTGATAACCTCCCAGAACATTTTCTCCTCCCTTAATTAAGTGGGGTTTTTTCCATAGCTTCTACACAAACAGGATATGAAAGCCAAAAATGTTTCTTGTAACTTTTTACTAAGAACATGCTACTGATAATGACCTCGTTACAGACAGATTCTCCACAACAGATTTTTCTTGTCACATATCTTATGATTGTCCCCAGTTCTCCACATAATCACATTATCATTGCTATTTCCAATTCAAATTTATCTAACTGCAGCTTACAGCTATTGCTTCCTGTTATTACTTTCTCACATACTGTAATTTCCTTGGAATTTTCTCCCTGCAAAGGTACTTGAACACTGTGAGCCAGTTATGTTCCGGTTTTCTGTATGTGAACTCAATACCAAGTTTCACGTTGCAAGGTATTTTTCCAGCCTTCAAATAATTGTTATGCTTTTTTTGCCTAACCTACTACTCTTTCCAATTTGTTTTACCTTCCTAAAAATGTGGCTTTCAAAACTGTCCCATGCACAGAGGTGTCATTTCACTGTTGAGAGGTACATCTCACATGGATTAGGAGAAAATCATTCCTCTATTACCGCAGCATCAGTCTGAGGGGCATGGTGATACACAGGAAAAAGACAGTTATATATAACACAAGCTTAAACTTGAATATTGACCTACCCAATTGCGTAATTTTATGTATTTAAGTACTTGCAAGTATTCTAAATCTGAATGGCACAAACATACTAGTGAAATAATAGCTGCTGCTTAGGCCAAAATTTTTAAACATGTATTTAAATATTATAAAATACCAATCTATCTCTGCAAGACTGAGATGATTCTTCAGATTTAAACAACCAAATCGAGTTGTACTCCTTAAATGGCTATACTTGATACCAGCAACAATATCCAAGCAGTAGCCAAGAAAAGCTTAACAGGGCCATGCTGTTTATTAGAGTCTACAAGTATTACTTGTCCAGCCGATTTTCAGGATTAGTCTTTAAATATTCTGCCTTTGACTTATGGATTGGGACTAATTTCCATTTGGTTACAGACACAACACTTGATATCAAATATTTTAGTGAAATACATACCAGGTACTGACTGATTCCAACTAGACACCTCTCTGTAGCAAGTTAATAATAATTATAATTTAAAACCGTTACTTTGTCAATAGCCGTATTGACACATCAAGCACTGTCATTATGTATTTTTGAAGTGAAATAGCACATCTACATTCGAAAAATTAAGTCTGTAGTAGTAGAAGTCAAAGCATGACTTTTAATGAAATCTTATCATCTTTGGTCATCATACAGGCATCACCTTTTGTATGAAAAAACCTGTTTTACAGAAGAACTGCATATGTCTTCCTCACACACAAATATATGTATTTCCGCAGAACTTATCTTCATGATTTATGAAAAGTCTTCTTTTCCTATGGAGGAAATATTTGACCGGACATAGCCAAAAAGGATACATTGTCTTAAACACCAAATAACTTTATTTGTTGTATTTAATTATTTTACCATTCTGCAGATTTATTTCCCCCCTTCTTCCTTCCTTCCCATATTTACATTTCAGCCATCATCCTCATTAAAAAGAAACTGAAAAGTCCTTGACTTATTCTAAGCACTACTTAGCACAACTAAAACATCGGTGCATTACCAACATTATTCTCATACTAAGTCCGAAAGCACAGCACTATACCAACTACTAGGAAGAAAATTAACTCTTTACCAGCCAAAACCAGGACACGCGAAGAGCAGCAGCCACGAGACAACCACCATCACAGTCCTAAGAGTAAGTCAGTGTGAGCAAAATTACTTGTGTAAACAAAGACTGTACCCAGGACATGTGGGAAGGGAAAGAAGGTATTACACCTCCTGAGAGGATCTGCCACAGTGGCGAGTGTCACATTCTCAGCAGCTTGGTCTCCTAGCACCTCCTCTTGCATCTGTGTGAGCTCTCTCCTGCAACAGACAATTCAATCACCTCTTCCCCCCACCTCTGGATACAAGAGTGTGACAGCATTTTTATTGAAATAGGTATTCCCTAAATAAAGAACTCAAATTTTTCTTTCTGCTGGGAAACCTGAAGTAGTATCTTTCATTATTATACAGTGCCTATGCTGTCAGCAAATTATTTGAATTTACAGTAAGACTCTTAGGCACATGCATGAAACCTCGCAGCCTACGGGTTCCAGCAAGTGGCACAGTTTATTGCCTCTTTGTTGCTATTGCAACTCTCTTACCTAATCCCCGAACTATGACAAACCCAACATGTGTGTCTCATATTTTTGTGTATCTTCAGACACCTCTGACCTACTTCATAGGCAACTGCAACTAGCACACTAATAGCAGAAGAGCTTTCTGCTGGCTTCACAGGGTAGTAATTTTCCAGAGAACCAGCAGTAAAGGTAACTGCACTCAAAAGTCCCCCCATTTTCTGCCGCGCAAAGCTAGGAAAACTAATAGCAAAGAAATAGTAACTTGCAAAGAGTAAAAATCTTGTTTCAAGAGAGGAGGCCTTCAACTGTTCAACAGAAGCATCACCTCTGATCCGGATTCACTGCTATTTAAATCTCTCTCACCTCATGCAAATAAACAAGAGAAGCACATAAGTATGCAACAGCTGAAGTTGCATATGCTCAAACACTTTAAGGATTGTTACAACAAGGACTACATCTCTACTGTACTCTCTACCCACAAAAATTCTCAGCATCAGATAAGACACTGCCAGCTGGTCTAATTCCCTGCTCAGAATGAAAGCAAGAGCACCTGATGGGACAAACCTGCAGCTCAGTTTCAGCAGTACTGAGTAGACTGCTTAAGTCTTTCAAAACATTTTATGCACTTCCCAGCATCTAGACAACATTTTTGTCATTTAACAGATAGAAACAACTGCTGTAAGAAAGCAAACCCAATACACTTAAGGCATTTTAGAAAGCTTTCTAACAGCAGATGTTATTTTCCAAGCAGCCAGTTGTCATGTTATCATTGCTTAATTCAACAGGAGGAACAAGAGCTGATACAGCCATTCCAGGGCTATATCCTAATTGGGGTGATTTAGGCCAGTCTTGCACAAAACATACTTGCAAGTCTCTTTAGCAGGGCTTTCTTGCCCCGGAATGAAACTCATCCTAGTTCTCCCTCTGCCTCCAAATTCAGGGCCAAACACTTCCTATTTCAGCACAAGAAAACATCAGAAAGCTTTCCTTTGCAATAAAACACTCAGGTACTTTGGCAACCTTGGAAAACTCCAAGAGGGAAAACAGACCACCCACATGTTAAAGTTCTACACAAAGCTTCTCCTGCAGATGTGCAGTCCTTCTTTTCCATAACAGATCAGATCTCAGGGGTTTTATGAGGTAGAAACATCGATCCTCATCATGCACAGTTCATTTGATTCAGCAGACATACAAAAATAGGAGGAGACAGAGGTCAATGGTTAGAAGTATGTCACATTTTTAAATGATGAAAAGAAAGATACTTTGATATCTCACATAAATGACTTCATATGTTTCTCTGAAAATCTTCTGAAGGCAACCAGTAATATCCAAAGTCAGATGCATTATATTTGGTACATGGAAAGAGAAAGACGAGCAGTTTACACCTAACACACTAATATTTTACTTGTGGAATTTATTCATAAATGAAATCAACAAATTCAGAGATCTTACAGCAACTGTTGAAATGGCTTCATATCACCTAGAAGACTTTTCAGCACACTAAGGCACAAAACATTTCAATCCTTTCTCTAAATCCAAACAACATACAAAGAAACTGCCACTCAAGAAAAGTATTGCTCACATTTAGTTCAGGTATCTTACTCTTTATCATGATCTTCTAAGACTGTGGATTACAGAACTAATCTTCCTTTAATGAGGTTTACCAAAAATATCACTTCAATATTTTTAAATGAATTAGAAAAAATATTAAATACCTGTAGTTCAGTGATGTACTAGATTTTTCCAATTAAAAAAAAAAAAACAGTGCTGATAATTAATGGGTATTTCATGTTTCTACTTGAAAAATAAATAACTAATGGATTGACAAATCTTTCAAGATCCAGTCAGAGCAATCACCCACGCATGGATGTCACCCTTTCAGCTCGAATTTGGTCTCCTGCGAGCTCTGCCAGGGGTGTGGAAGGAACGCACTGGACACAAAAGCTGCCACGGAGCATCTTCAGGTACGGGGCAGAAAACACACATGAAACAGAGGGGGAAAGCAATGGCAGCACTTGATGCCTTAGGGTTTAACTTTTATATTTTTCAAATCCTGTACTGCCTGGTGTGTAACTCTGAAGTTTCTTGTGGCCTGTGAGCTGCTGTTCTCTCATGCTGGTCAGACATAACAAACCTCTGCAGGTTTCCACTCCAAGGACACCAGGCCCAAAATGTGTCAACTAAAAGCCTCTAAAGGGGGGAAAACTTGGGGCAATTCCATCATGAAACTGAGGTTATAATTGGAGAATTAACCCTGAGATGCAAATGAACCAAACTTATAAAAGTGTGAAGAACCCGTGACCCAGGGTCCATCTTGGGTGTAGCTCTTGACTGCCCAGGGTGTACCTTTGAAGGCCCTTCAAATAAATACCTCCTTTTATTCTCTTAATTCTTGTCTAGTCTCTATGTTTTAGGTGGCCACTTAAGGCATCACACTTATCTAGTTCAAATTAGTAATCTTAAGAGTGTTCCCTGCTGTCATCCATCTCAGATTTACACAATTTCAATTTGCATGTTCATATATTACAAATAAACTTGCAGTTACAAATAACTGAATTAGCAAATTCAGAGGGAAGAACTTGTTTGATCTTAGTCTGATACTCAAAGGAATACAAAATTGTTACAGTTTCACATATTTGCTGTAAATCAATACCAAACCAAAACACAACACAATTTGGCCCTCTGCTCTGAACTTAATCACTTCTACCTGAGAAAAAGAGAAAAGAAGTTTGTAATCGTGTAAGGACTAAAAGTTGCCACCACCTTAGTTTGGACATGTTGCAGTCTATAATCAAAACAGCATAATTTTGGTAATTACTTTGGAACAAAGGCCAGGACAGCTATAATGACGCTCCCTGGTGACACAAAGCTGGAAGGAACTGTCAGCAGAGGTGGATTACAACTTGATCTATGGAGAACTGTGGTAACGCTGAGGATTAGAATAACAGAAATGAGATGCAACTAACTACAAAACCTCACACTGAGAAACCCTCCCTCACAGGACATGAGCTTTCCACCTGAGAACGATGGATCGATCAACATGTCCCTATCTAGATGATAATGAATGTTAAAAAAAGCAAACAGGAACACAGTGTGCCTCAGGAAAGTTATGCCCAGTGGAAGAAGGAAGAAGCAATACCACTTAAGTTTTCCACGAGGTTGTATATAAAGTACTGTGTAACATTATTGTCCATTTTTCCAGAAAGCAATTCACTTTGTAACAGGTGCAAGAAGTGTTACCAGCACCATCAGAGGAAAGTTTCTGGCAGGACTTCCTCCTAAGTGTGCTGTTTTGGGTTTTTTCATGAGAAAGGGCTACATTAGCTTTTACAGGCTCAGAGAAACAAGAATTATTTACACTACAAAAAAGACTGTGGCACAAAACCAAAGATAAATGAAGATGCCAGAGCAAAAAGTTTCACTTGGATATGAGAGGAATTTTCTAAACATCTGAGCAGTGTCGTTTGGTGACAAGTTTTCAGTAAGAATGCAGAAGTAAACAAACCTACCTAGTTTTAAAATAGTTATTAAATTGATTATAGGAGATAATTGCTTTCAGTAGTAGAGGAAGGATTGTAAGGTCCTACCCTCCTGTATTCCTAGCTTTGATCTCTGTATTACATCCCTCATATCTCTAGCTCTACTCAAGAGAAAGATTAAAATAGCATTCTACAGTTTCATCCTTGCAGTTTGATAGCTGGACAACCTACCTGATATTATTCATTATTTTTTTCCCCAGTAAGCTGGTCTCCATAAAAGCATCCTCGAACACAGCATTTAGGAACAAACCTGTAATCTTTATTTCACAGAATATGCTGAGTTGGAAGGGACCCATCAGGATCACAGAGTCCAACTCCTGGCCCTGCACAGAACCATCCCCAAGCGTCACGCCATGTGCCTGAGAGTGTTGTCCAAACACTCCTTGAACTCTGTGAGGCTTGGAGCAGTGACCACTTTGCTGAGGAGCCTGTTCCAGTGCCCAACCACGCTCTGGGTGAAGAACCTTTTCCTGATACCTCCAACCTAAGCCCCCCTGACTCAGCATCAGGCCATTCCCTCGGAGCACCACAGAGGAGAGATCAGTGCCTGCCCCTCCTCTTCCCTTCACAAGGAAGTTGTAGACTTTGATGAGGTCTGCCCTCAGTCTCCTCCAGGCCGAAGAGACCAAGTGACCTCAGCCACTCCTACCATATGACTTCCCCTCAAGGTCTTTGGCTATCTGCATTGCTTTCCTCTGGATGCTCTCTAATAGCTTAATATCTTTCTCATATTGTGGTGATTTGTTTATGGATTCATGAGTATTCTTAGAAGAAAACACAAGGGCAGAGATTTCAGCTGCTGGGCTACACCCACCCCATCCAACTCCCTCCATAATCTCATGCTGTTGTTCAGGTAACACCAGGAGTTCAAAGACCTGCCCCAAAAAGTTTCACCACTATTACTGTTGCCACCAGTGTTCACAGCTTACTGCTCCACCTATACCTAAACAGACAGAGCAGGGACTCAACACAAGACCATCACTCACACAAATCCAGTCCTTCACCTTACAGCTCAATCAACACGGAAGCATCAACTGGTACAAAATGCACCAAAGAGCCACAGCTGCCTCAAAGCTACAGACATTAATCTTCATTTCAATAAAACCTACTTCAGATACTTCCAAAATACTTACCACCAAGTTTCTCTTCTCTTTAACTTGTGCTCTCTCCTTTATTTTTTTCAATCTGCAAATAATGTATGGTGGTCAGCAATAAAAAAACAAAAAAAAACCCCAAAACAAAAAAGAAACCCCACTTGTAACAAGAAAACATTACAAGCTTGCAGACTTCTGACAAACAGTGGCTTCCATACTTGCTGATGGTCACCATCCCCACAAGGGGGGTGGAATGTCTCTTCAAACACAGCATCTCGTTTACACCACTGAAAATACCAAAAAAATTTGGCATTGGTTCAGCATTAGATATTTCTTTTACTTATTTCTAACTTTCTACTCTTGACAACGCAAGAACTAACAAACAGGAAAGAAAACAACCATCATGTTTCCATCAAACTACGCCACATCATCTCGAAACTTTGGTTGAATTTTAAAATTCAAGTGTAAGAAGACAAAGTCAACAACTTCTGAACAGGCAGGTTTGCTGATATGTGCTATTAAAAGCTGCTTATTTCAGTCCAATTCAGGCAATGCCAAAAGAGTAGGTTTGATTATGCTCGGAGCCTTTCCAGTAATTACAGATCTAGAACCACCACAGTGTGGCTTACTATTCAAAAACAAACAGCTCAGCCCATATGCTTATCGAAAGGGAAAATAAAGGTAAGTCATTTTAAACAGCATACCAAATATATCCAGTAGTAGAGGTATACATAGAACATAGGTTGTCTCCCTCATCCCAAGCCTCTAATCATGTTTTCCTCCACTGAACTGTAGCCACAAAAATTCCTAAAATGTCAACAGCCCTAACATACAGGAAAAAAAATTGAAACAAAACATCTTAACCACAGCATTGCAAAGGTTTTTGGCATCTGGGCAGATGTACATGACAGAACACTGTTTTCAGTCTTAGCTTTATGCTACAAATGCTCCTGTAAAACTGCCATTTGATGCACATATTTTCCATGCTTCCATATAATGCACTAAAAAAACATCTGACATCTGCAAAGTTCAAAAGACAAAGACTGCACTCCAAGGGGACTTGGCAGTACTCAAATCAAGGAGTTTGCTGCAATCAGGTTTCAACTGAAAAGCATCTCCAAAATTCAAATTCAGTTTATCATCTCCAGCTTTTGTAAATGCCATTCTCAAGTTTTGCAAAATGGGCTCAGTCATTCAATGTAACAGATTTCTTGAATTTTAAATTCCCAGTTTTATTATCATCATCACAAAAAACCCCAACCCTAGTAAACATTTACTTTTGCATTCAGGTGTTAACACAATTTGAAGCAACATGATGAAACCAGCTAGGACTCATGGGATCTAGTATCATAATCAAGGCCAATCTCCTGCCTTTTGACAGGCAGGAGATTAATTGTTTAGAAAATTCACCAGTGCAGGCTCCCAACATCTGCATCTAAATTCAAAGTTAAAGATAAACGTAAGTAAATACAGTTTACATACTCTTTATTTAGCCAGCACATGGTTTATTCCACATCTCACAAAGTGAGCCAGCGAATCTGTTCAGTTGCTTGTTAGTTTGCCGCTGGTAACTCCATGACTCAGGATAGGAAGAAAGAACACATGCCTGGTGTGTTTCAGGACCGGTGCGGGCGTCCAGGTGTTGCATGACACAGCAACATCCTCTTCAGCCTCCACACCCCAAGGACCTTGTCAACAGCTTCTAAACTCACTGCAATATACGACAACTTATTGTCACACACTCCCCAAAAAAAGCTGATGTAGAGCTAGAGGGTACTGGTCCAAATGCAGTCGGTGCCACTGTGAGAGGCACTGACTGGCCATCCAGCCTCTCAGTCAGAGCCCAGGACAGACTGGGAACCTTGCAGAAGAGGCACGAGCTGTTTTGGAGGCAGACCAGGATTTTGCATGTAGCTTAGGCCTACTGTTGGCAAGACTGAACAAACACCTTCTGGTCAATAACCCACAAAGCCCTCGTATGTTTCCTCCCACAGCCTTCAAGACACTTTCAACATTCATGGTAGCATTCAACAGTGGAAGAACTCCACATGGCCTACAATGGCATCTCCTGTCATTCTGCAAAGATCAGCAAAAATTATTCAGCATCCATTCAACTAGTATTACTCAGCTAACGTAACTCAGTATTTTAACAGATAATACTGATCACATTATTCCTAAGTAAGTCACTGGCACCACCAGAAAAATCACAGCTCTGACAGGCGACCTCAGCCCAACACACACCACTGGTATACTCCAAGGGAAGCTGGCTTTCCTTCGCACCCATCACTCCACTTTCCAGCTCTACAGGAGATGCTCACCAGCCACCATGACCAGGACATGGCCCACAATTACCAGAAGACATGGCATGGCATGTCCAAAACAAAATTCTGCTCTGTTTATTCTGGTTTTAAAACATTTGCAATTTTTTCCAGCTGTTCAGTATTACTAGAAGCTATACTACAAAAATCTGTATTACATTATTGATATCATTTCACAAAACTGAAGAGCTTTCTAATTTGTCAAAGATGTGCCTAGCCCAGGAGCCATCCAACTTGCAGAATGTCAGAAGAAAACAATTGAGTGCATGCTAAAACCCAAGAACAGACAAAATTCCCGAGTCATTACACTTCCAGAACACTGAAGTAACAGAAAACAAAGAATCTGAACTAAAATACCAATAAAGCCAAAACACTGTAATTTCTAAAAAACCTTCAAAGCTTTGTCTTGCTACTGCCAACCTTTTTCTTTTCTTCAACTTTGCTTCAGAGTAACTTTTATCACAAGACCTGCCATTATAACATTTTAAAATATTTTTCACAGAAAACTAGAAGTGGACAGTAAGAGTGAGGTTCTTTTTTTTTATCCCCCTATGACTAGAATTCAAAGTAAAAAACTTACTCATTTTCTTTCTTCAGAGAAGCACTTTCTGTATCCATATAATAAATATAAATTTCCGATGATGTACAATACTAAAAACAAATTACTAGTTTTGAGTCTTTTGTAATTGCTTTTTTCCCTCTCTTCCTAAACTCTCAAATGTTGCAAACCCAATGTTATTGCAACCACAAAAGATGGTGCTAATTAAAAGTAAGTTTACCTTAAGTATTCGTTTTGTCCCAAATGAACGTAATTATGATCTCAGAAGAATCATTTAGGACACTATCAATTGAAATACACTTTCAGTTCAGTTTACTAATGCATCATAATGTTCACAGAAGTCATTACTAAACCCGGATGCCTATTTTTTACATATCTCTTGAAAGATTTACTACCAAAGACCAAGTTAACACTACTTGTCCATCTATGGAGGAACTTAAACGTTTTCAGTCAGACAAATTGCCCTTAAAACGACACTCAGTGATGAGATCCACTATTCTGACCAGAGGGTGCCCCACAGCCAGGTGAGGGGAAGGAGCCAGTGCAGCAAGGCTGGGGACAGACTTTGCCTGCCACCTTCCCAGCGAGGAAAGACTTTCCAAGAGCAGTATGTCAGTGAAGGAGAAGACAGACAGATTCTGGCTCCATGTTAGTGTCCCTGTCAAAAAACCAATGTATAACATTACTTTGTATGCTTGGCAACAGCAACACCCAAGTTTCTAAAAACAGCAAACAAGTTGCAATTGTCTTGCCCTTGAAAATTACCAGGTTTCACGAAGAAAACAACACACCATATGCTCCCTAGGAAGAGTAAAGCCTACTCCCACTGTAAACCAGGACTTTGTAACATGAACCCAAAAACAAGTTACCTCTTAGGAAATCAAAACAATACACTTTTTTTTTCCCCTGAGTGAAAAATTATACTCATACTACCTAGAAAATACCAGTGTTACACCCTTTCTAAAATACAGTCCATTTGCTAAAACATAACAAACAGGAAATAAAGGCTCTTTTGGCTTGAAGCAAACAAAGCATTAAGGCTTATTTTTATGGAGCTCAAAAATAAGATACTCTATCCTGTGTCATCTGGAACAAAACACACAATAGCAATGGAGACAAAATGCTTCCATTCTCAGTGGTAACTGAAGGACATATTACTACACAAAAACCTAGAGCCACTTAAAGAGTTACTGGAGCTAGATTTTTAGGCACTATTGAATTTACATTCACTAGAACGTAGTTTGTCAAAAGTTTCTAGTGTCTAACAAATTTCCTTCCCTATAACAATGCACACTATTTGCTCTCTGATGAGGGGGTCCCACTTCCCATAACGTAGAAGCCCATCAAGTAGAAGTATTTTATTAGGAAACTGCCACCTGTTTCTAGATGGAATTCCTCAAAATCCAGGTGAACTAGCCATAGGACCTTTTCGGCCAACATGCATTCACCAAGTAGGTTCAGAGATGCTGTCTGCATAATACTGGACCTACAAACCCTATTCAACAAACACTGACTGCTACAGAAATTGGTAAGAAATGTTAAAAGCACAAAGGTAAGAAAAAATGGGATGAAGTTACTCTTAAAATCAACATACTGTTACTTTTTTTTTCCTTTTTGAGAAATCCTTAATCCTACAGATCACCTAGGAAAGCTTACTTATGTATATAAAAGTACCCCAAAATGTATAATTCTAGCCTGAAACCAAATACCAGAGGAGCCAAGACGGGTGCTGCTGCCTTTGAGCTATGCTGTTTTTCAGAGCGCAGCTGTTCCCTCTCTCGGTTCTGTTTGTACATTAGCTGGCAGCTACCGTCAGCTGCATTTTTGAGAAAGAGAGAAGGATTTTGATGCGAGTCCAGCAGTAAGCAGTAGTTATTTGTTCTCTTTAGATCATGTGCTTTTCTTAACTGTTAGCAGTCACTGTCAACTACGTGATGACAATTTCAATACATTTCAAAATTAATAGACCATATTGATATTTACTTTCAGAAAGCCAGATTCAAATGAAGATCCGAGATCCAAATTATTTCTTTAACAGAACAGCAAAAGTGATACTCAAAAATTCCTACAATTTCAAACATTCCTCCTTGGAGCTTAAAACACCACTAACTTTTTGGAACACCATTTGATTCGTAGTTGTTTTTCTAGATACTTGTTCATGTGGTGCAGGGAACAGCACACTGACAGAAGTAAGCTTAAAACTTGAGTAATTTCTTATTCTTCCCTACAGCTATAAAACATGCCTTCTTCGTAAATTCTTGTCTATCTAAAACCAAAGTTTGCATTTCATGAAGTTTACTTTGTATTTAATAATTATGAACATCATCTCTAGACCCTTCTGTCTTTCTGCTCTCAAACATTCTTTTTCGGATACTGGTGCTAGGTTTTTAGCATTAGTTCTGATCTGTAGTTCTGCTTCCACAACGTTGCTCTGACTATTTAGATTTTTATCTTCAAGCTTCTCCCTTCAGTTCGTAAGGGAATTACAATCCAACTATGGCACAACTAATAAAAAAAAAAAATCTCCTACATGTAACAACAAGAAGTCCCATCAGCATTATTCAAAATAGTAAAACTAAGTCACAGTGTAAGGTACTGTATGTGTATTAAGTAGACAAATTTTTAATTTCCAGAGCAACTTGAGAAGAAATTCTTCGTCCTGTTGCTTACACTCCTGCCTTCCCAAGAAAGGGTAGGATAGAAAAGCAAACAGTGGAGAAGGGAATGCTCATTGTCAGTGCATCATAAAGTTGCCATCTCTAAGTGCTGAGAAACTACTCTTACCCAAAGGTTACTTGAGGAAAATTTCCTATTCCTTGCAAAAGTCTGTACAGTTCCACAGGGCAACAAAGCACAGCCTTGTAAAAATGGCATACAAGTCTACAACATAAAGCAGGATTTAATATTCACGTACCAGTATCAGTGTTTATCTGTATTCCCAACTCTCTTTATTGCCACTGTTCATTTTTAGAGCAGAGAATCAGCTTCAAATGGCTGCTGGGCAGTGGTGCAGTACCACAGTTCCCCCTCCTTCTCAAGGAGACCCTCTTGGCCTGGCTTGTGCTTGCAGACTGGGTGCTCGCACCCACTAATGTAATTGAGGGTCGCATAAAAGGGAGTGAAAAAAGCAGAAAAATTTCCAGTTTCACTCTTAAGTAGGACAATGCACCCCACTAAAGGAAATGTACATTTTGCACGGCCTGCAGAAAAGAGCAGGTGTCCCCACTCCCAGGTGTGACAACATGTTTTAAAGGGAAATGACACAGGCCCCTTATCTAAGAATTGCTACCCTCTTGTTTAATCTACTAGATTAAAATTTTACCAGACGTACTCTTCCACTAAGGTCACAAGACATCTTTTAAGCATTCAATCCTTTTTATTTCCCTTTGTTTCCTAGTTTTGGGCTGTTGATTTTTTTCAGAATTCCTTCATCTCTCATCCAACGGTGATTCAGCAGCAGACTCCATGCTAAAGGGTGAGAAGTCACTATCAGCTGGTTTGTCCTTTTCCTGCTACTCAGTTTTTTCAGAGGTTCAGGCAATCAGTAGGCAGCCCAGTGGGGAGAGGTACAGAGAATAGAAAGCTAGCTCTTTACCTTTTAAAAGTATCCGTTTACATGGAGACTATCACAGGTAAGACTTCTATAATCTATTTAGATACTTGAGGAAAAGAAAGTGGGCAAAATTAAGAAAAATCAATTAAATGCAATTATATACCTCAATTCTACATCTTAAATTATTCAAATGAATTCTTTGTCAACCTGCAACATCACTGTACCCATTAAAGTTCTGCAAAGATATCAGAGCCTGCCCTAATACTTTCAGTCTTGACCCTTTAAAGGTTTCCTTTAAAACTTCCTCAGAATCTCTTTGCCAATTAACAAGATCTAGTTAACACACACAGTTACAGGGGGGCTGTAGGAAAAGGAATGCACAAGTATTCAAATTGCTCTTCCTTCACTCCAGCAAACAGAACAAGTACTGCAAAAACCAAGAAAATTTCCTTCAGATAGGAATGCTTACCAGTGCCAAATATGAATGTCATTTGTGTGAAGGAAAATCTCACAATATCGCTGCTCGTCTTAGTAAATAAATGAACACAACAGCTCTCAACGCACATGTAATTTTAAGCTCAGTTTGCTCTATTTTTTTTAAAGTTAACCTCTAATTGAAAAAATTCTTTGTTTTCTTTTGTCTCCTTAAGCTTCAGGACTTCCATCCTTGGCACAGCCATCTGAATTAGATCCAACTTGCCAGAGGTATCAATTTCATTGAAACAAATCTGCTTCAACATTTTTCACTTGAAAGAATTAGACCATGCCTTTGCAAGATAAAATCACATTGCAGTAAGAGGGGAAAAAACCCAACAAACAAGCAGGCTAGATTCTGTCTAACTTTCACTAGGAGACTGAGGCATCATATCTTTTGAAGTTAATACATCCTAGAGGCACAATGGATTTACTGTACTACTTCTCTGCTCTAAGAAACTGCTCTCCTACTGACCCAAGAGGGAAAACATACCACAAAGGGGAAAAAAGCAATTGTGCTAAAAGTGGTAAATGATAACCAGCAATGATGCTAAG
Source organism: Mohoua ochrocephala (assembly GCA_013398855.1). Classification (NCBI taxonomy): domain Eukaryota; kingdom Metazoa; phylum Chordata; class Aves; order Passeriformes; family Acanthizidae; genus Mohoua; species Mohoua ochrocephala. Next base: position 130,009 of record VZTA01025007.1, on the reverse strand, counting down.
GAACATTCCCTTCCCAACACAACTATATACATTCTCTCTTGGATTAGCGATCCATTCTTTTTCTCCCTCATACTTAGACATTATCCAAGACTCTTTCTGGAAAAACTTATTTCTGTAGAATATATACAGAAGCTCATAAAACAGTATTTCTAAATGTTTTCAGCTACAGTATGTTATAAGCATAAATTATCCTGATTCCTAGGCTCAAGTCCAACAGGATATTTAATTGTGTGTAAAGCAAACTCAAGTTTTTTTACCAAAGTTACCACTTATTTTTCCTTTTAGCCACTCGCTATAGCCTTCCTTGAGAATGGCACAATGCAAGACAACAGACAGACTTCACACAGCCACTAAATGAAACCTATACAAGGAACACCATGATCAAGAAAAGTTTGCAGCAGTATATTCCACCTTCTAGCTTACTACTTAGCAAGTAAGATTCGTAGTGTCTAAAGTTATACAATTAGCAGTCAGGTAGTCTTTCCTTTTGCAACACAAAAATTATGTTCTTGCATGTTAATTAATCAGTTCCCAGAAAATAATTTTCCAGAGTCCTGGAAAAAATTCAAGTCTTACAAGTGATTCACAAATGTGACATGCAATTTTGACATATCGATCTCCTCTACACTGAGACTGATACTAGGACCCAACCTCTGTTCCTAGAACTGATACTAATCAGCAACATATTTATCATGTCCATTGCATTTTTTCCATGCTTTACACAAGAGTTGACTTTTCACTCCTACTCCTAATCAAGTTTCTACAAGGACAGCACATGCCATGAGATCCCAGGCACACAGCCCCACTGCACAGTGGGGCACAAAGGCACCTCAGCACAGCCTCTCATCCACTCCAATCCCCTGCTCAAAATGGGACCAGCTGGACCAGGGTGCTCAGGAATTGTTTTGAGTATCCTGGGGAAACCTATGCCAGTGTTCAATCACCCTTACATGAAAAGGGTTTTCTGATGTTTCACTGGAATTTCCTGTATTTCAGTCTGTGGCTATGGTCTCCTGTCCTGTCACTGGGTATTAACAGGAACAATCTGGCCTTGGCGATGAGTCTTCCTTGCCTGGGGTTTCTGAAGGCAAATCTCACCAGTAGAGCCTGAGGTGAAGGTGGATTCGAGTACCTCAGCCTTTTCTGCCCCTGTTCAGCAGCAGGCCCTCCTTCTCCTTGCTCTTGCTTTTGCTACTGATATGGCTGTAGGAGCCCTTCCTGTTCCCCTCTGCATCCTTTGCTAGATTCAGCTGCAGGTGGGCTTTGGCTGTCCTAAGCCCATCCTTGCATGCTCGAACAATGTCTCTGTACTCCTCCCAAGGAGAATTCAATACAGATCTTACCAGAAAGTCATCAGTAAGTTCACATGCAGTAACTTGTGAAAATGTTTAAGCAGTTGGAAGCACGAAGCACATTCACTGCTGCCTGAGCTCCCAAATTCCAAGAGGAGAGCACCCAGAGAAATCAAAGTTACTTTCAACAGCACCTCACACCAATTTCTTCACAGGTACATTCATAGGCAACCTGGCCATTTCCACCTTGAGAAAAACTTGTATGAAACACATAGAAAGTATTTTGGATCAATCTACTGGGTTATTTACCTCTTCTTATCCACAGAACTTGTTAACTACTCCAATCCTTGCTCAATACTAGCTATCTATTGCTACAGATGCAGGAGAAACATCATCAAAACTGTCTCACTTGAACCTCATGGATAAAGGAGATCCAGTGGTAAGAGTTTTAATTCTTTATATTCATTCCTTTTTCATTTTTACTGTAGAGGGAGGACACAAATTCTCACAAGCAAGGTAAAGAAGAAAGCTGAAAAGGCTTAAACGATCTATTACACGTGCTTCAGCTTTATGCCATGAATGAAAAGTGTCATCCTTATCATGTTGATAAAACTATGTGTATAAAACTGGAATATTATTTCTATTTTCAAAGGTATATTCACGCACATGTATTACAGATCTTGTTTTCTCCACAAGGAGATTATGTCTTATTTCTCCTACAGAAAAAGTCCTGTAATAACACAGCATCTAAGCGCTGCACTACCTCGCCACTAAAGCACATGCAGGAGAAATATTACTATTCATGAAACAAATCTAGCATGCCTTCCTCCTGAAAAAGAAAATACGGCACTACAGACTGATCTCCAAATAAAACAAACGGAAGATAGAGTTGCATAAATAAAATAATATTAAATAATGAAATGCAAATTCTAAGAAACTTCAAGATATGCCAGTACCTACTGGTATATCCTACTTTGGTCACACACTCTGTTATTTCTAGTAAGAGAAAACAAATATCAGGCTCTACTGAACTGTAATTCTTAGCAGGAACCTAACTTTTGTGTCACAGACAGACTGAGGTTGGTAAGACTAACACAAGAACCATCAATGCAACCTCTGATTTTCAGGATCGCCGACAGACTTCACCAATTCTAAACTATTTTGTTTCCAGGATTTTTCAGGCAGCAAAGAAATTCTTTTTCTTTCTCAAAGAAATGACAATGCATGCAAGAGAACACAAAAGAACATTCCACAAGTTTATACTTTCTTTAAACTGTTTTTTGTGGTTTGCTAATAAGTACGGCTTCAGGAGTCTGAACACATTAAGTCTCACATTAGTGCTACCATCACTTTGTTCTAAGTGTCCATAAACGCAGTGAAGGAAGGAAAGTGAAAGAATGCTCGCTATTCTCCTCTTGTTCTTCCCTCCCACCTCATTTCCCAGCTGAGCAGGAGCACTTGCCAAACCATAGCTATGACTGGCACAGTATCACAAGGCTCTGTGCAATAGGACCAAATGCAACACACAGGTTTGCACTAAGAAATCCCACTGCTCATGTGGCATCAGCAACTAAAAGATCTCCGTTCCGCAGTCCACGAACCACTCATCGGCCACTAAAGCAAACAAAAGAGATTCACTGAAAATAGGAGAGATGCCTTGCCAGCAAGTAGACCCAGTGCAGTCAGAGATGAGGAGTGCAAACAGTCTAGAACAGAAGTGAAGAATGGGTGTTTGGAGAAAGTATAAACCATACTTATGATGTTATTTATAGAGTATGAGTAAGGAAATATTTTTAACCAGGGCCATATTACATATTATATTTAGCTGAATAGCTAAACCTGTCATTTTTATCTCAGACTTAACTATATATTTAATCAGTGTGGGTTTCTTTTTTTTTTTTTTTTTGATGTTGACCATATTCACAAAGGAATTGCCTGAGACCACCGCATTTATTTCTCACAACAATTAGATTTCAAGCTTGGGTGTGGATCCAGAGTAGCCTGTACGAAAATCTTCTGTTTTCAGGCTTTGCGAGCCAAAACAATCATGTTGCAAGAGCATCAGCCATTCAACTGGTCTGCCTTCAGTTTCATCATTATTTTGTGCTTGTGGCATGGTAATGATTCTGTTAGAGTGCAAGAACAAGTTCTCTGGTCATTTTTCTCATACGATGCAACCGTTACCTCCGAATTAAGGAAAAATGTGGATATAAAATTTCGGTTAAAAATACTGTTAAAAAACCCAGTTAAAATTCAGTTAAAAATACCAGAGAGCTTAACAGATGGATAAAACTTGCCTGAGCAAATTAACTCCCTTGCATTATGAGCTCCTTTGTATTAAAAATATTTCTGTCTTGAGACTAAGTGAGTTAAGGAAACATTTCTGAAGCTTTTAAGCTGTGTTGGCTACATAAAGCAGCTGTTTTAACATCTACTCGTGCCACAAATACAACTTTTTCCACTCACAGTAGAGGCTTTGGTGAGCGAATTCCACAGAGGTGCTCAACACAGCTGCAGAAAGGAGCAAGAAATACTTTTCAATAGGAATAGGTTCCTTAACATGTCTCTTATCACTTGTCTGCTCCCCCAAGACTATTCCTGTCTCTCACAAGCTCATTTTAAGCAGAATACATTAAAAGGTATGCTTTTCTAGCTTAAATCAGGAAAGTTTTGCCCAGCAACCTGTGCTTCTCTCACCCCACTTTTTCTTGTCCCAGCTATCGCTCCCTCACACATGCTTCCCTGTCATTTTGAGAGTCTCAAGCCCAACATACAGTTCTGCAGTTGCAGGCTTCCCTACTGAGGGGAACAGGGTGAGGAAAGACTCTAAAAAGTTGCTGCTCAAAGACAGGAAAATATGAGTTTCTATGCCTGGGCTGGATGGAGGCTCTGCTGGGCAAAAGCAGCCCACAGTTTGGTAGATCTGTTTTCGCACTGCCCTAAAATATCTTGTGCTTCAAAAGTCCTATCAGAAAAACAACCCCATTACTTCTCAGGAATGCTGTGCAGATATAAAGCTCACAGACTGAACAAACTCAAACCATCCCAGCCAGGAGAGGCAAGCAAGTGCTGAAGTAAGGGCAAGTAGAAGAGTTTCCACGTTGCTGAGCATCAGTGTTTTGTTGGACATGGTGCACAGGTTTCTCGGAAAATCCTTGCCCTTCTAAGAGTGCAGAGAATCATAACCCTATTCCTGATACTGCTATTAATCAGGCAAATGACACCAAAGGCACATCACCTCTCTGTGCCCTTTAAATTGAATAAAAAGTGTTAATAATTAGCTTCCTCTTTGACATGCTAGAGGGAAACAGGCATGAGGATAAAAACCAGAGAGTTGTACTCTCCAGTCAGTGGTGACTGAGTGAAGAGGAAGCAAGAAGGACACTTAGCAGCTTCTTTTACAGAAGATGGAAAGATTTCTTTGTTTATGACACTTGAGCAGAAAATTTCAGGCTTGCTTTTTTTTTTTTTTTTTTGGAAAGAATAAATTTATCATTGATACAATAGCTCCAAACAAACAAATCCAACTACGCAGCAGGGTAGTACAAAGAAATTCAGCATGCAGGCACAGCTCTTATTTTGGGGACAGCTGGGTCCATGCCCTCCTTCCCCCACCCCCCCCAAGCTTTGTAACCCTCATTAACATCTTTCTGAATCTCAAGTCCCTCTTGCATTAAGCGTGAGCAGGACAAACACCATTACTAGAACCACAGCACATTTAAAAAGAGGGAGAAAAGGGCATCGGCCCACTGAGACCCCTAGCAGGTAAGAGCCATTGGATCCTCCACTGGTGCTACACACATAGCTGGCACGACACGCAGTATCCTTGAGGCAGTGGGGCAAAGAGGAGAGTGGCAGTATCACAACCCCCTAAATGAACCTACTGCACCCAGCCAACTGAACACCTGAGCACAGGAATAACAAGATCCAGTTACTGCCAGCCTCAGCTGTATTTGAGCCGGGGTCAGAAGGTGAAAGATACTATGCTTTATTTAAAAATCTTTCAGCTTCTAAAATTCATAACCAAAGCGTTCCAGAGGAAAAAGAACTGAAGCTGTCAGCTGTTTCCATGTAGCATAGTGCAAAAAACAGGCAAGTGCTGAGCTATAAAGAATCACAGAGCTTTGCCAAAATTTGCTTCATTGATTAGATGAGACAAGTATCAGATTCAAAACTAGACAGGGGAAAATGCAACAGGCCTAATGAAGTAAGGCTGTTCATCAGAAGATTAAATTACTCATGCTGATTTTGACTGACTCTCCAGAAAAATATTATTGAATGGATGATATTAAGTGATAGGTTTTGCCCATTAATAGTGAACAAGGTAGAGAACACACAGTTAGAGAATGAAGCATTTTCTATTTCAGCTTTCATTTAATCACACTTTCGAGAATCTCTACTTCACAAAAACAATACTCCCCCCACCAAAAAGAAGCCCCAAAACACCCCCCCCCCCCAAAAAAAAACCCAAAAAAAACTACCAAACCAAAACCACAAAACCTCAGATAAACAGGTGGTAGGGTTTAGGCTCTGCTGTTTTATTATTCACCCTAATTTACTTATTGTGCTATCGCCCAACAGGCAACACAAAAGAAATCTGCACATTTGTATGGGGAGTTCTGCTAGGAAAAGAACAATTAGCTGCAGACATGAAAGGAACTGAGAAGTCAGCAATTTCACAGCCTTTGCCTTACAATATCTGCTGCAACATTTCAGATCATATCTAAGCTGTTGTCGCACACCATTTTCATGGAACTGCAAGAGCTAGGGAGAAACAAACATGGCACCAAATCCACCCGTCAAGCAGGGATAGACACCCCCTGCAGTGCTATTTTTCCAGTGCCTTATGTAGTCATTATTTTTATGCATCCTAAGCACTCAGGTTTCAATGACTGGCTGACATGAACTGATGACCTCTCTATTTTAAAATCTTGCTAGATTTTAAAATAGTAACCTAATTTAAATTAGTAATTTAAATTAGTAATTTAATTTTAAATTAGTAACTTCCCAGCTCCTCTCTCCCCACCCCATCCTTCTCTGCCTCCTCTTTGGAAGCCTACCACTGGTCATCAATGAGTGTTTCTGAGAATAAGTACCATGACAACTCAGATTCTTCCCACCACACTTCAAGCATTTCTCTGTGCTTAAGTCAGGGGTTCTGTCATCATAGACACATCACAAGCCTGAGTTAGTCTTTGGAGATACCACTGTCTCTCCCTGCTGACTTCAGAGGGAACCTCTGGAACAAGGAGTAAAGGTCTTACAGACAAGCCATGGGCAGTCTAAATCTTGTGTAACTTTTTCTGATCAAGACACCTGTCTGTCCCCTCCTCCCCCTACAGTTCTCTCCTATTTAACAACCTCTTCTTGGCACTGCATTCCCCAATGTGAATGCAATTTCTGCCTGTCATCTCATCAAACTTGTAGAGAGGAGCTCTACCAACATCACACCTCCAAGACCCTTCTGTGTGTTTCACAGTACCTCAGTAGCCTTTTTTCTTACCTTTTAAGAATGCGAAAGCATGGGCTGCTTATGGGACACTTCTTCTAAGATCCCTTCTTTTTTTCTGATTTTCAATGCAGAGATTCAGGTGGCTCTTCTCTAGATGTAGGCCAGCAAAAGGGGCAAGAGTATTTGCTCTATGATGCAGCCACTGAAGAAAGAAAATCTGGTTGAAGGAAATAGGACAACCAGTAATTCATGACTGGGAAATCACCATCTGCTAAATGTGGTTTGGTGTTATAGAGGAACAGAGTAACAAAAGGACTGAGAAACTACCTGTAAATACAAGGGGAACAGAAGGAAAAAGAGGTTCTTGGAAGGTAAAAAGAGAACAAAAAAATAAGACTGAACGGACTGCATCAATATTGGCCATACTTAATGCTCTCTCCTCCTAATGGCTGTGAGATAAACAGAAGCATAAAAACATTAATCAATTACTGTAAACATTCACAAAATTACTGCATCATCTGAAAGCTAACCCAAAACTTGTATATTGTGAGATAATTCTCAAATTCTTTCTGAAACAATGTCATAGGGCTTCCCATGCCCCAACCCCCTCAGGACTCATGCCTGTTTCAACACGGGACGCTGCCATGAAGGAAAAGTGTAAAACTTCATGACCTGGATAGAATAAAAAGACCCCAGAACATTCACAGAAACAATGCAAGCTCTAATTTGAACATGAATTCCCAAAGCTTAGGGTATTTCACAAGGTAAAAAGACACATAACTGGAATTTCGATTTCAAAAGCGAGCTTTGAAATCTGGGCTGAAACACCATGTAAAAATCTTTGAGAAAATCAAAGTTTCCTCCAAAGAAATCTGCCATCCCATTCAAAGGCCAAGCAATGACAGAAGCCTGACAATAGTCTCCAGCAGTAATTAAGCAAAAGCTAAGAAACATTCACTTATTCTAACAACTTTGTTGTATGTATTTCAGAAATATCTATTAAAAACAAGAGTTGTAAGGAGCAAGTCCTCTCCCAGAAATGTCCAGGACATTCCACATGAGTGAAAAAAAAAAGAAAGAAAAAAGTGGAAATAATAAATCAAATCCCCTTGACTAGCAACTGTTCATCCAGGCACCAGCAGCTCATCTCACAGAATTGGCACTTGCTAGCAGTTAGTAACCTTGTAAGAGTACAATGTTACGCTGGCATCCTCTCTCTGGGGCAGCTACATTAAACTGAACCAACCTTCCACTTGATCAGCAGAGGTTTTTAAAATAAACACTCTCAGGGGTGCTGAAACATACTATTTACTTATGGCAGAGATGTACTGCTTCTTCACTCGAACAGGCACAGACACTATGATCCCCACCCCAGTCTCCTGATGACTTCTACTCTGAATCATTAAGTATGATAAGTAGCAAGCCTTGGCAAGCATCCAAATGTCTATTTCTAAAGCATTAGTACTCAGAAACCGTAACACAAACCTAATCGTTGTGCTTCCATGCTTACAAACAAAGCCAAACATCTATCTTCAACACAACGGAGTCTGCTTCCCTCAGTGCAGCTCTAAAGAGCAGGAGAGTAAAATAAATTTCATTTAAATAATTGCTCTCCACTTCCTATCCACCCCTTCAGTCTCCAAACATCCTCTAACCCAGATTCTAAAACAAAGAAAAACAAATGCCTCATTACATAAACACAAGTTATGTTTGAAAATCTACTTGCTTGCTCACCAATAACGATGAGGAAACATTCCTTGGCGGAAAAAAAAAAAAAATCGTGTCATCGCTTTCCACAGCTTTCACTTGAAAGTTTAAAAAAAAAAAGAAAAAAAAAGCTAAAAGCTTGTGGAGCCACTGCTGTACCAGTCAGATTGGGTCTTGCACGCAAGCACCTCTGCTGCCCAGGGAAAGGCAGCAGCGGCTGAGGTAGTGGCAGCCTGTCCCAGCTTGGTCTTCTCTTCTAAGTTAATGTCAACAGGCTACAGGCAACAGACATCTCCAAAAAGGGCTGATCCTACTTGCATCGTGTCTATAATAAATTGTAATGGCCTGGCAATGGCTCTCTCTCCTCACTGATGAGACAGGAAAAGCAGACAAATAGCTGAGAGGACTATGAATCTTACAGCAAGATCCACAAAGGAACTTAATTCTCACCAATGTCAAAAGGATTCTTGTCTTTCCTCCCCCCATGGTATGAATGGGCAGCCCCTACACCCTTGCAAGCCCCAGCTCCAAAACTTACTGGTCTAAAAATAACCCCAACAAAACAGCACAGAAGTGGGACGGGAGGACCTCCCCCTACCTCCCAGTTCTTCAGGAGAGACAATCCAAACAGAAACATCCTCAAGTTATCTGCCCCAAATAACAATGCAGTAGCTGATTCTTGCGAGTGTGTTCATACACACTCGCACGAGCGCACAGAGCGGCCACCGACCGCCTCGGCTGTAANAGCTGATTCTTGCGAGTGTGTTCACACAGAGTGGCCACCGACCGCCTCGGCTGTACTTGCCCCAGAGGAAACACAGGGCTTTCCTTCACACCACTGCAATTTAAAACAGCTCACAGGGCGTCAGCAGCAAGTGCAAAGTCCCAACTTCAGAAAAACCCTACAACAGACTTGTTTGTCCAGTCCAAGATGGAAACAAACTCTTACATCTTACCTGAAAACATGTCTTTGCAGAGAGGGACAACTGTGAAAACAAAACAAACAGCTCTTCTTGAATAGGTTACAGGAGCCAGAAGGTAACAATGTGCAAGTACTTGCATATGAAACTCAGAAAACAACCCAGAAAGAAGGGCTTCCTTAAGTGCTCAAAATTTATGTCCAAAAAAATGTGGTGACTATCATACAAAATACACTCAAGCAACTTCAGTAATCCCAGGTTTTTGCTAGACACAAGAGACAGCAGACACACTTTTTCTCAACGTACGAATTTAAATGATGGGAGAGAAAGGATCATTTACCATCTGGAAACAAGGGGTAAAAAAAGGATACCTGCTCAACCATTTTACAGAGTGTTTCCACCAACAGTAATGTAAAACCCAATTCCCTCCGTTATACCTTCATCATATGTTCTACAAATTTTGATAAAAGAGCCCTGTACTTAAACAACAAATGAAGAACTTCCACTTACTGTCACTGGTGATTGACAGGCGCTACTGATTTCAAAACAGTTTTTATCAGGAATCACTGTAATAGAGCTAGCACAGACTTTAATTCATCTCAGACCCTTTACTAGAGGTAAGGGGGGGGAAAAATTAGACAGCCTTTATTTTCCCCACAGAGCATGAAGTGTTGTAGCTTCTGTATAAGTTACTTTTGCTACAGTCTCTCGTTCTAGCACCCTTCAATGTTTATCATTCTTAGTAAAACCCCAAGCAAAAGCAACCTTCCTTCTCCCTAATTTCGCATGAAAATATGAGAACCACTGCGACAACCACTTTTTTCCTCATAACAGTCACAATTCCTTTTGGCTGAGTACTCTGATAGAGAATGAAGTGCCTGCCATCCACTTAGGGTGAACAAGGCTTCGAGAAACTGCATTTTCACAAATCAAGTCTATGCAGCACCACGGGAAACAAGAAACAAATGATTTGGTTACTTTCTCCTGGACATGAAGTCTTCTAGAGGAAGATACATCTAAAAACTGGAGCCCTTTGATGAGACTCTGGAAACCAAATATAATAATAACTCCTGAAGTAAAACTGCACAGAGACTCTGATGGTCAACAGCGGTGACATCCTTGAATGAAAAGCAGCTGGATCACCGACTTTGCCACAGTTTACGCAGGAGCTCCCTTCTAACACTATCTGCCTTATCTCTTTGACGCAGTCAAAACCCATCCACAACAAAAGAATTTATCAAAAGCATCTTCTTCCTCTCAGTATTTCTGTGACTATGACACTACAATATCTCAGACTATCATATTCTGTCACACCTTTATCTTCAAGATGTCATTTGGACAAAAGGGGGTTAAACACAGAGAGAATTAATACACGATTTGTTCAATGTCACATGAAGTCTGTCAGGGCAGGGAACTGAAGCCTCTCATATCTCCTCAGGCCCAAGTGGAACATCCCATTTAACCAGCAGACTTGTTCTCTCACAGGTGTATATACCACACTGCCATATAACCTGAAAGTAAACCACATAAACACATTTTTGGATGTAGTAATATTCTCTCTCAACAGAGACTGAATGAATCCTTTAAATCCCTTTGTCAAATGACAAAGTTGACAATATGAAAAAGAAACATGTACACAGATGCCTATATGCAATTCCTGATTCCCAGACTGGAGTCTGATTTTAAAAGCAGAAAATACATTCCTGAATAAATGCTGCCCAATTTTCCAAATATATTTAGAATATTATCACAACACATTCACACAATCTTAAGCATTTTTTGCTATGACTTCACAGTACAGAGTGTTTTGGCCAGCCAGCATAATGTAGCCCAGAGACCACTTAATCTTTTTGAAAGGAAAAGGCTTGAGTTTTATGACCTTGGTTATAAAACGAGCTGCATTCGGGTTCTCCACAGAGTATTTCTTGACAGCACCATGGGTTAGGCAAAGCTTTGTGAATCTTACTATCAGACACGCTGTGAGTGATGAGCAGTCTTTTAACAAAAGCTGCTTGGAAATGAAGCTCCTCTTTTGTCTTCCAAAGAAGCTCACTTATAACTTGAGAGTTTAGCAACCTAAATGGAAGTCCAAACATCTTTTATCTAAAAGATAGTATGCATGGCTTTCACAATAGCAAAATGAAGAAGTCCAAAGAGGACAGAAAAGCTAATTAAGAAAGATACAGATACAGATTTGTGATTTAGGTTCAGAACATCTCTTTTCAAGGCTTTTAGGAAGCAGCTTCTAAAAGACCTTTCGATTCCCTACAACGTTAATGAGTTTTGAAATGTAATTAATTCCAAGTGTATTGCAACTAAACAATCCTCTGAAAAGTCAGACCAAAATCAAAATGCTTTAGAGTACAGAAGAGCTCTCTCTTTCGAGAACAATAAGAAAAAAAAATTTTGTCAATAAGAACATAACCCGGGCCTTTTTAAAAGCATAGGCATCTCAGAAATGGGTGTTGTGTCACCACACAGTCAATCTCACCTACAGATCTGACTGGCTTTCCTTGAGGGTGTTTCTCCTACTCACACACCTGAAGGGCCTTCAAAACTGTAAAGGATTCCTGATCCATGCATGTGCAAAACAAAACTGGATGAGATGACCCTTTTTGGCCATGTAAAGGCAGCGTGCTGTCTACCTGCAAAAATAAAGCATGCTAGGTGCTTCTATTTTTCAGAAAAGCTTGCCCTGAAGAATTCTGTGCTTTACATCATTCTAGATATAAATGCAGTATTACCAGAATAAAAACCCCAACCAATCCTTTTCAAAAAAACCCAAAAACCCTACTGCTGTTCCTCCCTTCCACAGCTTTTAAAAAATTTGTATACAAAACACTGACAGTTCCTTTCACTGTTTTCTTTGGATAGTAAATTTTCCTTTTTTGTCCCTCTCTTAATAGGTTAACAGGAAAAAGTCAGACAGGTCAGGGAAAGAAGAAAACAAATCCAAACCAAACAAACAAAAAAATCCAACCGCAACACCCTACCAAAATAAAGCCAATTAATGCTACCTTGATTTAAATAAAAAGTTTCACTTGCTGTTTAGTTTAAAATATTTTGAAGATTTTTGTAACAGCCTCCCCAAATACTCAGATTTCCTTCTGCTTCTATTATGGTTATATTCCCTGATGTGCCCAAAATAAACATAACTGTTTGTTGTGACAACTTTCAAGCTATCAAGCCCATCTCGGCCAAAATACCTGAGAACTTCCAGTGTCATGAAGAGTGAGAGCAACATAGATATTGTTTGAGGAACACAAGTGGACACTTAAGACTTTCGTCTTACACGGGAAACCACAGCACAGGCGACTTCCACATGCAACCAAACCCGTGTACTCATTGGCAAGCTCCTGGCAAGTTCGACAGGGGAAATGTTTTAATTGACATGAACAACAAGTTTGCACAGCAAATACCGAAGATCCAAAGGTTTTATTTTTTTATTGGCCATTAGAGGGTTGCTACCAGCCCTTGGAAATTCTCATTTCTGTAATTTGAAGCATGTATGTATCACAAGTCAACGCAGGGAAGAATAAAGCAATGCAAAACCACTGCAGTTGCAGGGGAGTGGAGTTCCTGGTGCATTCCCCATAAAGCCACTGGGCTGTCCAAGATTGACGATTTGTGTCTTACTCATCTAAAGGAAGACTCTTCTCACTTCCTCCCACTGCTGGAGTTGGTTTTCGATTAGTGAGCCAGGATTACCTTGGCAGAATCAACAAGCAAGACCTCATTTGTGCAAATCCCAATACTGCAGTTCATTACTGGAAAGCCTGGCAGTTTTTAAACCTTCCTGTTTTTTGGAGCTCATAGATGGTCCAGGACTGGTATGCACCCCCACATAGCAAATTTAAGCCTACTGGCGACAGATGTGGTTTCAAGTATCTTCCCCCGATTCTTTAGAAATAACCCACATATGTCCATGCCCTCCCCAATAATTTCATGCTGAAAAACAGGGCTCTAGATCCCTCCCGACGGGATGACTACAGTGTGAAACTTGAGCCGTGTCCCTGCGAGCCCCATCCAGAACAGACAGCAGAAACCATCAGCTTTCCACAGACCTTTCCGTACTCCGAATTACCGTAAGCTTGAAGTCAGAACAGTATAAATGACGAAACACAGCCTCGTATCTACTACTCTACTCTCATTTGCTCTGGATGACTCCGGTATAAAAGAGAAGAGATGGCGACGTGAAGTGGAAATACTGACTACAGTTATTGTCTACCCTACAAACTGCCATAATGTTTTTCCAAGATTCTCTCCAATCAGTATGGCAACCAAACAAAAAGAGGCATATATGGACAAGACACCAGAGAAGCTGGCCTGGGAGAGAAAAATAAAAATTACTAATAGTCTGAATATTCTGAAAACACACTCATCTTCCCCACCTCCAAAGGAAAGTTAATAGAACTAGCAAACTTTCACACTTCATTCCTTTGAAAATAAATGTATACCTCCTCCACAGCATATGATGCAGGCTTAAGAAAAAAATGAAAGTTTTTCAAACCAAGTGTTTTCACACTGTCTTGATTTTCTTTTATGCAGACACCTGCCTGATGCAGGTGTGATTTCTATCCAGACCACTATTGAAGTTTTGTGTTGTTACTCAGGAACTTTCTTTCAAGTTCTGAGGTAAAAAAATCCAAGCATTCCCCTCACAGTAACATAACTAAACTTCAGCAATGCACTGAAACTTGCAAATGCAAATAAAAACCCTGAAGTCAGTCAAGACAACTCCTCCCCACACTATGGAGGGCATAAAATAGTTAGAGAAATCAATATCCCTTTTAGCCAACTCCTTGATTTTGTAGATTTAAACACAATGAAGGCAACTGCAAAATTCACATATTGCGAACACGGTTTACAAACTGCCTGCTTGTTTTTGTTTGGAGATGTAAATTTTAACACCATAAATTGTGAGTTGGAAGGACTACAAAGAAAGAGCTGCTCGTACACTGAATCTGTGGCTTCAGGGGGGAAAAAAGTTAACTTTTTTTTTTAACGTCATGAAACTTCCAAGTGCTGTATAAAACACACATTTACATGTACGACTTTGGTAGTTAGCAGGACTGGATCTCCAATACCTGTTCCTCCAAGCAGTTCTGTTAGCTCCCTGGAAGACAATAGACCTTCTAGTTACAAACAAAATTGTTCTTAATTTGAAAGCCTTCCCAGCTGGATACCTCAAGGAGTACACACCACTCTTGCAGAACTGCCACTCACTTTCAAAATTAAAAAAAAAAATGTTCTGCAATGTCACCCACAGGGATCAACTTTGACAACCCAAATGAAACTGTAGACCAAGGAAGTATAAAGTGACTTGGTGAAGCTGCTTGCAAACAGACACCTCAGTCCCCAAAGTGTGTCCCACTTGCTGGCAGAGGCAGCAGCGCAGCTCGCTCAGTGGGCACTCGGACTCCAGCCAGCCACAAGGACTCTGCTTCCCTCTCAGCCACCAGCCCGGTGCAGGATGTTAGGCAAGTCTGTATCTCCTTAACAGCCCAGGTCACTCAGGCAGAGAAAGGAAATTCCTACACTAATTCATAGAACAAGTGCAGAAGTTCATTAGCAGAGATTAATAGATCTGTCTACTTTCTCCTGCGAGAATCCTACACTTCAAAAGAACCCCAAAACATTTTCAGTGAGACTGTGCTCCATCCCCAGAGGCTCATCACATTCAGGCACACACAACAAAGGCTTTTCTGCACTTGCTGAGCACCTCACAAAAATTATCATGACCGATTCTCCAACATGCAGTGGTTTCCAAGCCTTTCATCTGCAGGTCTCAGAAGATGTTCCAGCAGACATGCAACTACTGGCTAGAGTGGTTAGGGTAGTAGATGCTAGTTTTATTTCCCCCATCCCTCAAAAGCAGTCAAAAGGCCACAAAGTGAGAAGCTGAGTAACCCTGTGTTTCTCGCAGTCTATTCTCAGCCAAGCTAAGCAACATTTATCCTTGAAGAAGATTAAAATATTAAAAATTGACAAAAACTTTCCTCTGAAAACCACAGATTGTGTTTAATCCCACTAAAATACCAATCAATTGCAAACAGAATCTTCTACCAGCGTGAGCCTGCCTCTTTAGTCTAGAGGGGATCTCATTAATGCAGATAAATATCTCAAAGATGGGGGGCAAGATGATGGTGTCAGACTCTTTTCCATGGTGCCCAGTGACAGGACGAGGAGCAGTGGCCATAAACTGAAACCCAAGAGGTTTCACCTCAACATGAGGAAGAACTTCTTTATGTTGAGAGTGGCAGAGCACCGGAACAGGCTGCCCATGGAGGTTGTGGAGTCTCCTTGGCTGGAGACATTCAAAACCCACCTGGATACACTCCTGTGTTGACCTGCTCTAGGTGACCCTGCCTTGGGAGAGGAGGTAGATTAGATGATCTACAGAGGTGCCTTCCAACCCTAGCAATTCTGTAATTCTATAGTGGAAAATTCGTCAGTTTCCTTATCAGTGGAGGAATTTCTTCCTAATTGTAATATTAAAGGAAAAAAAAAAGTCATTAAAACTCAAGCCAAAACTGTTGTTGCGTTTGTGAAGTAATATCCAAAGCATTTCTTCTTCTCCTGTTTTCACTAGAATTTTCACTGACTTTTTACAGCTCAATCACAGAATAACATTATCTGGAAGTGAATTCTGTTCTCCTGGTCCTACTTCCCCAACAAAACAGGGACAAATTGACTTGGGCTGCTCAGGGGCTTGTCCAGCTGAGTTCTGAATATCTGCAAGGATATCCCAACCTCCCTGGGTAGCCTGTTCCAACATCTGACTCCTCTCACACTGAAATTTTTTTTCCTGATATCTCATTGGAATTTCCCTTGTTGTAACTTGTGTTTGTTGTCTCTTGTCCTACTGCCTCTCCTTGCTCTCTCACTACTTAACTCAAGACGTGGGATAGTTTTCCCGTAAAGAAAAGCAACACACACACACACACAGGGCTGTATTCTCAAGATGTTCTATGTACACATAGAAAAGGATTTGCAGCTTATTTTTCTGAAACACGTGAACCGTATTTTTGTTTGCAACCTAACATTGTCTCTTATGGTTTGTCCTTCTGCAGTGTGTACCACCAAAGCCTTACCTTCACAGACGAGTAAAGCAGAGTGGCTAATGTGATAAAAACTCGCACCACAAATCATTCTGTAGTAGTCCTCCTATGCTGAGAAACACTCGGGTTTTGTTCCCTATTTCATATCATAGAATCACAGAACAGAACTAAATGGTCTTTAAGGTCCCTTCCAATCTAAACCAATCTCCCTGCTATGGGCAGGGAACACCTTCCACTAGACCAGGTTGCTCAAAGCCCCATCCAGCCTGGCCTTAAACAATACCAAGGATGGGGCATGCACAGCTTCTCTTAGCAACCTGTTACAGTGCCTCACCACTCTCATAATGAAGAATTTCCTCCTAATAGCTAAACTAAATCTGCCCTCTTTCAGTTTAAAGTCATTCCCCCTTGTCCTACCACCACCTGAACTAGTTGTGCCAGTCTAAGGTACTTACTCGACCTCACGATAAACTCTTTTTCACACAACTTCTCTGCCGAGCAGGGAAGCAACATTTAGGAATGTGGACGCTGGCTACAGTGAAAAACCACGTGAAAACCTGTGGTCAGCATGAGGATGAGAACCACAGGCCACAGCGTGGGGCTTGTACCCGCTCCACGGGGGCACCTCCTTCGGGGTTGCGCAGGCAACCAGGCTGGCAAAGCACCAGAGAGAGCTCGAGAGTTTGAGCGCTGCTGCACTGACCCTGCTAGCACACCCTTCTCTCCAGACGCAAACCTGCTGCACAAGGGTGGATGCTTGGTTCACAAAGGGCATCTGGGGTTTTTGGTTTGGTCAGTTACGGTTTGTTTGGGGTTTTTTATAACAGCATCTTCTGCTGCGGGCCATCCGTACCCCGCTCCTCCTCTCCGGGGCACAGCACACGGCGGGGAGGCGCTGACAGCTCAGGGCGGCTGCGCCCGAGCTCTCCCGGTGCGCGACCCGCGGGCAGCGAGCGCTGCCCTCCGCTCCGCCTCGGACCGACCTGGCGGCCAGAGCAGCCGGCGCACCGCGCCCTGCCACGGTCACCGGGCACACAAAGAGCCGCCCTCGGGCGCGGAGCGGTCTCGGGGCTGAGAA